>OU862922.1:47433324-48033324 GCA_917880885.1 Limnephilus marmoratus
CTCGTTTCTAGTTTTTTGGATCATTGGTATGTTTCTTATTGTTAATACTACTAACATGCTGTTTCCTATTGTCGCTATCTTTTTTCCAACAATTTGTTAACGAATGACCTTTGATCTTGCAATAAGTACAAACAAGAGATTTATTTTGTTGATTTGTTATATCCTGTTTAGCAAAATTATTCGTGTTATTCCCCATAGGTCTTGAATTCCTAGAAGGGTTAAAATTATTATTATTGTTATTATTATTGAACGACCTGTAATTGTTTGTATTAGTGAAAGGCTTATTGTAACTATTGGGGAACGAATTAATTTTTTTAAAGTTACTGGGCTTATTTTGAGTGTCAACTAATTTTGGAATTGCTGTGGATGTTGAGGCTTCAGTGTACGACTCGAGTTTAGCAGCGCACCTCGTAAGTTCCTCAAACGAACAAAAGTCTCTGGATGACATCAAATTAGCATACATAGGCAACAATGCTTTCATGGCTACCCGCAAAAGTTTAACCTCTGGAATTTTGCAATCCAATTTATTGTTAAGTGCTTTAAGTCTCAAAGTGAATTCCAAAACTGACATTCCCTTTGGCTGTTTATAATTTAGAATCTCATTTTCCAGATCTAATTGCCTATCCTGTCCCTCGAATTGTTTTATTAATAAGCTGGATAGGTCATCCCATTTTAAGTCTGGACTATAAATTGACCTATACCATAGAAGTGCTAACCCGTCTAAAATTTCACTGAAAGATTTAACTAAGTCTTTATGAGAAATGTTGCGTGTCCTACAACGCTCTTCGACCAAAAGCAGAAAATCTCTTACGCAGCTTTTACCATCGTACTTGACATCCCAATTTGTAAGCCCCCGTGATGATGAGTCTTTATAAATAACCTTGGTATGTTTAATAACCGTGACCTTCTCCTCTGTTTCATTGTCAGAATCTAGATCCGAATCACTTTCCTCCATAACCACATCTAATGATTTCTTCATATTTTTGTTAAAGGCGCGCGCTTGCGAACGCAACGCTTGGGCGGTGCCCTCCGGTTCGATGGATCGTGAAGTTAATTCCTTTATAAGTTCATCCTTGGATGCATTATTTACATTTGGAATCGGAGTAGACATTGTAACTTTAATGTGATAAGCTTGACACGAAAGCAGAATTGAAAAGAAAGAGAAGAAAATAAAATAAATATAATTTATTCTTTGTTTTTGATGTTGTTGTTATTGTTATTGCTGTTATTGTACGTTGTAGTTGTACGTTGTTGTTGTTATTGCTAAAATTTTTTTTTTAATGTGTATGTTGCCCATTTAAATGAATATTTTTTAGTTTATTCAAATCAATATGTAAGTAGCCCATTGAAATAAAAAAATTAAATTACTATGTAAGTAGCTCAAAAAAAATTTTTTTTTTCATTTGAATTTCTATGTAAGTAGCCTATTTAAATGAAAATTTAAAACGTCAGTCAGACATTAGTAAATAAACAATTTGCAAGTATAATTAATAGTAGGTTTTGACAGAGCTTTATACAAATTTTCCACTCGAAGCAAAAACGAATTACCCGCATTGTCATTAAAATCTCAGTAAATATCTTAAATATTTGAATAATCTTTAATAATTATCCTCCATTCCTATTTAAACACATAATAAATTGATTTGTCTTCGCTATCAGGGATTCTGACATGTAAACACAACAGTGTTTTGACGTATGCCGAAGTCATAGGTAAAATGTAACGAGGAACCGTCATAGACAATCCGAGGTATTCTTAGAACAGCTAGCATTGATTGGTTCCGGACAGAAAAAAAAATTATAGAGCTCTACTTAACACATTGTCCATAGTCTATGACCGATTTCTATGCTTTCAAACAATAACAAAGAAAATGACAAATCATTTTAGGTTACAGAAGGTAAGGATTTCAGGTCCTTTGCATAACTGTGTGGTATTGGAAAAACAATAAATACGAGATTAATCATTTATAAGGTGCCCACAATATAATTACGCATAGTATCCCTTTACGAATTCCCGCCGGTAATAGTGCCAGTGAATTGAAATAATGACATTTGTTGTTATTTCCAATCACCGTCACTGCAATCATAGGTTATGACCGCGACCAAGTTTAATAAATACAAACGAAATTAAGACCTCCACTGAACAGATGAATAATAATTTTTGGGCATTATACATTACAGGGCGAAGAAAACATTTTCAGGAATGCTATAAATCGGGACCAGACAGCGTATGGAGCGCCATATTGTTACCATTAAAGTGTGATGACATATTGTTATGAGTTTGTGTTATAAGATTAAAGGGAGATGTACTAATGAGCCTTTGTCGGGCTCGGGTGTAATCTGCTAGTCAACTTTGATTTCCTCACCGGAAACCTTGGACGCCAAACCCAGCCTAATGTCTGGGTATGTCAACCAGCGGAGAACACGGTACTCAATTCTCAGAGTGTGGGCCATTAGTTTTTATAGCATTCCTGAAAAGGCTGCACAAGGAAACTACTTAATAAAACAAAATGTGGAGTATATAATCGGTTCACTGTATTGATTTCGAAAGACATAATAAAATAAATGGTATGGACTCACCCCCGGGACCAATATCGTAATTTTATGCTAATCCTAGCTACCCTAATTAAATTTACTGCCGCCGAACTCCCGATGTCGTGAGAACCCACCCCAGCTCCTGGTGGCAAGGGTGATCCCAACCTCTGCGGCTCAGCTTGGCCCTGCGACCTCCTCAGCAGTCGCATGGAAGTGATGTTAGACCTGGACCCTCAGGAGAAGGAAGGAGTACCCAGACTCTACTCCAAATTGTAAAGGAAGGCCCGTCAGCAATTCGAGGCGATGTTTCGTTCAACACTGCGGTATCTCGGGTTTGTTCCATAAATATACCCTCGGGGGGAATTCAATAGTTGGCCTGCATATAATCACGGGCGCAGCGAGTTATTAATTAATCCGATGACTCGGATAATGAGGTACAATAGTCTTTTCACTCGGACATTGCCAATTCACTCGTGGTCACTCGGACCCTCGCGAAACTCACATTTTACGTGAATAACTCTTCGGTTAGATGCACAGCGCACAATGATAAGCGTGGCGGGTTATTATTTACACCGATGTCTCGGATAAAGAGGTACATTAATCGTAACACACGTACATCGCCATTAAACTCGTGCTCCCTTTTGGGACCCGCGCGAAAACTCGCATTTTACGCGAATAAATCTTTAATTTTTATATTTAAAATAAACACAACGTGTTTCCGTCCCCCGAATGCAGATGCCCAAGCTTGGATTACAATCACATCGTATTAAAACTTAAGATTAATTGACCGTTGTTTTCACGGCGTACCGCACAAATCGCCGTGAAAACCAGAGTGCGGATCCGGAAACCAAACCCAAAAACCGCCGCCTACCGACACGTTGAACGAACTCCCCCAGGTTTGCCAACCTAACCAATTAAAATGCATTTAAGAAAATAGTACCTAACTTACGATAAATACAATCGCTTCATAACAACTTAGTTATCATAAATATTTAAATATATATGATTATTAAACTGGACAGACGTCCTTACTTGGCTGGGCTCAACCTCACCGATGCCTTTGGCCATCATCGTAATCGTTCTTACCAAAGACACGAACGGCGATAGATGGCACTCTTACCTACTCAACTGCCATCTGTTAGGATACAGCAGAACTTCGTACAACGAACTAATCTATCGACATCTACTGAAATATGCTGAAACTAGATGAATAATCAATACACTACAGAACTCATTGTTAACCAGCACACTTTACCTTTTTTAATTTAGTGGTAGATTATCCTCACAGGAATTTCATTGTAAATTTAGAAGTACTTGAATCTTGATTATCGAGTGAGATTTCAATCATATCTTCAACGTCACTAACAGAATTCTAAATTGATCAGTTGAAGTTATTATTACCAATTTTCACCGCTTTTTTAGTTTATTTCAAAGGGTTGTAATAGCTCTCATTGTTAGCAAAGGACGTATTCAAATACGATGTGAATCAACGTTCAAATCGAATATCGTATAACATCGTTAATTCTCATCAAACAAAGCCTAACAATGTCGTGATATTTCGCTATTCAAACACTTAGGGAATTAAATATGTTAGTTGGAAGTTGGAAAATACATATTTTATGAGAAAGGGATATTAATATTATTAACATTAGACATTATTAACATTACAATGGATAAATTATTTGAAAGGGAGCAAAGAGGTATCAACATACGCTAAGATAATGAGTCTTCATTTCTTAGTAACAGTAGGGATAATGATATCCTCACTGGGATCTCCCGTGCTGAGGATTTCATTTACATATTATAATTTAATTATAAGAAATTAATATGAATTAGACATAACATATATCATGCAGTATTTTTTTAAAAATAATCATAAAGTAAATAAGATAGTGGTTTTTTTTATAATTCAGTTTACTAGATTTGGTTTTAGTCTGTATTTGATAACAGTATATTTTCTATTTCTGATCTCCCTATATTTAGTATCCAGCTTTTTATTTGAAATTTAAATGTTATAATGTTGAGGTTTTTGAGTGAGAGTGGTATTTTATTGTAGAGTTTAATGCCATAATATAAGAAGCTTTTTTGGCCAAATGTTGTGTTAGTAGTTACTTGTTGGATAAGTTTTTGACAATGAGATCTAGTGTTTCTAATGAACGTATTAGTTGTTGTTTCTTGGGTTTTGTACTTATGAATGTAAATGAGTATAGTTTTAGAATGCAGTTGTTTAATTGACATGATGTTAAGATTGTTGAAGATTTCGTCGGTGCTAGTTCTTACAGGAACTTTCAGTATAATTTTCATTATGGCTCTTTGAGTTTTGATTAGTGGATTTAGTATGTTTTTATTTGCACTGCCCCATCCGATAATACCGTAGATAGAGTTGTGTTGCATTTAATGGACAAGAGGTAGGAACCTAGCTAAGAACCTCTTCGGAGAAATGCCGTGATGTTTGTTTACTTCGTTATTGGAAATAAATATTGCATTTGTAAGCTGTGAAGTTATTTAGATTTGTGTAGGTAATATGCAATTTGGGAGGCAGGTATGGGTATTGCCTGGGACTGAGGAACTGGGTCAATTCGTGAGAAATAGTTTGGATGCAGGTGAATTCTCTAGTTGTTTTGTATATTCTTGTCAATTGACAACAGTATCTGTATTTTGTCATTAATAAAAATAAAAAATTTTAAAAAATATTTATTGGATAGCCTACACCTTGCCGCAGGTATCCCAAAATGGTTCGCTAGGTTGGGGGATTTCGCAAGGGCGAGGTGTGTTTAGGTCTCAGCGGTGGATGCGTCTGCACACTAGCTGCATGGCGGACCTGATTGAGAGGCCGACTCTTGGGAAGACCCTTTGAGCCCTTCAACTGAAAGGGATGGATTCATTCGTCCATCACCCCTGGACACCCTAGATCAGTGGTTCTTAAACTTGTTGGAGGTTCATGGTTCATGGTTCAGGTTCATATGCGCATTCACCGAATCTTTATCATATGAGTCGGGGGTGTGTCTTGACCTCCGCCGAACCTGCGAGGCTGACTCACCGAACCTTTGGGGTTCGGTCGAACCCAAGGTTAAGAACCACTGCCCTAGATTCTACCTATCCACCCCCTCATGTATTTTTCCTTCCTAGAACTTTGTCTCCTTTCTATCTTTTAAAAGACCCTCCATGCAGTATTACCAAAGATGACATAGGCCCTGTGGGAAATTATTTTCCTCACGGGGACCTCCTTTACTGTGTGGGGTTAATATTTAAAAAAAACAGTCCAAGAATTTGTAAAATATATTAATAATGGTAATTCTTAGTAATGCCCTTACGTACGTTTATCTTGCGAATAAGCTACTGCCTAGTTTACCGAGATATATTTGTCGGTTTCCGGATTCTACCTATAAATGTAGTTACACAAAAATCTGGCTTTGTGACAAAAAGTTAGATCAGATTCAAAACCCTGACAACTCTGTAATTGCACGAGTTTCTTCTCATGAATGCGTAAAAGCGGTGTGCATTCCGACATAAATTCAATCAAAATACCGCGCACTGCCCGGCTTACAAATCCACGGTGTTCAAGT
Source organism: Limnephilus marmoratus (assembly GCA_917880885.1). Classification (NCBI taxonomy): domain Eukaryota; kingdom Metazoa; phylum Arthropoda; class Insecta; order Trichoptera; family Limnephilidae; genus Limnephilus; species Limnephilus marmoratus. The sequence continues at coordinate 47,439,423 of OU862922.1, forward strand.
CCACAGGAGAGTTGAAAGCCACAAAATTGTAAGCCCGTCCTCATGAATAAGCCCTGGGTGTGAGACTGTATGGGACTCTGGTATGAGTGTCCTGCCGGTTTAGAAAGGCTAGCTTCAAAGGAAATAAATTGTGCTTTACTGAAATTACTGAATTTCTTATTAAGCAAATAGCTTTACGTGAAAGTGAGGATACTATGTACGAACAGACATGATTTTAGTAATGGAGGAAATAGGGTTTAAACCAGTGATGAACAACCCACGTGCCTATTTCGTGTGGCTAACGAGTCTGTCCGTATTTCTTATTTGGCTGAATAAAATATCAAAAAAATTGCGGTAAGGAATATTCAACGGTTTTTGATGTTTTGCAAAAGAGTTCAGCCGAATACTTTAGCCATTTTTTCTTAAATATTCTTATAAAGACAAAATGAAAAAAGTTCAACCTTAACGGCCGCTATTCCCAATCCTACTAATCACCTGCTAAGACGAAACTAAGGTTCAATACTGCTCAAATGCACAACTAAGCTCTTTCCAACACACAAGCAACGCTTAATCTTAGGGAAGCCCGACACGTGGATTAAGAGCGTTTAACCAGCCAGCGGACGAAAATTCACATTTCGTCGAAAATTGTTCTTACGATCGTGCAGGGTGGTTATAATGAGAAAGATTAATTATTCTCCGGACCAGCTTTTTTAAATTTTAACTCAATATCGAATTTATTTCAATTCAAATTAGCCTTAATTTATACCTTCATCCAAAAATGCTGAAAGGCGTGATGATAAAACTATTAAAATAATGTACTTTTTGTTGTTATTTTTTGATTATAAGTATTTGTCATTTTTCAATAATGTCTAAATTTAATAAGAATGTTAAAAAAATCTGAAATATATTAGTTTGTAAGTGCGCAAATAAATACAAAAAGGGACCAATTTTCGTCACGAAACACATGTATGTATATATTTTTTAATGATTTTATTGAAACTAAAATTAAAATTCTAAAACATGCGTTTGCTAGATAATGTATTGGTTTATTTTACTGCATGATTATATTATTTGAAATGGGTGCGGTATAATACAAAGTCTATTTTTAAAAATTTAACAAATCTGCCAACGACCTATGGAATAACCTTATTATACTAAAAATTAAAAAAATTCTCAAAATTTATTACATGCCAATGCTAGATAAAAGAACAATCTTTCGAAATCTATTTATAATTTTTTTGTGGAAAAGAGTCAATACGTCTAAAATCTGATTTGAAAATGACATATTTCTGGTTTTCTCTGGTAATGCCCTCTTAAGTTCGACTGAGTAAAGCAAGGTTATAAAAAGTGTCAAAAGAGTGGTGCTCACGTCATGTGGTAATAACACGCGCGCCGGCGGCAAAGGTCAAACTAACACTATATTTTTAATATATTTTATATATTCGTTTAAAAAATTTAAATGCAAGTTAATGTTCGCTACGTTTGGTGATTTAGCAGGGGTGCCCGGGTTCATGGGGTGAGGTTTGTCTAGGTCTTGGAGGCGGATGACCAAGACACAATGAACCCCAGATTCCTACCCACCCCTTAAACCCTTTTCCTTCCTAGAACTCTCCTCTCCTTCCTTTCCTTAAAAAAACTCTCCACACAGCATCCCCAAAGATGACATAGGCCCTGAGGGAAATTGTTTTCCTCAGGGCCTCCTGTGTGGAGCTCATGTAAAAAAAATGGATAACAGTATTCAAAAGATTTTTTTTATTTAAATAAAAAAAATAAAGTTATCAAAACTCATTAAGGGATCGCCAATTGGTACTTTTGAAAAGTTAAACCCAACCCGATATGCAGATACAATATATGAAGAAAAATTTTACAAAACATTTCACAGAAGCAACATACAGACACAACATATGAAGAATCACTTTACAAATATTTCACAGAAACATATCTTATAAGATTTTATGAATTATTATAACCACTCATTTGATTTATGTACTATTGGTGTCAAAAAGTTGAAATAAAGTACCCTCCATAGTGGACTATAGAAATGCATAAAAAATCTAAATCAGGAAAATACAATAAAAGGTACGGGCTAAAAAATATACAGACCTAATACAAGATGTTTACATACAAAATACATGACACGATTGTAAAAAGATATAAACTGCGCCCATCATATCTGGATGTACAAAGTTTGGCACTTCATCAGTACACTATCAGGATAGCTATCAGAACAGAGTTTGTACCTACTTATGACTCGTTTTCCCAATAGCATTTGAAAAAATAGGATTTCAATATATCGTTTCGAGATTTGTTAGAGGCATATACCTTTTTTAATTCTTCAGGAAATTTGTTATAATTAGTGTACCTATGCAATGTATTCTAATGATTTCAGTTCGAACTTTGTTGAGTGTATTTTTTATGTATGTAGTTTGTTGTGTTGTCGTGTATTATGTTGGTGAACGTCGTTGTTATAGTTCAGTTTTATATGTGTGTGGTGTGGGTGTTGCACTGAATAATATTTAAGATGGTGTTTGTTATCTCAAAGCTAGGAACAATCTTTTCTTAATAATAAATACAATGTTTAACTCTTTAATATTAATTTAACATCGAAAGTTTTTACTTTGATACCATTTTGGGCGAAGCTAAGGTGGGTGGGATCACCTAAGATATTTAACGATAAAATATTTGGGAACAACGAGAATCGAGTGTTACCTTTAAAATACTTACAAATTGCTTAGCTGATGGTCGACTCAGATTGGTCTACCGAAAAGTTAGGTTTAACATCGGTTGTAAGTATAGAAAAATATACGCACCTTCGCAGCGCAGCGCACTGATTTTCGTACATTTTAAAGGATTCCGTTTCATAAAATACCAAAAATTTTCTTGAACAAATTTTGTTTAACTTTCCAAATGACAAACATCAGCAGTTGTCCAAAATTGCAAGTAGTATTTGATGTATGTAGTTTAATATTTCAGAACGGTGGCAACATAAATTCAGTAATGGTTTGGCCTTAGAGATGTAAGTTTTTCGTCTGCAGCGCTTTGTTTTTGGCTTTCAGTAATTGTTTTAAAATAAAATAAAAACATATGTGCGATGCTCAGATTATTCCCTATTAACAACGAACTCACTCTTGCCAATCCTACACCTACACGCTTTACGAGGGCGTTTAATTTGGTGACAGATGTAGCACTACGTGGAACGAGTGGTTTTAAGTTGATAATGTAACATTGTTGAAAATTATTTATAAAAGGCTTAAATTTAGTATTGTTAGAAGGTTTCAAAGTGGGTGAAATAAATTACATGCTTTCGAGGGGATTCCCTCCCAATTATGTTGAGGGAATAACAAATTGCCTTCAAAAATAGCTTACTTTGTTATTCGTGATTTCTCATTTTCTAGTCTTCTGGTGGGCGATATTTGTAATGAATAAATTATTATGTGTATTAGTATGAAAATATGGAATACACTGGTTGTAATAAAATGTTGCATAAAATAGGACTCTTGTGTGGTGGACATCACACGAGAGTCCCAAATGGCCTGGGCCAGTTGAACCATGGCACACTCGTTTGTGGTATGTAGTGAGTTTGGAGAGAGTAGGTGAGGAAGGAGATAGGGAAAAGGGCTTTTGAGATCACGATGAAAGTCATTTCAATCTACATATCGTTCCATTATTAGTATCTCGTCTGGAACCCAGATTATAATAATCATATACGAGCTATGGAAAGAATAAATTCTTACCGTTTCTAAATTTTAAAATGGGTATTCCAGCAATTAAGTTAAACTACAACACTATTTTAAACGATATGAATATGCTTAAATAATCAGACAAGGATTTTCACTGACTTCAAAATTCAATATAAAATTTTAAATGATTTCGAAATCCACATTGTAATACAAGATGTCGGGATTTATACAGTTAGTGTAGATATAATGTATAATGTATGGCTCCGAATGCTGGACTATGTACAACTCCTAATCTAGGCAACTCGAAACAGCAGAAATGCGCATGCTTAAATGGTCGGCAGGAGTATCACTAAAAGATAAGATTAAAAGTTCACGCATTCGTGGTAGCCTGGGTGTCACAGACATAAATAGTAAGCTGGAGGAACGACAGTTGAGATGGTATGGGCACATAAGACGGAGACCATCAGACCACACAATGAAGCAGGCAATGTCTATGGAGCTTCATCGGCAGTCATCCAGAGGAAGACCGAAGAACTCCTGGATGACTCAATGCTCCAAATTACTTCAGAGATACGGCCTGGATGAAGGCGATACTCAGAACAGAAGAAACTATAACCTGAGAACGAGAAGAGCCGACCCCAACAGCCTACCTAGGCAATGAGTTGGGACAACGCAAGGTAAAAGAAGTATAGATATTCTGGGACTAGCTACCATGTATATTCCTCTTTGCCCAGAATACTAATGAAGGGGAAATAATTATATCAAGTCAGTGGACATCTTCAAGTTATCATTACAAATACAAAAATTTTGTTACTGAGGCAGTTAAGTTATGTACAATAAATACTGTATAATTTTATTCATGTGTAAAAGTCCCTAAAAACGGCGTTATTAAATAAATAAATTATTAGTGTAATATTATTTTTTTAGTAAATAGCCTTAGAAATCCTTCACGAATCTAAAAAAATGAAGGCAAGTCATTGTATTTTATGGTGCAGTCCTGTCCTTTCTGATCGGTTAGTTTATGGTCCAAAGCGTCTGGTTCCTTCTTAGACATCGCGGGTTCAAGGTAAGTTCTCCATCGTTGCATTAAGCAATACTTGGTAATATAATTCTTGATGATAGTAAGAAGATTTTAATTATTAAAGTTTAACAGATTAACAATATGTGAGAAATTTCGAGAAAATATTTTGCATATCTGTTATAAGAATTAGGGCTCTAAAAATACACATGTTTTGTTAATGTGATTACATCGTAATTACGAATATGAAATTAAAAGACATAAATATTTATGAATTTATTAAGAACAAAAATCAAATATTTATTACGAAGGATAAAAATAGAACATCGTAGCATCATTAGCGTGAATTTCAAGTGGAAATAGGGGAAATTTTTTTGTTAATGACTTCTTTAAAATGTTTTATGATAAAATTCAGTAATTATATTTTGACATCCATGCTTCTATTTTTTTCTGGTAATTTATTAAAAAATATTTTCCTTGGTGTGTATAATGGTGTAGGGCAAATAAAGTGTTTAGTTTAGGACACACAAATTATGTTTTAGACTAGTACGATTTTCAGTTACGAATAAGTATTTATCTTTTTCTGTAATTTTTAGTTTTCTAATGTGGGAACTTTGAATTCTTAGAATAAGCTTACTGTATATTCATAATAAAGTTATTTTGTTCTTACTTAATAATTATATCTTCTACATCGTTATTATGTCCTACGTTGGTAATACAGATAATCTCCTATGTACACTGTATACTTATCATTTTATGTTAAAGTTTATTCAGGCGAATTAATAAATATCGTCAAGGCATAACGCAGCCGGGAAATTTTTGTTTTTATAAAAATATAAACAACCTTTATAATTTAAATTCCTTACCTAGAGCGTATTCGCAGACTGGTCCAAAGAAGACGTGAACGCAATCGTCAGCATAACTGTCGATGGCGGAGATGAGGGCGTAGGAAGCATCACAATGGTCGTCTTGGGGGATCCACTTCATCTCGAAATTGTCCGGGATCAGCTGCAGCCTCCTTATCTCTTCTTCTGCGAGGTCCAGTACGGGCATCACCTGCAAGGAAAGCGTAAAGTGAGAAAATTGTTTTTTTGGCAAATGGATCATGTTTAGATATTTTATTCAGAGAGTTTGGCAGTTTACAGCCCTTTACCATGTCTGTAAACTGATTGCGTGTGTAGTGGAGATTTTCAATAATAACTCTTGATTACGCGAGTCAAATTTATTTACAAGAAACTTTGCATTACAATAAGTTGGCACAGATTTAATAATTGTCTCGCCTAGAGGAAAGTAAGTGGGACGGAACGAACGTTGAAACTGGATGGTTTTGCATCGTCATCCACTAGACCAGGAAGCGGTGCTCAGTGATACCAGTCGGTAAAATCGAATTAAAATTATATTTTTAAGGTTGTTCGTTGCTCGGCTACAATTTAATCATGTGTCAGTGTCGGGGTGTTTCAACAAAGCAGCTCAGTAGAATTTGGTAAGTCTTTGTAAAAATACCACGTCCAAGTTTTGCCATGGTACAATTAATGAAAACAATATAACTTCACGAACTTCCAATAGGTTCGGTCAAAATGTTGTCGTTTGAAAACCTGCACTGCCTAATTACTGCTGACCGATGTAATTCAGCCAATGATGTGCCTCGAACGGATACTAACATACAAACGCATTGACACGGCCTCCGTACAAAGTATTGTTAAAGATTCTTATTATGTTGAAACTTCTCTACCACCAAATACTGTTTTCAAGTACATACTTTAAAGTCTCAATTTTTTCTGCCTCCTTTATTGTCTTGAAACGTGTACATTCATTCTCAAAATCATTGATCCATTGTTTAACATTTGATGTTTTTCCTGAAAACTTCTCGAGCAAAAATTTTTCTGTTATCTTTCATACATTTTTATTTTCAGTGCCCTTAATGGTATTGTTGTCAGAAAGTTTCGTTTCGTGTGAAATTTCGTCCAGTTATTGGTCACCGAATTGTAAATTCCCACCATCGATAGTCTAAGTAAATTTTCCTCAAATCTTGTGTTAAGGGAATGCATAGTTTTCGTGTTTGATGTCTTCTCTTTACGGTTGACGACACTGGCTTGGAATCACCAAAAAGTTCAGTTTACAATATTTTTAAAATTATTTTGGTGTTAAGTAATGTGACCATATATTTTTCGGTTACTCTATCCCGTTGTTCCTTTGTTCCGCTGTTACTCGTGTGTACGTTGTCCGTGGTCACGTAGTACCGTTGTACCGATATCCCGTTGTCTCACTGTCCCGATGTCCCATTCCTGTTGTTCGTAGTCCCGTTGTCCCGACGGGAAGTTTCAAAATATCCTATTTTCAGAACTCAAAAGATTGTATAAATTTTCTGTTTAGATTATTTTTCTTCAATCTCTGAACTTCTCCCGGCGGAATTGATTTTTAAAGTTAATATTTTCATGAGCTACGTAATATTGATATTTGTTTTCCAATGCTTTCACCCTTTTCTAAGAAAATTTTAAAAGGAAACTGTGGATTTTTACCAAGTTGTTGATCAAAGATTTTTTGCCTGTCTTTTATTTCCGTTCAAAGGGGTTTTGATTCAAGCAATATTTGAGTTTGGGAGCTGTTGAAAACAAGTATTTTATTTTGTTGGAACGTAATAAAAATTATCTGATTTTTACATATAATTGAGCATTGCAAAAATGTATAATGAACCGTTTTCAGTAGACTTCCGGGTTCGACATAGCATCGTTTAGGTCAAGTAGGCCTCTGGGTTCGACTTAGCATCGTTTAGGTCAAGTTGGCCCTTGGGTTCGACTTAGCATCGCTTAGGTCAAGTAGGTCCCTAGGTTCGACTTATGTAGCATCGCTTAGGTCAAGTATGCCTCTGGGTTTGACTTATGTAGCATAACTTAGGTCAATTAGGCCTCTGGGTTCGACTTAGCATCGCTTAGGTAAAGTAGGCCTCTGGGTTCAACACAGAAATTGCTTAGGTCAAGTAGGCCTCTGGATTCGACTTAGCATCGCTTAGGTTAAGTAGGCCTCTGGGTTCGACTTAGCATCGCTTATGTCAAGTAGGCCTCTGGGTTCGATATAGCATCACTTAGGTCAAGTAGCCTCTGGGTTCGACGTAGCATCGCTTAGGTCAAGTAGGCCTCTGGATTCGACTTGCGATTTTTATTTTACTAACACCAATGATAATAATAATTTAAAATAAAAATCATTTTTTATTACAAATTGAGGTAATGCTACCTTCTCTGGGTATTTTCCGTGCGTAGGATTTAATTTACGTAAAAAATATTTGAACAATAATGTTGCTGAATGAATTATATATCGATCACTCAAATTTGAAAATTTTATTTTTCGCCGTAAAGGACAGATTTTAATTGTTCAGAAGAGCGAAAAAAGTTTTTAATTTTTAAAAAAAATATCATTTCTCCTTTTTTGTAGGCCCATAATTATGATTTTTTTATTATTAAATAACATTGAATAGATTTTTCAGAATACTTAACATTTTTTGTAATTTTTTTTTAATAACGGTAATTAACTTATTAATAATTTTTCAAAAAATGAAATCTTTTAAAATGGACGTGGTAAAACATGCACTTATTTTCCTAAAAATATTATACGACACAGATTGAAAGAGAAAAAATGTAAAAAAATTACATATTTAACTAATTTTTGGATTTATTGACCTTTAAAGCATTTCAAATTTCCGCTATCTGTATTGGGTGTAACAGCACGTTTCCGAAGGGTGAAAATCAACTTCCGATCATGTATGGAAAACAAAAGGTAAACGTCATTTTGCTGTCTGATGATAATTTTTTTTCTATTAAAAATATTATTCGATCACACATCGCAACTGATCACACTTCTACGGGATCACGTGATACGCGCCTTTTTTTGTGTGTTACCGTGATGCTGGAATGAGATAGAGTGCTTATCACACTATCCGCTGATAAACCCAACTATTAACTTTTTTTCTACATTAGCTCCACATAGGATGCCCTGAGGAATAATTCCCCTCAGGGCCTATGTCATATTTGGGGATGCTGTGTGGGGGTTCTTTTTGGGTAAGGAAGGAGAGGAAGTTTTGGGAATAAAGGGGGTATTAGGGGTGGGTAGGAATCTGGGGATCAGTGTGTCCAGGAGTGACGGACGTACGAATCCATCCCTTCCACTGCAGTGTAAGGTGATATTCCGAGAGAGCACGGCTAGAGAAGTCAAAGGGACTACCTCAACCATTCTCTCCCTATCCGGCCTGGCAGCTGGTGAACAGACGAATCCGCCGCCAAGACCCAGACAAACCTCACCCAATGAACTCGAGCCCCCCTGCTAAGTCACCATGTGTGATGAAAAAACGTTTATTTGTTGTTTTTAATCGAAAAATAAATCGGACAACTACTTAAGCCGCCGCTACCCGAATTTCTACCGATTTCTTATATATCTCCCTTAAACATTTTAAGTTTTTAAGCTCTTAAAAAAAATATGTTATTCTTGAAGATATTGAAGACATTCCCCACGCCGAAACACAAATTATATAAAATTTCCTCGATTGAAAAATGATCGATGTTTGTTTCAGTTATTTTACAAGTTAGGTATATATATTTTAAAAAATCAGTGTCAAAAGACAACCCCCGCAAGATTTTTGCTCTATTTGAAATGAGACGTGTTTTATCAAACATTTTCACAATATTCGCATCGATTTTATCCCTTTAAATATTAGCGCGCTCCTCTAACATTCGTCATTCGCAGATACGGCGCCTTAAATAACAAGTTCATTTTTTACTCCAAATATGATGAGAAAACGCTGGTTAAAATCTTTCGGGTACGTTCTGTTGCACCGTGTTTATTACGTAGGTTGCCTTCGCATTATTATTTTTTTTTCCTTAAAAGGCAATAAACGGTAATCATTCAACGTCCACCATCAATCTCGGTGAGTACGTGAATATTTATTGATCACTTTAGCGGTGCGTACTTTAAATAATTTAAGATGACTTAAAAGTCCCAAATTTATCATCGTCGCGACACTAAATCCTAGGGTGATATTTGACCTCCGCAAATGTTCTCCAATGGCTGCGGCCCCCTGTCACTTGCCTCCAATCCTCACTCCTAGTCATCAAAGTCCCAAATCAAAATCTGTTATTTATTTTGCGAAATAGATAGAGACACATTTACCATTACTCTGACGGTCAGGGAATATTCCTGGGGAAGAAAATTCCCCGTCCTAATAGAAACTCCCCAAAGTCGAGAATTATTCTGAATGAGTTTGAATTATTCTGAAAAATAATTTTTTAAAAGTCAATAGGTATTATATCTCATAAATATTTTTTTCCTTGATCCATCTTATTAATCATAAATCATTATAATGTTCAACGACTATATATGACTAAATCCATTGTACTTGAAAATTATAATAATAATAAGAATATTATTAAATTTGATTTTGTTAAAATCCGCGCCATCACCATCACACCTTTAAAACAGGTACAGAAGGCATAAAATGTACGGGGTTCTCTTCGTAACATCTGTCAAAGTGTCAAACCAAATGATAAGTTCGCAGAGAACAATCAATAAATCTAGTGAATGTTACATGTCAATTTCAAAAATTCGCCTGAAATCAAAGTGTTTCCATATAAAAAAAATCAGTGTGCAATTTTACTAAATTAATAGAACATTATCAGAGACGGGACATTTTCAGTGGTGACGTTACGAGCCCAAATAATGGATTTATTTATTTAAAAAATGAAAACACTGTACATTTTTAAAAATTTCACATTTTTTTTCATTACATCCACCAGTGTAATGATAATTTTTTTGTTTTATGTAATTTTTCATTTTTTCTAATTTATTGTTTTATCGTAATTTTTGATTTCATGTTCCTTTTTTATAAATATAATTATTTCTTATTCATTATTATCCTGTTTAATCAGAGGTACAGTCACAAGGGAGAAATCCATAATTGGTTTTATTTTTGCTCTATTACACACTGTAATAGAGCAATGTAAACTGTCGATTTCCTGAAAATGAATAAATAAATAAATATTACCTATACTAATTCTGAGAAAGAAGTTGACGATTAAATTAAATTCCGCAAACGTAATAACAATTTTTTTAAATGTCATGATCATTCAATACATTTTTTGTGATGGTAGCCAGAGATAACGGCAAAAACATTATGTTCTAATCAATTTTATTTCATTAAAAAAATAACTCTAAGTCTGTTAAATGCAATGTTCAGTGTAGGAATTCAATTAGTTCTGTATTTCTCTTTCTTCCTAATAACGTCGAACAAGAAAGCTCTAATAGCCGTCAAGAGATTTTTTTCGTGTTCTACAGAATGAACGCTCAAGTCAGCCGATTGCAGTAGTGCGTTCCTTACGAGTAATGAGAAAAAGGAATGTCTTTTAAAACTACAAATTTATTAAATAACAATCGATTGAATCTTGACGAAGATATTGCTGCAAGTACGTTTTGACGTTCATCAATCAAAATTTGCTTAGATCATCAAAGGCAATAATATCCAACAATAATCTTCAAAAATACTATTTTCGGATGAATGTCTGTCTGTAAGTGATTTCTTTCGGACTTATTTTTAATTTAAGTGTCATTTTCAAAATTATATCAATAATTCAGACCGAGTGGCGCGGGACTCCGTCGTCGCTCCGAAGTGTGAGTGCGGGAGGTGCTAATGTGGGTGCAGGGGGGTATAACTCCGATCCACAATGTCAACCGAATCTTTGGTGATATCATAAGTCCCCTCGGTTTGCCACCGATAGGAATGTTTTATTTTTTGTTGCATTTCTCTGCTTTATTTTCGTTTGACATTTGCATTTCCGACGCAATAACTAGGAATACGAATTTTGGGAATTCGCGATCGAATAAAAAATGGGAGAACTGGGGAACTGAGAAAATGGAACAAAATTACGGGTAAATATTTTTTTGAAATGTATTGTTTAAATTGTATTTTAAACTGTACATGTTTCCGTTTTCAGAAGGTATTCATGTTCCACCCGGAATCTACTAATTGACGCCGTCCAACATCACGATTACATCTTAAAAAGGTATACATGTTTTCTATATTGCATCCACCTATCTCATTAATTTAATTCATATCATGCTGGAAACGAAAAATGCAATACAGCTGTGACAAAGATGAAACATAAAGAGGAAGCCGGGCGGCGTATTGTCCATACAAACGTATTCCCCCAATTCCTCTCTGGATTTTGACACCAGTGCTTATGTTTTTTAAAATAAAATATAGATTTTAACAATAACCTTTTCATTTGCATTTTTTATAAGTTACTTCTTATATTAGTTAGGTTTGCCAAAATACCTATTATTCAAGTATGATTTTAGATATTCACGGCCAAAAGTATTAAAGAGATTATTTTTTGGGGTATTGTTCCTCTTCTTTCGTATGGTGGGGGTCAGAGGGGGACATCTAGGTCTGCGAGCCAGTCTAGGGCCTCAGGCGTTGCCCTGTGGACCTCATCAATCCCGCCGGGGAATGAATGGAGCGGGCATTCGTTGACCACATATTCGGTGGTCTGCACCGCCCGCATTCACACATCTCCGACTCTTCAAGGCCCCATCTATGCATCATGTGAGCACAACGGCTATGGGAGCACCTTATCCTATTGATAGCAGTCCAGATTTTGCGAGGCAATGAGAACCCAGGCTGTCTCTCAGTGGGGTCTTGAAAGAGATGGGCGTTTTTGACGTTGGCTGATTGCCTCTCCAGCTTCCACCTATCTTCTGGGGTGAGAGGTGTTCGAGGGAGTCTTTCTCCTTCCATCCAGAGGGGTTTTCGAGACTTTAAGTGGCATGCCGGGTGAGAAACGACATCATCGTATTTCGTAGGGTATTTCGCTTTTTTTGCAGCGCCTTCTTGTATTCCCTCAGTATTGCAATCTCTCGCCTAATATTTGGCGGTGTTATATTTGCAAAGTACGGGGAACCAAGGAAGAGGAGTCGATTTTAAGGTTCCGCTGATGGTTCGCATTAAGCGTATATGATACCCTCGTAACATTTCGTAATCTGTCAAAATGTGTTTATTTTTACATCGCAAGATGGCACTAGGGGTGTCTTCCCAGATTTCAAAAGGTCAACATTATACTTGCGTTATGATTGTTATGAACATCCAAGCACAGTATTTTTAAATATCGAAGTAAAAAACAAACTAATAACAAAGTGTGGTTTGTTTATGGAACTTATTACGTTGGTAGAATATTTAGTATGATCCTTTTTATAAATGTTTCATAATTTGCTTGTTCATGGTCCTTTCAAATGGTCCTTTCATCGTTTCCATAATAAACAACGTTTGGAATCTCGTGGTTAACATTTGGAGTCGATTTAATGAAGTTTTTTTTTTTTAAATTTAACTTCTAAATATTCAGTCGTTAATTGATTTTAAACTATATTTTCTAGAATTCATCATTATTATTACTATCCCCAAATTGGAAACGTATATTTGATAGAATATCTATACATATTAATAACATCATTAATAATATTGACTTCGAGAAATAAAATAAAGTTTCTTTTTTATCTATATACTAGCTGGTACCCGGCATGCATTGCTATGCCATTTAATAAAGAAATCATTTCTCCCTTCGCGTCCTTTCCCATTCGTCCCGTTCACCTTCCTCCTCCCCTTCCTCTCCCGCGTCCCCTTCCCCTCTCACGTTCCCGCTCATTCTCCTCCTCCACCTTCCCTCTCCTCACTCTACCCCCCCTTCCCCCGTCCCGCGAACCCCCCTCCCGAGTTCCCCTCCCCCCTCCCGTATTCGACCAACACACATCAGCTACTAGCCAGTACCTTGGCAAATCAAAACCCGAGTCGGGGGGGGCGGGGGTTGTCGAACTTTGAAACAATGTAAGCAGTCAAATTATTCGAATAATCACATTTACACAAGTACGCAGTCACCTGATATGTAACACTAATCCTCGAAATGGCTCGAAAAACGTGTGAGTTCGTGCACGAAGCGGCAACACCGCACAAACTAAGTAGGGATAGATTGCGTCAAATCTGACAGTTGAATCGTTTATTAGGGAGAAAAATTAATCTGAAAATACCGAACCGAAACCGAACAAGGTGCTAAAATACCTGGCAACCCTGGCTACTACAGTGATTATCGGCGTTCCGTTCTCGTCAACATCGCCGCTTTGAATAGCCAGTTTTTTTCTTCGTCGGCTTCCGCAGTCATACTGGTAAATTTGGTTTTCTCCCACCATTCACAAACCTTCAATGGCATTATCCATATTCAGCAACAGATAAGGACTGAACTTCAATGGTGGCACATAACTCTTTCATGCCCGAATAACCCAATCCTATGCTCATTATTCCCGATACAAAAGATTCGTTGATGCCAATACCTTCTTATAGGCTTTCGGACGTTTTTAGTTTAAAAGTTTTACCACATAAAACGCATTTTAAATTAAAAGTAGAGTTCAAACCATTTATATTTTCTGAGGTAATTCGTAAGTGCTCTAAATTGCAGTTAAAAAGGGAATCATGTTGACTAATACATTGGAGTTGCTTAAAAAATAATCAAATTGTACTACTCTCCGCCCTTCTATTAAAATATCATCGCTTTCTTCTATCACCTCTTCAATAGTAAGCTCCTGCTCCGATTCTTCACAGATCCATCATTGGTCTTCGGTCATAGGTAATTTTGCCAAAGAATTGCTATTTTTTTGCTTCTAAACAATGTAGAAATAAAAACTGATTACCATGCTATTCAATCTGATTTTGAGATTATTAGTGTAAATTTTAGTAAAATACAAACCGACTATTATCACGATATTGGGAACACGCGTCATAAAAATCATAAAAAGTAAAAAAAAATCTCACCCTTCGACAATATATTTGGTAAATATTTCCCTAACGAGTAGTCCACGCTCAAAACACACTTTAAAAAATTAAAACAAATTGTACTAGGTAGATTAGAGTTAGTATTAAGTAATTTATTAACCGGAACTGAAAATATTGCATTTTGATGGTTATTTTGTTATCTCTAAAAACGCGAAATGTCATTTCGTCTCGCGTAATTTTTCGTGTTTATGAAACCGAACAAAATAATGATTAATAAAATTCATCATTTCCGAAGATTACAATTCGTACTTATTTTGACAGAAAGTGATTTTTTCTTTTAAACATGCGTATTTCATTTCCATAATTAACATGGCGGTCCTTGAAAAATGACATTTCGCATTTTTTAAATTAAAAAAAAAAAAAAAAAACATTGAAACGCAATATTTTTCAATTCCGGTTACTGAATTACTTATTACTAACCATTATCTACCTAGTACAATTTGTTTTATTTTTTTAATGTGTGTTTTGAGCGTGGAATCGATATGGAAATATTTACCATATATTTAATGAGGGCTAACGCAGTGCATGTAACAAGTGTTCCGATATATTAGGAATAAATGTAAATAGGTTATGAGAAATCGCCTTTTCAAACTTTGACATCTCGTATCTCAGAACAAGTTGTGAAGTTAGAACCCTATCCAAATGAGGTGACGAATAGTAATTGCGAGATATAGACTACCATAGTACAGGCATTTGCCTTGGTAGTCGAAAACCATGTAAAACAAACTGCAACAAACAAAATTAATAAAGAAAAAAAAAATGAAGTCCAATAGGAAGATGCTCCGAGGAACTAGCATCATTGATCCCTTCGGCACCGGCGCATAGTCGGGAAACACGCCAAACGCGTGCCCAACATTTGTACAAGGTTGATATTTGTCACATGAGAACGGGTCGTTTCTTCGACTCGTTCTTGTGTTCAACAGCTCGGCTGTGGAATGATTTGCCGGCCTCTGTGTTTCCTCCTTCCTACAACATGGGTCTCTTCAAGACCAATGTTCATTCCTTCCTCTCCTCAAAAAGACCCTCCACACAGCATCCCAGATGACATATGTGTGGAGTTAATGTAAAAAAAAAAGTATAAAAGTACATTTTCGAGAGTAGTGGCTGATGAACCAATAATAATATCCTAGTACAATCTTCAAGTTGAAGTTGTATTTATTACCAAACACCGCGTACATAATGTACCTACGACAAATGTTTGGCGAGCGAAATGCCCGGATAAGCTAATACCCATATTCCGAAAGACGCCACGAGCCACGATACGTATATTATAGCTGTGTGTGTGTACGCAGCCCAATGAATTCTCACACACATACTTGCAAAACGTGCGCATCGCCACATACGTGAACAACGTACTAACCGTTTTCGGACCTGCAACGCACTTTAAACGTTATGTTTTCAATGATTGAAGCAAATATGGCGGTCGAAAAGAAACATTTTGACAGATTTACACCAAAAAAGTGAATTTTCGAGTACCTACTGTTTTTGTAGCTTGCTGAGATTATTGCAATGCTTCGAGTGTGTCGGTATTCTATATTTAGAGGCATAAATGAAACATTTTGATGGCATTTTCAAAATATATACGTTATTAAACGAGGAGCGTACAGTTTCACCGCCTGTCAACGGGAGATCCTAGCCCGGAATGAATAAAAAGCTCGAACTGTGTAAGAATTTGGTGTAAAATGAAGTATTTATTTAATTGTTAATATCCACAGATATCATAACGATAATAAGAGGCCGTAATTCTACAGATGTATGTATTATGTAAATATTTTAAATTTAAAATATTGTGTAAAATCATTATTAATGCGACAATCATAGATTTAAGTTTACAAAATGGGTTGTATGGTGTATCAATGTTTTTATTTTTCATGGTCAAATGCCTACATCAATTACAAAAAAAAATAAGCAGATTGAAAAATAAAGGTCCATTATTTGGTAACAAAAAATATCAAGTCCGAGAATGACACATGAAAGGTAGTATTAAGCCGTTTTAGAGAGCCGTTTTTCAGAAAATAACCATTCTGCCCCTATAACACACTCTTAACCTGAATGTCGACCATGGAAGAGTGGGCGCTTCTGGCCCATACTGGAGCGCAGTATTCAGCTGCTGAGCGTGTTGGCGTCACATCCCCAGCTAGTACCAACTAGCTTATTGACTAATTTTAGTCTTGTCCTGGTTTTTTTGCCCACTGTTTCCATGTGTTTCCGGTAATTCAGGCACCTGTCCAAAGTTACTCCAAGATAGCGGGGATGGGGGTCATGGTAAATATTTTTTCCATCAAACTACACACAGAGTTTTGCGTTTGCCTGTGAATTACTGAGATGGAAAGCTGTCACAACTGTTTTCGACCCATTTGGCTTTAGTCGTCAATTGAGGAAAAATCCTTCCGTAGCCTTGAGGTCAGAATTAAGGATCTCTTCTGCTGCATTGAGGGTTTTGGCTTGGACTGTGATGGCCATGTATTGTGCCATGTTGCGATTCCTTCTTCTTTAGCAACGTTACACATCTACCATGATGATGAACAACACATTATCAGTACGCTTGCACTTTTTGTACTTATTTTCAACATTTTTTACATTTTTATCAGTGTTAATAAATTTATTCCTATCCTTCAGTGGAATCTAACCGACCAAACTTTACTTTTTTACAATATAACATTCTCTATCCACAGCCCAATACATTCGCTTCTGTTTCTGGCGATGGTTACATGCGGTTAAGGGAAATACTATCACGATGCAGAGGTAATTATTTTTTTTATTACTTTCATTTTACTATTACCTAATAATGTCAGTCAAATTTAACACATTTGAGTAGGTTTCTTTATTTAAGTAAGTAGGAATCCTAGAACTTGGTTTAATATGAGAGTCATTATAAATTAAAAGACATGGGAGGAAATGTAACTACATACATAGATATGTACTATAATACATATAAACAAATACAATAAAAATTTCACAATTCAACAAATTTCCATAACAGAACCAATATAGTTTTTAGAAAATATAACTTCTGAAGTCCTATTTTTTATGATTTCAGGAAAAATATGGTGAGGTGAGCTAATAAGACAAATATAATATATTTTTGAGCCCCATATGAAGCATCCAATATCTTATGCGAACTAATGTATCCACGGACATTATGTTGGCAATATGGAAAATTTATTTTAGATCTGACGAAAGATACAATACGTTCAAAAGAAAAAAATATTTATCTTTAAAACATTTGGCAATTCGCTACAGAAATATAACCAGTTTATAATGTATTATTATTTAAAATACATGTAATTCTGAGTTTTTAATTTTTCTGGTTTAAGAAGAAAAATTTTATAATAATAAAATACTTATTAATGTAATTACGAGTTTTATTTTTTAAATAATATTTTATGCTAATGATTTGGGTGGTCTTGGGTAGGTTCCGAAAGAAAATTATATTGTGTCTATGATCTCGCCTTTTTTCATTGTAGCTTACTCTGTTCTCTCCTCATTCAAAAGCCCGAAGTTATCGATCTAGTGGGTGGTTTGGTATATTTATGAATCTAGTCTTTCTTTCTTCCAGTTAGGTTGGCTTTTTTGTATATACATAAATATAAATAAACAAGAATCTTCTGATTTTTTAGTTATTTTCTACAAGCTAAGTGTCTGGGTAATTTAATGTGCAGAACCCTACAAATAGGTATACGAAATTATAAATTACACAAAGTGTCTGAAGGCAAGGGCGTAGCGAGGTACAGGTAGGGGGGGGCAGCTGCTCGCCCCCCCCCCCCCCCTAGAAGGTGCAGGAATGCTCACAAATCGTAAAGTTTACGTCGGTAGCCTATTGTTTGTGAGAATAAATTTTAATTTTATTATCATCTTTTTAGTTGATCAGGATTAATGAAGCATGAAGAAAACGTGCCTATCAGTTGCATTGCGCTGTTATTAAATCAGTTTTCATTATAAGTGTTCAACTGATAGCCAAGTACTCAGGCATATTGGAACCTATTGCCAATGTTTTACGATCGGAAACTAGCAATATGTACGCACGTGTGAGTCATATCAAAGGTATAATTTCTGTTATAAATGATCTTCGAAGCAACATAGATATAGAGAACCAAAATATTTTAGATATTTCGATTAGAATTGTAGCTGCCTTTGGAACTGATATAAAAGGCACACGCATTGCATCTCGCCAACAACATCGGTCCAATTACCTTGCTGAGACTCCATGCGATTTTTGAAAGCGATCGATTATTATTCCTTATTTAGATTCCCTAATATCTTCATTGGAGCAGCGTCTTGGTGACCAAAATTTGCCTGCTATTGGATTAATGTCGCTACATCCCTGTACAATTTGAATACGTCGTTAATTGATTTTAAAGAAAAAGCACAAAGTTTTTGCCTATACTACGATTTACTTAATTTTAATCAAGAAGCCGAACTATGGTATAAAAAATAGCAGAAAAAGGGTATGACCAGAAAAGATCTCGAAAAACTAGATTTTACTGAAGTGTTTAAGGAGGCGAACATTTTCTTTCCCGCAACAAAAAAGCAATACTTATTTCCTTGGCACAACCTTGCACTACAAGGAACATAGAGAGGTCCTTTTCTACACTGCGTCGTGTTAAAATATGGCTGAGATCAACGATGACTGAAAACCGTTTGAACGCAGTAGCTTAGCGAGGGGGGGGGGCAGACCACCCGGGGTGACACCCGACGGTAACGACACACAAGTAACATAGAGAGGTTCCTTTCTACACTGCGTCGTGTATAAAACATAGCTGAGATCAACGATGACTGAAAACCGTTTGAACGCAGTAGCTTAGCGAGGGGGGGGGCAGACCATCCGGGGTGACACCCGACGGGGAGGTGACACCACTATTGTCACAAAAATATTGAATAGGTGTTATTTATATTTTCGTAGCTCTATGATTCCCCGTGGAATGTCCCGAATCGGGGAGAATTTTGTGCCTGACGGTCTGTTTATAGCCTATTTCTGAAATTCTCTAGCCCCCCCCCCCCCCCTCCCCCTAGTAGGTATTATTTTTTTTTAACGTAACCTGTCCCGCTGCTCACCTTAGATATATTCTTGGTTTGTCTACACCTGCCCCCCCCCTTAACAAAATCCAAGCTACGCCCTTGTCTGAAGGCCACGGTCATCCAAGACTATCCCTAAAGAACGACTGAATTTCGATCACCTGTATTCAACGCTGTCAACGTTCGACCGCATACCGTTTTCAAAGTGTTGTATATATACTCATATGGAATGTATAAACGAAGAGTGGCAAGGATTTGATGCCAAGGGATTGTGAAAATATGGAATTTTTTAATTCTCTACCATAATGTGAGTGTTACTCAGGAATTACATGTTGGCAGTCTGGACGCTTGAACGTGCCGGCTCATTAATCAACCAAATTCACTATCCACGCATTGGGTTGGGGTAGGACGATTAACTGACTAAAACTGCTAACTAAACTCTTGACACTTTATGCTGTCCTAATTACGGAGCCGAACAAATGATGTGGGACTATTTTACGGCCAATCTCACTGTTCCTTTGGCCATTGTTTCATGTATACTGGATAACGCCATGTGGTCGTAATAAATTACTACTAGAACATCTACAAAGTCAAATATCAGTTCAAATACGCTACAAAAATTGTTGCAATTCACAGCGATTTAAAAATCCATACTGGAATGTAGTAAGGGTTAATAATTTGGATTATTATTAATGGATAATTATTACTTAAGAACTAAAGACTGCAGAACTCAAGACCAATAGGGCGAAGGAGCCTGGGAAGACCAAGATGGAGCGACAACGTCCTCAAAGACATATCTATCTTGGAGCTTCCAAACTGGAGAGAGCTGGCACAAAAAAGCGAGATGAGTGGAGGAAGACTCTTGAGGAGGCCAAGACCCACAAGGGGTTGTAGAGCCAATAGTGATGATGATGATGAATTATTACTTAATGGATAATTATTTCGTGACGGAGCAGGGGTGCCCGGGGGAAATGGGGTGTGTGGACCTTTTTTTACATTAGCTCTAATTACAGAGTAAAGTTAGCCTCCCAAAAACTGGGCGTACTGTACAGGGCCCGCAGATACTTTAATAGTATACAACTGCTAACCCTGTACAAATCACAAGTGCGCCCCCACGGTTGAATTTGGCAGCCACCTCTGGTCTGGAGCTCCAAAATACCTGAAAAATCATGTGAAGTCAAGTCATCATGAAATACCTGTGCAGAAACTTCAGAAGATTCTTCCATCTTAACTGTTGTAATCTACTGAGTTAATAAAAAGGAATATAACACTTTAATAACTGGTTTTATTTTAAGATGTACGTATTACATGAAAACAAGAGATGCACGCTTGGAGCACAGAGAAAAAACAAAAGAACTAAAATGGGTTGCCACATACAAAATGTTGCCAACCCTTAACCCGCCCAAATCCACGATGCGATTATAGTTTACAACGCTCTTTAAAACGTCAATACCTCCTCAAATGCTTCAATCATTAAATCAAGATTTTAGGTATTCCTAAAAAATATATTTTTGCATCCGTAAAAAATATTTTAAAAATTGTGACGATTCTGTATAAAATAATAAAAAATGTTTTCCTAAAAGTCGACACATTTCTATGTCAGTTGAGACAACAAATTTTAAATTTCTATGGGAATAACAGAGAAGACAAATCATTAATTCATTTCAACCTCATTAACCTACGTCCAATATTACGATCTCCTTTTAGTTATGTATGACAAAAAGAGATGTAAAATAAAACGTTAAGACCTTTTGCCTATCTGTAGAGATTATTTTACTTCTCGAAGTTGACATCATAATACGTTTGTCGTCGCTTTCTAGTGCATTAATTTGAAATGTCTGAAAACAGGGATGACAGTATTAATTATCTTGCTGCAAAAAAACTTGGGTTGCTTGACATTACGTTTTCATTTTAAAAAGAGCCACAAAAAAATGAGGAACCACATCGGAAGGTTCGGCCAACCGACCACCTGATCCTCAAACCAGAGTAATTTTTTAATTCCTTTCTGCGTATTTCCTTAAAATTAACGACAAAATGTTACGATTGTAGACAATCAGATGACGGGGGATGTTTTTTGTTTAGTTTTATGGGTTTTGGGTTATTTGCAGGGTCATGCCACATTAGTTCAGAAGTAATAAATGTTTATTTAATTTAATTTTATTTTTATCAAATAATCTTTTCGTGGAAGACTTGATTAAGACAATGACAATGCAGTGCTTTTTTACAATAGCTCCACACAGGAGGCCCTGAGGAAAATAATTCCCCCCAGGGCCTATGACATCTTGGGGATGATGTGTGAAGGGTCTTCTTAGGAAAGGAAGGTTAGGAAGTTCTGAGAAGGAAAAGGATGTAAGGGGTGGGTAGGAATCTGGGTGTCATTGTGTCCAAGAGCGACGGACGTATGAATCCATCTCTTCCACTGCGGTGTAAGGCGATGTTCCGAGAGAGTACAGCTGGAGAAGTAATAAATATATAATAATAAAGCAAAACCCGGACAAATCTCTGCCCACGAACCCGGGCACCCCTACTAAGTCACGAAACGTAGCTAACTACTTGGAATGACCTTTGGCAGAAGTGTTGGTTATCCAATAAATGGTTCCCGGGGCGGCGGCACCCATACTTGCCTCCCAAATTGAAAAGTAAGGCATTGAACTGGCAAAGGAAAGATAATTGTTGAAATGCTCTATAATTGAGATTCCTGATATGTACCTATGTGTTGTAAAACCATATAGTTACATTATAGGTAGAGCCATGTTAATTTGTGGAGATCTGGATGGGATACAAGGCCGATAAAAATTATAATAATTTCCACCTTTTTATAACGCCGTTTAGTGATAAAGTCACGTCAAGTGTACTTGATGGATGGGATAAAAAGGTACGCTTAATTAGTTAGGGCATTCAAAAAGGAAGAAACATGACAATACTTCATCCAAAATACGATTGTAAACATTACTGCACCACCATAAAACTCTTTTGTGAGGGTTGGGTGCAATATTTAGAATCTTACCTAAAACTACCCCTATAAAATAATTATTTTAAAAAGGGACTTTATTTCCATTGAAACAGTAGCAAAGTGACGTCTTTACAAATGATTATTACATGGAAGGAAGTAGCAATAAATATAAATGGTTAGGTTTCAATGAATTGAAGGTACAATTTGCAATGAATATTAGGATTTTAAAAATATATTTTTTTTTGAATTATTTATTATTTTTACTATTTTAGAACGCTCACTGTCTTTGTGTAACTTGCTATTTCGATCATCTTCTAAAATGCATATTTTTCATAATAACGGCATGCCGCCGCCCCGGAAACCGTTTATTGGACAACCAACACTTCTGCCATAAGTGACTTCAAGTAGTTTGTTACGTTTGGTGACTTAGCAGGGGTGACCAGGTTCATGGGGTAGGTTTGGTTCCGGATCTTAGCGGCGGGTACGTCTACCTAGCAAGTGGCTCTGTGTGGCTGGCCGGGTCAGGAGAGACTGGTTGAGGGAGACCTTTTGACTTCTCCAGCAGGAAGACCTCTCCCCAAAGATGACATAGGCCCTGAAGCGAATTATTTTCCTCAGGGCCTCATGTGTGAAGCTAATGTAAAAAAAATACTGTATGTCTGCACTACAGTATCCACAGCTTAAGTTCTTATAGTTTCGTGTAGTACTAGATGACGTGTGGTCGCCATTTTACGATTTAATATAGATTTACTATAAACGAATGCATTACATAATATTTAGGTAAATATAATAACAAAGTCTTTGTTTTGCTTTTTTGAAAAAATCTTTTACATCTACATTCTTACTTATATTTTATTATGATAAACACGTCGGATTAATGTTTAAATGAGAATTTACCTAATAGGTTTTTGTCGTTATGTTCCTGTGAAATAAATATTTTAATTTGCTATGTAAACTATTTCCACTCATAAAAGTAAAATTTATCCTAAAGGTTATCTCTAAATTTCGGAAAAATGTTAAAACATATAAGTGAGTATTATAAAAAATACTAGTGTGCAGTTCACACCGGTAGAAGCGAAACCTTCAGAAAAAGAGTCGGAAGGCTACGAAGCACCGCATAAAGAGGAGACCGGTTATTCTAACCCATTCTCTATAAATGCTATAGATGCATGTGTTTGTCTCCTTTTAGTGTCGCTTTTTCGTTTCATCCAGTTTCAAATCACAACGGTGCGAAAGAAATTTTCACTTCAAAGTAATTATAAAATTATTTTTTCGTGGTTTGCTTATTGTTTGTGGTTTGCTTTTTAGTGTGGCTTTTTAGTTTCAACTAGTTTCAAATCACAACGGTGCTAAAGAAGTTTTCACTTCAAAGTAATTATAACATTATTTTTTCGTGGTTTGCTTATTGTTTGTGGTTTGCTTTTTAGTGTCGCTTTTTAGTTTCAACTAGTTTCAAATCACAACGGTGCTAAAGAAGTTTTCACTTCAAAGTAATTATAACATTATATTTTTCTTGGTTTTTTTATTGTTTTTTTTGTCGCTTTTTCGTTTCATCCAGTTTCAAATCACAACGGTGCTAAAGAAGTTTTCACTTCAAAGTAATTATAACATATTTTTTTCGTGGTTTGCTTACCGTTTTTTTAGTGTCGCTTTTTCGTTTCATCCAGTTTCAAATCACAACGGTGCTAAAGAAGTTTTCACTTCAACATAATTATAATTTATATTTTCGTGGTTTGCTTTTGCGTAAAACTGTAAAAAAAAGAAAATTCGAGTGTTCTTTAAGTATTGTATTTTTCTTGTAATCTATGTCTCTACGCAACTAGTGTTAAAACCACTCAATCTGGTATTAACTTAGATCAGCAAACATATTTTTTGTAAATGTATTTAAAAAATGATAGTAGGTCGGTGTCAGCCCTTACTAGTACCTAGCGCATTCCACATGTGGCTTTCTGAAACAATGATGCTCTTCTCGAGGCTAACGTGACCCTAGGCGGTCGCTGCCACAGCCGGCCCGCCTTGTTGGGCGTTTCAAATAATATTTGATTATTTATTATGAATGATTATTTTTTTAATATTTCAGTTTTAGGGCACAAAATCAATATTTTTTTCTTACAATAAATTCATATAAGCCAAATAAAAAATATTCACAACAATATTTTTACAAAAAACCCGAAATAATTTCCAAATCCAATAGAGTAACGCTGTGTAACAAGACAGTTTGTCGAGGTTATTTTTAGCATGGTATGGGAAAGGTTAAACCAACATTATATAATAATAATGTATTACATTGTATATTTTAACACCCCCGCTCAATGTAGTACATTCTTACATTATCTAGTATAGTCCACATTGAGTAATAAATTTAAACAATAGATTTTTGTTCAATGACTTAGTAAACATATCAGCTATTTGATCCTCAGTCTTAACATAAATTAAACATATCTTAGATTCCTTAATTAAATCTTTGACAAAATGATAACGTATATCGATATGTTTTAGTCTTTTAATATTATCAGTATTTGCAACCATTATGGCAGACTGGTTATCACAGTACATAGGTACGGGACAAACATTTATATTATTAAAGTCTTTTAATAAACTTGACAGCCAACAAGATTCACTAGCCGCCATACTGACTGCAACATACTCTGCTTCGGTTGATGATAAGCTTACGGAACACTGTTTCTTAGAACACCACGATATAAGACAATTGGAGAACTTGAAACAGTAGCCAGTGGTAGACTTTCTATGTCGTGTGTCACCACCCCAATCTGCATCACAATGCCCAACAAGTCCATCATCATTACATTTGAAAATCAGCTTATAATCTAGAGTATATTTTACATATCTTAAAATTCTTTTTAAATGAGTCAACAATACATCACTTGCATTATTTTTGTACCTACTTAATATAGACACAGCTACACAAAGGTCTGGCCTAGTGCCTAAGACAGCATACATTAAACTTCCAATAATTTTCCTACAAGTGTTTTCAATATCCTTGTCAGACTTACATTCTTTAGATTCTAAGATTTTTACATTAAAATTTTGATCAATAGGGGTAGATATTGGTTTGCAATTTTCCATGTTAAATCTTTTTAATACATTTTCTAAATAAGATTTTTGGCATAATTTGTTAGATTATAACAAAATAATGTTATACCTAACGCCATCTAGGATCTGTTATGTGTAGCTCAGTGTACCTACATGTTTTACTTTGCGAGAATAAATTCTTCTGTTCAAGTCTAATTACCGTGTTTCATTAGGTTATGGGCCCAGTAGCTATAATTCGGGTTAAAGTAAAGTTTTCTCACGTAAATTACTTTTAAGTGGACAATCAGTGACCAGTGTACCATATACTCCAGATAAACAGAGTAAATCGCTGCAATAATAACTGTTTTTTGGGATTGACAATCTGTTACCGCGTTATCGGTCCCGGAGTGTTATTTTTCAATATGGCGGGAAGTTACATAGTGAATATACCAAGATTGAAGGGCCGCGAGAACTTTGATAAATGGCAATATGCTGCTGAACAATTTTTGATTTTGGATGGTGTCGATATTCACAAGCCAGAATCATCTGATTGTACGAGTTTGGATGATAAAAAGGCAAAAGCTAAACTTATTATGACGATTGACCCCTCTATTTATGTTCACATCAAAAACGAGCAAACAGTACAAGGTGTATGGAAACGTTTGAAGGCCTTATATGACGACTCTGGCTTCACACGTCGCATCAGTTTACTCCGAAAGCTAATATCTATTCGGCTAGAAGACTCAGAATCAATGGGTGCCTATGTAACTCAGATGGTTGATACTGCGCAGAAACTTAAAAGTACCGGTTTCCAGATAACGGATGAGTGGATTGGATCTCTTCTGCTCGCTGGGCTAACGGATAAATTTGCTACTTTAGTAATGGCGATCGAGCATAGTGGTATGATTATCAGCACAGATGTCATAAAATCGAAATTGCTGGACATGAGTTCCGAAGTTGGCAGCTCTGGAACAAATAGTGCATTTTTGTCAAAAGGTTGGCAGCACCGACACAGCAAGAGAAATGGCAGTATTGGTAGCCCTGCATGTAAGACAAAATGGAAAACGTCGACGCCGACGCCGACGCCATCTTCGAGTTCTGTCAAAACAATCCGCTGTTACAAGTGTCAACAACTCGGTCATTATATGAATAAGTGCCCGAATAATACACAGAAAAAAAGTGAAACTAATGCATTTAGTGCAATATTTTTGAATGGAACATTCAATAATTCACATTGGTATGTGGATTCTGCTGCAAGTTCACATATGATTGTTGATAAACGTTGTTTACAGGATGTATCGTTTAATCACAAAGTGAAAGACATTATTATTGCAAATCACGAGAAAATACCGGTTATATGCTCAGGAAACACAATGATTACGACAGTAGTGAATAATTCGGAGTTTGATATCCCTGTCAAAAATGTTTTATGCGTGCCGAATCTATCAACTAATTTGTTATCAGTAAGTCAGCTGATTCAAAGTGGAAACAAAGTTAACTTTGAAGCAACAGTTTGCAAAATACGCAATCGACAGAATGTACTGATAGGTGTTGCAAATTTAGTAAATGGTGTGTACAAATTAAATATTAAGTCAGAACATTTGTTTGCGTGTACAGCAACAAATGTGACAAGTGAAATATGGCACCGAAGGTTGGGACACATTAATTGTAAAACTCTGAATGCGATGAAGAACGGAGCAGTTGAAGGTGTGACATTTCAACAAAAAAATTGTGAAATTGATAAATCCAGCTGTACTATATGCTGTGAGGGCAAGCAGGCGAGGCTGCCTTTTCCTCTGAGTACTAGCAAGAGTCAGGAAACGCTGGAATTGGTCCATAGTGATCTGTGTGGGCCAATGGAGAATAATTCACTTGGAATGGCCAGATACTTTTTAATATTTGTGGATGACTATAGCAGAATGTGTTTTGTATATTTTCTACAGTCAAAACATCAAACATTCAAATACTTCAAGGAATTTAAAAATTTAGTTGAGAATCAGCAATCAAAGAAAATAAAAATATTAAGATCTGATAATGGTGGCGAGTTCTGCTCAGCGGAAATGAAAAATTACTTGAAGCAGTGTGGTAAAGTGCATCAGAAAACAAACGCATATACTCCAGAACAAAATGGGCTATCCGAAAGATACAATAGGTCAATTGTGGAGAAAGCACGGTGTCTCTTATTTGATGCACAGTTCGAAAAGAAGTTTTGGGCAGAGGCTGTAAATACGGCGGTGTATCTTATAAATAGGTCACCAACGGCGGGACTAAGCCGTGGTACTACGCCCTATGAAATGTGGACAGGAAAAAGCCAAATATTTCCCATTTACGAATCTTTGGCAGTCGAGTGATGGTCCATATTCCGAAAGAAAAGCGCAAAAAATGGGATAAAAAGGCAACTAAAATGTTCCTAGTTGGCTATTCGGAAAACACCAAAGGCTATCGATTGTTTGACCCAGAGTCACAAAAATTAATTATTGCTAGAGATGTTGTTGTCATGGAAAATACAAATGACAGTTCAACAGCAACTATTTTCGTTGAAGACATACAGCAACCTGACTGCATGGAGGAAAGTCAAGTGAACAGCACATGTGAAGAGGATAATGTGAATGATGTTACATATGTTCCTGAGAAATCGACTAGTGAGTCAGAAGACAGTTTATATGAGACGTTAACCCCGGCCGACACAGATGTTTTTCCGGAAAATACTAACATTGCTTCGGAAAAACGAGTCAAACGTAAGCCAGACTACTATGGTTACACGAGCATGTGTATAGAAGACGTGTCGAGTGAACAGATTTCTCTCACTGAGGCTATAACTGGACCCAAAAAGGTGAAATGGAAAACAATTCATTTGGGAGCTAGTGGATAAGACTAATGACGACACAGTGATAAAAAAAAATAAGTGCGTGCTTAAAGATATATAAAAGTAACGGTGAAGTTCGTTTATATTTAAGATATTCTATCCTTATACTATAATTTGCCTCAAGTGTAAAATGAATGTTTATTGAATTTAGGTTACAAAAATTCCAAATATGAATCTTGTCTGTTTATAAAAAGTAATAATGATGTTAAAATATTTGTTGCATTATTTGTGGATGATTTCTTTGTATTTTATAATTCAGAAAATTATTATGAACAGTTAAAGACTGAACTTGTCAATAAATTCAAGATAAAAGATTTGGGTCAAATTAAACAATGTCTAGGAATGAGGGTAAATGCTCAAAGAGATTGTATTACTGTTGACCAAGAACATTTTGTAAACAATATTTTAAATAGGTTCAATATGTCAGATTGTCATACTTCAGAAACCCCTATGGAAGTTAATTTAAAGTTGGAAAAGATTTAAATAATAATGATGATATTTTAAAATATCCATACCAACAGCTGATAGGAAGTCTCATGTACCTATCTGTATTGACAAGACCAGATATTGCTTATAGTGTAAGTTATTTAAGTCAGTATAATAACTGTTTTAATGAAACTCATTGGAAACATTTAAAAAGATTGTTAAAATACCTACAGAAAACTAAAAGCTATGGTTTAGTTTATAAGAAAAATGATAATCCTTTACATGGTTTCGTGGACGCGGATTGGGCGTCATGTACTTTAGATAGAAAGTCATATACTGGTTTCTGCTTCATAATGTCAGGATGTGTCATTTCTTTTGAATCCAGAAAACAAAGAACAATTGCTTTGTCAAGTACAGAAGCGGAGTACATGGCTTTATCCGAGGCCTGCAAAGAGGCTATTTATTTAAAGAGTTTATTGTCAGATATGATTTCTATCAATAAAAATACACCTGTATGTTTGTATAGTGATAGTTAAAGTTCTATTAAATTGGCTGTTAATCCACTGTTTCATAAACGTACCAAACATATTGATGTACGACATCATTTTGTTAGAGAATGTGTATTTGATAATAAAGTGAAACTTGATTATGTTTCAACCTCCAATATGCCAGCTGATTTATTGACGAAAAGTCTGTCTATAAATAAACATTATAAATTTTTAAGTTCAATGGGCATATCGGAAGTTTAAATCTTGTTGTTTTTTGTTAATATGAAATTTGGATTATTTTGTTACGAGAGGGTGTTAGATTATAACAAAATAATGTTATACCTAACGCCATCTAGGATCTGTGTGTAGCTCAGTGTACCTACATGTTTTACTTTGCGAGAATAAATTCTTCTGTTCAAGTCTAATTACCGTGTTTCATTATAATTCAGTTACACCGTCTTTCAAATTCTGTTTAACACTGATACCAAGAAAATTTGAAATTGGTCCCAAATCTTTCATCTTAAATGCATTGTGTAATTTTAATTTAAGATCACTTAATTCCTGTTCATTATTACTAAACATCAAGAGGTCATCGACATACAACAAAACATAAGTTTGGTTTTCTCCATTACACTTAGTAAACAAACAAGGATCATTCTTTGACTTTACATAGCCTGCTTTACTTATTACATGGTTAAATTTTTCATTCCAATATTTAGGGGATTTTTTTAGCCCATACAATGATTTATTTAGTTTAACAATATTATCACAACCATCATACGCCCCTTCCGGTAATTTAATAAACACAATTTCCTTTATATCCCCATATAAAAAGGCCCCAGTGACATCCATCTGATGTATTGATAGTTTTAATTTTGTAGCAACTGAAACAAATAATCTAAATGTTGACAATTTGGCAACAGGTGAGTAGATTTCATATAAATCTAATGTATCATTCTGTTCAAAACCTCTGGCAACCAATCTTGCTTTATATTGGATAGTATTATCAACTTTCTTTATTTTGAATACCCACTTACTACTAATAATGTTTTGTTTTTGAGGTACAGCGCACACTGTCCAAGTATTATTTGCTTTGAGTGTATCCAGTTCTTGTTTGACAGCTTCTTCCCACTGACAGGCATCACTCCTCTGCATAGCTTCCTTATAGGTGCCTGGTTCTGTCTCTGCAGTGTACACATTTTGGCAAGTATAGAATTGTGGTGCCTTTCTGACACGTTTGGTTCGACGAGGAGAAGCTGGCTGTAATGTATTATCATTATCGCGTTCACTGTCTTCATCACTTGCTTCTTCAGGTTCATATAAGCTGTGCTGCTCATCATCTGACATCTGATTTTTAATGTTTGGATCACTCACAACATATTCTACTAACTCTTGCTGGTTATTTTCGTTTTCATTGTTGAGTGTTTCTGTTACAGACTCTAGGTTTAAGCTATCGCATTCCTCAAAGACAGGTTCCAGAAAAATGACATCCCTCTTTATATGAACTTCATTTTTATCAGGATAAAAAATTCTAAATCCTTTCACATTTTCTCCGTACCCTACCATGATTCCATTTTCTCCTTTGGAATCCCATTTTCTACGTTTTTCCTTTGGAATATGGGCAGATACGGGCGTACCAAAGATATGTAGATTACTCAGATCAAATTGTTTGTCTGTCCATAATTCATAGGGTGTTTTTCCTGGTTCATTACTTCTACTGGTTCTGTTGAGAACATAGGCTGCAGTGTTGACTGCTTTTGCCCATAATTTTTTTGGTAGATTCTTGGCACATAGCATTGACCTTGCCGCTTCTGTCAGGGTTCTTATCTCCCGTTCCGCCTTGCCATTCTGTTGTGGCGTGTATGGTACAGAAGTTTGGTGTACTATACCCCGGTCTGAGAACAAAGTTGACACAGCCTTATTAATGAATTCTAATCCGTTGTCACTTCTAAATGTGATTATTTTGTTACCCGTGACATTTTCAGCTTTGTTTACAAAATCTTTAATACAATTAATCACTTCATCCTTCTTTTTAATAATGTATACAGTTCTATAGCAAGAGTAATCATCTTTTAAAATCAAGAAATACCTCGCCCCGCCTACAGATACTGCCTCCATCGGCCCACAAACATCGGCATATATCAGTTCACATGTTTTAACAGTTTTTGTCTCACTGTTCATAAAGGGCAGCCGGTGTGATTTACCCTGTAAGCAGCCTTGACAATTCTGAAGAGAATTACTTGAGACTTTAATATTATTGCTCTATAACACGTTTTTCACCTGCTGTATATTCTGGTGTACAAGTTTCTCATGCCACTCACTCAAGCTTGATTTAATTGTAGTTAAATTTGCAAAGCAATTTTTATATTTATAACGAACATCCATACTATACATATTTCCAACACGATTTGCTGCCGCACATACTTTATTATTCTTGAAAAACTTGCAAATGTTTTGATCTGTCAACATGACATAACCTTTGTCTGCCGTACAATTCACAGATAACAAGTTTATTTGTAAGTCTGGCACACACAGTACATTATCTATGGTTGTCTCGACCCACTGGTGTCCATTGAATACATCTAGCTCCACTTGTCCGCAGCCAATAACATTTATTTCAGTACCATCACCTATTATCACAGACTTTTGTGACACTTCTGGTGAAAATGTCGAAAACAGATTTTTGTCTTGACACATATGTTGACTAGCACCTGTGTCCACCAACCATTTTGACTGTTGATAAAGTTCTTTAGGTATTTGTTGTACTACAAATGCATTTTTCTCTTTTCCTTTCTTATACCAGCACTCACTCTTGTTGTGCCCAACTTTATTGCAATAAAAAAAATTTTAATTACGTTCTTTTCACTATTATTTTTATTATTCTTACATTCGCTCTGGAAATGTCCTGTTTTCCCACATTTGAAACACTTCCCAGTCTTTTTATTTTTGATTAAAAAAGCTGACGATGATGAAGTTTGCTGATGTTCATTATTTTTATCCATAAGCCTTTCTTCCTCCATCAATAACCTGGCCACTAAGTTGTCCAAGGTTTGCTTATCATCAGGGGCAGATTCCCAAGCCGAAACTAAATGTTTATATTCTTCTGGCAGCGACATAAGTTCTTTAGTTATAACAAATTTCTCAGAAATCTCTTCCCCCATTTGCTTTAAATGGTTCTGCATTTCTTGGATTTTTGCTATGCATAAAAATCTTGTCTAAACGTTAGTTTATGAATTAAAAAAATAATAATTAATATTTAACAAGTTAAAAGTATTTCACCAAAAAATGTAGACATAATTTGTCTCGACGCCACCTAGCGAGAGATTTAGTACTAACAATACCTCCCTCACAAAAATAAAGTTGGTTGTTTTCAGGTGGAAAAATGTAATAATCAGTAATTGTTGAATGAAACGCCAGTATATATTGAATTGTTTGGCGGGTATTAAATAAGCCGCCATAGCTCAGTGGTCAGAGCATCCGACCGGCAATCAGAAGGACACGGATTCAAGATTTTTCAATGTAAATGAGTGTTTCAAGCTGACAATTATTGCTTATAATAAATAATAATTAATCATTAAATAATAAATAAAAAAAATTCTGCTATCATGAATTATAGAAATAAAATGTAATTCATGATTTAAATTGATTGAAAATTAAACAGAAATAATGTTTATTCCAAGTACCTTTTCAGATATTTCAACAGGTGGTGCCTCAATAGTATAAAAATAGTACTCAATAGTAGTACTCTGGTTTAGATCGGAAAGTTGTTTTTAACAAGTCTTCAATTCTTGATTTACTTGTATATCAGTTCCAATTTTTAAAATGATTAAAAATAATTTTCTGCTAAAATATTATATTATGGATGGGTACTTACCGCTTGTCTGTACTTTATCTTTATTCTTCATGCAATCGGTTCCAATTTTTTTAAATGACACTTAAATTCAAAGCAAATCTGAGTTGCAGAGTCCATTGAATCAGTTACACAGGTCAAAACCGAAATTAGTATTTTTGATGACTAGTAGTCACAACCCGGCTTTGCAAGTGTTTCCACAATCTTTTGTCATTTCTTTATAATGTTATTTTTAGACGGATAAGTACGTTGGTATTTCGTAGCCCCATAGTTCTATTAAAGTAGTATTGCGAACTGAAAATAAATCTTGTATTTCCAAAAAAAAAAGACTTTTTTTCTTTGCGGCAGCAAACGAAAAAATTTACATTTCAAGAAAGTGTTTCAGCAGTTCCAACGGATTTTCTGCTTTCGAATTTAAATAAAATAATAATTCCTTCAAATACATTCTGTATTTTCCATTTAACCAACTAAAAGTATTTTAAAAACGTAAACGTACTAAGAATTAATATAAAAAAATGTTTGAAAAAATTTTAAAAGCTTTAATTATAAAATAAATAATTGCAAAACGCAAAATAAGCACAATTTCTACAATTTTAAATGAATGTAAGAAAAAGCTATTTTCAAATAATATTTTGTAAATTATTTTACAAGATTTTAAATATAAAAATTCTAGAGTAAGTACCTATTACAAAACCAACGCTAAAATACCTACCTAGGTTTTTTCGGTCTTATAGGGTTCGTGTAAACTTTTATGATTTCCAAGAATTACTTAAGTTTTTGCACAGAGTCTGCACTGAAGGCAATGTAGGTACTCTATTACCAAGGATGAAAAATTAATTCAATATCGAAAACTGATAATGGACTCCATCAGTTTAGAGAGTGAGTGTTCCAGAATCTAAAATAAACGTTGTTCGCTGAAACACATTTTCATACCTCAGTCCCCTTTATTTTTGTAGAATATTCTTGTCGAATTTTGAGTCCATCCAATTCACCATTATATTTTTTGGTAGAATTCAATAATTTATTACCGACATAATACAAAAGTAATAAAATACCAAAAAGATTTATCCTGCCACACCGAAATACATAATATTATAATGTCAAAATGTTTTGCCACTATCTTGTTGTCAAAACACAACATTGGAGGTTATCCACCACTTACCCGCCCTGGTATAAGTAACAGATAGTTACTCCTTCAAGGCTCTCGCAAGGACTCATAATTTTTTTGAAAGAACGAAGCTACATTTAGTTTAGAACTAATTTAGACCTCCAATGTACCTGCATACGTTGTTAGTAACAGTATGCAATTGCTTAGCAGGAAATTCAAGATACAATATGTGTCAAAACAAAACAGAAACAACAACAAAACATACAATTATTTTTAATACTTACAGTTGACAGTGAAGCCTTCGTGGAAGTATTCTTAGACAGAATGACAGCTGCCCTGATTTCGCATTTCCCGTTGGCATCGCAGATGGACTCGCAGGACTTAACTTCCTTCTGGTCTCTGCAGGACGACGCAGAAACCGCGAGGCAGTTCATCATCAGGAAACCAATCACCAGCCACCCACCCCTAGAGGAAACACCTCTAAAACAACCTCCACAATTTTCGAAAGAAATTGCCATTTTTTTAAACTTTGCTCAGTTGCACAATGAATATTTACAATTTAAAAGTTTTTACATTTCGAACAAACTTTTAAATTAAGTTCCTTTGACGTAATTCGAATCCACACAGTTTTTTAACACATCACTTTAACAACACAATTTTTATCTGTGTTAGTTTCACTTCATTAAACAGTTTGTAAATCACTTGAAAACTTTTTTAAAACGCCTGTTAACACTATTTTCTTTTAGCGTTTGGCACACTTTTCTTTTTTAGTTTTTCACTCGAAGCGGTTTAATTTTTGCATTGCATTTTGAGGCTCCGTCTGAAACAAATAACATCATTTTAAGGCTTACAATATAAATAGTGGATTACTACTCAGCTTATTCTTTTTATTGTGATACGTGTTTCGTATTCGTAATAACTCTACGAGAAATGAAAGTAAGACCAAACAATATTGATATAACTATGAACGTTTCCTTTGAGACAAGAAATATTTGAAATGAGAAAACAATTACGTAAAAGGTTGATTATAATAAGTGTTTTCTAACGATTGGGGACATAAAATATACCTCCAATATCGTATTTTATTACATTCATTAGAGAAGGAAATAAATGTTTTCTTCAAATGTAAGATATTTAAAGCTAAGGTTACTACGAGTGACAATTTTTTTATTGCCTGCTGGTATATTTTGCCGTCTATCTTTTTTATTCTTTATATGTTCATTAATAAAATACAGTCACAATTTGTCAAAAATTTCCTAAATAAAAAATCAATCACCCAAACTCGATGTTTTAAAGCAGTTGGAAATTAACAAAAATTCTAATAATCCGAGAGCCATTTTGATAAATGAACAAAAAAATATTATTCACTCGCCACTATTAGAATATTTTAAGCCAATTTCAAATACTTAATAATGCCATAAAATAAACCCGTGGGTGATCATTTTGGAATAACTCAGACTAGCTACCTTCAGTCAAATTTAAACAAAGCAGTAATTAGGGAAACTTTAACAGGGAGAAATTAATAAACGCGTAGGTAATAAAAATACAAGCAATAAATATTTTCATCATAAGTACTTATCCAGAAATGATACAAATCTGTACTTTAAAGGATAAACCATACATAGCCATAGACTTAGCTATGGACTTACGTGATTTATCCTTTAGTGTACAGAAATGTATCGTGTGTAAATGGTATAACCACAGTTTGATAATGCCTTCAGATGGCGAAACAACTATCATGCATAATAATAATAACACAGCAGAACTTGTTTATAATAAACTGTTGTAGATTAAATAATAATATTATTGAATATTCAGGGTGTCCGGGGGGGGGGGGGGGGTAAAGTACATTAACTTCGGGAGGTGATTCTACATGAAGGTTGGAGTAAAAAAGATTCACAACTTTTTCCGAAATTCCAACTTTTTTTTTCCCATACAAAAAGTCGTACCTACTAAAAATCCTTAGTGTGAGGTACGATCTTACTTGCTGAGAGCCTGCCGGGCGCCGGACTCGATTGTGATTGGCCCGTATCGTAACAGCGGAAAATAATAAATCTGGCCGTACACGCCGGACTAAATTTATCTTTTTACTTCAAAACTACCCCTAAAAGTTAAAATTTTGAAAAAAGTTATTTATCTTTTTACTTGTACTATCATGTAGAATCACCTCCCGAAGTTAATGCACTTTAACTAAAACTTTAAATAAAAAATAAAATGGAGTTATACAGAATAAACTTGATAAGAATAAAAATAAATAAAATTAAAAAATACTTATAACAACAGTAAAATGCTTTAATTGGTAGTATTTTTTTTTATTCTAAAATTATATCACTCTTCTATCATTGGGAGCTTATCTTGGAAAGCATAAGTGTGTCCATTCGCAATGAACCTGTTGAAAACTTTAAAACCTTAAAATCACCAACCCACTATACACAATGCAGGTGTCATGTTCTAATGAACGAAATAGTTTTCTCGGGACGAAGGAGGGAATGCAACACAACTCAAGATCCCAAAAATAATTAACGTAACCCTCTTTGTTTAAAAATATTGCTATTTTGTACCTCGCTGAAATACTGTATGTATTGGTATGAACATACCATATAAGGATTCATAACAATCGCAGCTTCCGCGACAGAGAATATGACGCTCTGAATACCGCATAATATTGAAGTCTCTACTCTTGTGTCTGCACCGCACGTGGTTACTGAGCCGGCACAAATATTACCAGCCGTTATTAATTTTGGAAACTGTGTTTGAAATCTACTGATGCTTGTAGTAGAAGATCACAGCTTTTCATCCATCAATGCTGAATGACGCGAGATCTGTAAATAGACCCGAAATTTCGGAATAAACTATCAGGCAAACTGGTTGTTTCATAAATTATTACAACCTTTTTTTTTTTATTGTATATTTTATTTAGATATAAAATTTGACATCTTATATCTAATGTTATCTTTTCTATGACTACTACAATATTATTTACTACCTACTGACTAAAATTTGGACTTTACAACATTAAGACATAATCCACGAAAAACTGCAAGACTTTTAGCCTCCTTAACATTTACAGGGAGTTCATTGAACATTTTAAAACCTTTATAATAAATATTATTTTGTGTTCCCGATAAATTTGTTTTCGGAAGCCTAAAATCGTTGCAGTTTCTCGTAGGATAACAATGAACTGTACTGTTGATTCTAACATTATTCAACATATAATCAGGTAACATTTTATTTTTTAACTTATAAATAAAAACTAGGGTATTGAAAACTAATCTTTGCCACACACTTAATATATTGAGTTGGCGTTGCATGGTTTTTATCCTTGTATATCTGCTACAGCACAATATAGATCTCAAGCCTCTGTTCTGAATTATTTCCATTCTTTTAATTTGTGTTTTATTGCTCAGAAAGATTACACTTGAGCAATAATTCAGATGGGATGCTACAGTTGTGTTATAGACCAATTTTCTAGTTTTACTGTCTAATTTTCCCTTTATCCTACTTAAGAAATTAATCTTTTTGACAATTTTTTTAGTTAGCATTTCGAAGTTAGAGTTAAGTTTTAACTTATTATCGATAATGATTCCCAAATATAATTAAACTGGGCGTACTGTACAGGGCCCGCAGATACTTTAATAGTACACAACTGCTAACCTTGTACAAATCACAAGTACGCCCCACGGTTGAATTTGGCAGCCATCTCTGGTCTGGAGCTCCAAAATACCTGAAAAATACCCTCGACTCTGTGCAGAAACGGGCGGTCCGTTTGATAGATTCTCCCATCTTAACAGACGGATTGCAATCTTTAGAGCACAGGCGTCGGGTGGGAATGCTATCCTTGTTCTACCGGTATTACAATGGAAGATGCTCTGAAGAACTAGCATCATTGATCCCTTCGGCACCGGTGCATAGTCGGGAAACACGCCAAACGCGTGCCCAACATTTGTACACGGTTGACATTTGTCACATGAGAACGGGTCGTTTCTTCGACTCGTTCTTGTGTTCAACAGCTCGGCTGTGGAATGATTTGCCGGCCTCTGTGTTTCCTCCTTCCTACAACATGGGTCTCTTCAAGACCAATGTTCATTCCTTCCTCTCCTCAAAAAGACTCTCCACACAGCATCCCAGATGACATAGGCCCTGAGGGAAATTATTTTCCTCAGGGCCTCCTGTGTGGAGTTAATGTAAAAAAAAAAAAAAAAAAAAAAAAAAAAAAAATATTTAATTTCTTCTACCTCTTCAATATTTTGATTGTCTATATTTAGGGCGATAAGTTCATTTTGTTTTTTCCCTAATACCATGAATTTACTTTTATTTACATTTAATTTGAGTTTATTTATGCATAACCATTTAGATATTTCATGAAGTTCACTTTGTATTTTTGACAATGCATCTTCAATATTATTTGCTATGATATATAAAAGTGTGTCATC
Organism: Limnephilus marmoratus; assembly: GCA_917880885.1. Lineage (NCBI taxonomy): Eukaryota > Metazoa > Arthropoda > Insecta > Trichoptera > Limnephilidae > Limnephilus > Limnephilus marmoratus. The sequence goes on from OU862922.1 coordinate 47,478,129, forward strand.
AGCAAACAGTTTGATGGAACAGTGACTTTGAATTTTGACTTTGTAAAATATTTTCAGGAGAAATTCACCCACAAAAGGCTACTGCTGTGATAGTGATTTAATTTCCGTGAAAAGTCAAATGGTGTTCGCTAAATCGTTGATTTTACGAATTTTACTCCCACTGTCTTTTTGGACAACTATTAAATTGTTTTCCATGTGACCAGCTCATCGCAACCTTTGGGACTTACCAAAACCAACGTGCTGAATTATATTAGAATCTCGAGTTTTTCTAGCGTAGGGCCTAAAATTGAGTTTTCAATATCGACTTTTCGAATTGTTAAATTGAAATCATGTTTGTAAAATAAATTTAAAGTGGTTGTTGCTAGACTTAAACTAAAGGTTGCCTAGATCATTTCCTAGTTTAATTCTTTTCCCAGCTTTTTTAAATTAGATAATGCAGTTTTATTTTAATCTTAGAAAAATCTTACAAACAATTGGCTTCATTTTTTTTTTTTTTACATTAACTCCACACAGGAGGCCCTGAGGAAAATAATTTCCCTCAGGGCCTATGTCATCTGGGATGCTGTGTGGAGGGTCTTTTTGAGGAGAGGAAGGAATGAACATTGGTCTTGAAGAGACCCATGTTGTAGGAAGGAGGAAACACACAGGCCGGCAAATCATTCCACAGCCGAGCTGTTGAACACAAGAATGAGTCGAAGAAACGACCCGTTCTCATGTGACAAATGTCAACTGTGTACAAATGTTGGGCACGCGTTTGGCGTGTTTCCCGACTATGCACCGGTGCCGAAGGGATCAATGATGCTAGTTCCTCGGAGCATCTTCCATTGTAATACCGGTAGAACAAGGATAGCATTCCCACCCGACGCCTGTGCTCTAAAGATTGCAATCCGTCTGTTAAGATGGGAGAATCTATCAAACGGACCGCCCGTTTCTGCACAGAGTCGAGGGTATTTTTCAGGTATTTTGGAGCTCCAGACCAGAGGTGGCTGCCAAATTCAACCGTGGGGCGCACTTGCGATTTGTACAGGGTTAGCAGTTGTGTACTATTAAAGTATCTGCGGGCCCTGTACAGTACGCCCAGTTTTTGGGAGGCTAGCTTTACTCTGGCTTCGATGGAGCCCCCATACCTGAGCTGGTCACTTAGGGTTACACCAAGCATATCAATGGAGGGCCTGTTCGGAAGATTGCTTCCGTTGAAAGAGACTAGATTTTCATTTCGATCCCTTTTGGACGTAATCAGACAAGATTGGGTCTTTGAAACATTAAATTCAACGAGATTATTTTTACCCCAAGAGAAAACACTATCGAGGTAGCCGTCCATTCTTTGCTTCAAAGCCCTACGAGCTGTTGGAGTTTGTGAGCCCTTTGGGGGCTTGTCAAACAAAAAGCTATCATGAACTGTACTGTCGTCCGCATAACAGTGAATTGGTGCACATGACAAAAGGTCGTTGATGTGCAACAAAAATAAAGTTGGAGACAGAACCGATCCCTGCGGGACGCCAGCATTTATCGAGTGTGAGGAAGAGGTGAAACCATCGACTACCGTCTGAATCGACCTCCCCCTCAAGAAGTCGGCAATCCACCTACACAAGGATGCGGGAAGTCCGTAAGAATGCAGTTTGTTGACAAGTCCTCGGTGCCAAACCCGGTCAAAGGCCTTGGAGATGTCCAGTGCAACCGTTTGGGTCTCACCGAAACGTTCCAGGCATCGCCCCCAAACATGCGTCACATACGCGAGAAGATCACCGCACGAGCGGTTCCGACGGAATCCGTATTGACGGTCGTTAATAATTTTGTTCTTCTCGAGGTATGTGAGCAGTTTGTCGTTGATCACACGTTCCATCACCTTAGACAGAACTGATGTGATCGCTATGGGGCGGTAGTTGGCCGGGTTGGAGCGGTCACCCTTCTTTGGAATAGGATGGATAACCGCTTTTTTCCAACCAGAGGGCACAGAGCCAGTCTTCAGGGACATTTTAAAAAGCTTCGTCAAAATTGGAGCTAATTCTGCAGCGCACCTCTGCAGTACCAGGGCAGGTATTCCGTCGGGCCCACTAGCTTTATTAACATCAAGCCCTCGTAAAACATGGAGTACTTCCCGATGCCGGATCCTCAGCTTTTTCATATGAAAACCGCAGTGAGGAACCGACGTCGGGACAGCACCTTGGTCATCGAGGGTTGAGTTATCCGCAAACATTTTACCTAGTAAGTTAGCCTTTTCGGTGGCGGTGTTTGCTAGTGAACCGTCAGGTCTGGTAAGAGGTGGCAGACTGGATTTGCAGAAATTGCGACCTATTGAGCCCGCAAGCGACCAGAATTGCCTGCTGCCATGCGGGTATGCAGTCAGCTTTCTGCTGATCTGCTGGTTGTGCTCGAATTTTGACCTATTTATGATTCTCTTGGTTTCCTATGCCATTTTGTTGTAAGCTGTTCTGTCTTTGGATGTTCTAGATGTGTTGTAGGCTCGGTAAGCCGCGTTTTTTCGTCGCACTGCTTCAGCGCATTGTCGACTGAACCACGGCTTTGAGCCTACACCAGTTTCCTTAACAGTAGATTGGATGAAGCCATCCATCGCGGATGTGATGACTTCATCAATTTCCTGGGCACATCTTGAGGGATCCGAAGTCCGAAAACAGACAGCTGACCACGGAAAAGCATTAAAATGTGCCCGCAGACCGAACCTATCTGCTGACCTATAGTGCCACACTTTTCTCTTCAGTCTCTCGTTTGGTGGTCTGAAGTTTACAGGGATTGATGTCGTCACCAGGCAGTGGTCGGACGATCCTAAAGGCGCTGTGACTTCAATCCTGTAACCGTGTGGCACAGTAGTTAAAAATAGGTCTAACAGATTGGAACGGTGAGTCTGGACATCAGGAACCCTTGTAGGCTCCTGAACCATTTGCTCCAATCCGTAGCAAAGGGCAAAGGATTCCGCTTGGCGTCCAGCCGAGTCTGTTGATCCTGAGAACTTCAACCAAGGTTCGTTATGAACATTGAAGTCCCCCAGGACCACAAACTCTGCCGTAGGGTAGCGGGGCAAGAGGTCATCAATAGTGTCGCTTAAGTGTTTGAAGAGCTCGGACGTGTCTGATTCGCTCAGGTTCGGTGAACGGTATAAACACGCGTTCATCGTTATCATTCTACTTATCACAAAACCATTCATTCAACTTGTACTTGAACTACTTTATTGAACTACATGTCAGATTATTAACCGAATTGAAAATATTCAAACTATATTCTTGAAACATCTGTCGTATCGTTTTGAAAATATCGTCAGTACACCCTACTACTCCTTAGAATCCGAAAAAAAATTGACGTACTCTTTCTGCACAAAATTGTTAACTGCCTTATTGACTCACCAACCCTGTTAGGAAGGATTGCATTTCGTTTCCTTATTACATTCGTTATTGAATACCATATTTTCTGTACAATATTTCAAATCTAAATCCGCACAAAACTGTTCTAACAAATCTCACAATGTCCTAAGTGATATTGATATTTTCCACTGTGCCATTGAAACGTTTAAAATTAAATTAACTTTACAATGTACTTAATCCATAATTCTTATTTATTTATTGTTTATCTATTCATTTTTAATTAAACTACGTAATATTATAACTTTTAATATCTACTTGCTTTTTAATCTATAACCACGACAAAAATGATTATAAATGAAACTTAACTGATATGATTTTAGATTTTCATGGCCAAAAATATTTGGGGTTTTATGCCGTGTTGCGCTACCTCCTTCTTTAGCCAACGTTTTGGAGAGCGTTACAGTGTCCGCAACATTGGCTAAAGGAGGTAGCGCAACGCAGCACAACATCCCAAAATTAAATAACAAAAAAAGGAACTTAAGGGCCCGCAACCCGGATTTGTACCAATTTATTACATATTTCCTTTAAACACGGTAAGTTTTATAGCTCTTAAAAAAATATACGTTATTCTTAAAGATAATATCTAGACTTTGCCCGCGCCGAAAAGCAAATTATATAAAATTCCCTCGATAGAAAAAAATTGCAAGGTATGCTCCAAAAATTATTATTAACACGTTTGTTTCAGTTATTTTACAAGTTATATGTGTGAAAAATTCACAGTGTTTCTTTAAATGCTGTTTAAGATAACTCTGCGAGGTTTTTGCTCTATTTTAAACATTTTTATTTATTTTTTGCTTTATTAAACATTTTCGCAATTGTCGCATCGATTTTGTCGCCGTAAATGTTAGCGCTCTCCTCTAACATTCGTAATTTCTTATCTCTCCATCTTCTTCTTTTCGGGCCCGGTTGCAGAGTCTTAACTGGTTTTTACATTCAGTTTTCAATGAAACATGACTTAAATTTAAATATGAAATTTCAATTTTTTTTATGGTTTTCTATTTTAGGTTAGATGTACTCGTAACTGTCAGAAAGCTCAGACAACAAAACTTGGTGTCTGTTACTTTGGTCTCTTGGCATAATATACTTCTGCGAAAATGAAGTTATTCTTCTAGGATTTACTTGCTTAAGACTCTAGACAACAGAAGAGCAACCTCAAGCGCGGAGTCGTATTTCTTGGAACCTCTCGAGCTTTCACTAAGAAATAATATATCATTTTGATTCCTGTGTGTTTTGAGTGAGGTAAAAACGTTATAATGGTTGGAAGACATAACAGTTAGACGATGTACTTAATTTTTTATTACTTACATATACTACCCTTTCAGAATACGTGATGCTTAGTTTAAATGTATATCGTAGTATCGATGTATCAATAATCATCAAAATAAATTTACACTTAATGTAAATTAATATCATGCCAGCAGCTCTCATGCTGCGTTAACCAGAATTCAATAATCTGGTTGTATTATGTTCGCAATAATTCTGGATATCACGAAATTTTGAAATTAATACAAATTTAATACTCGCTATAACTGTGAATGACTTGCATACACGCGCATAATGATTTGTTCATAAAAAAGTAAAGTTCTTTTCAAACAGCCTGAATTTTGCATAGACCATAATTATGTTTGTAGAATGTAATCAAGGGTTGTTGTCCGATTGTGGTTTTGCTATATTATTTTCGTTACGGTCCTTGTGTGCAATTGACCAAAATTTTGAGAGCATGGCATTTAAATTCGTACACGTTTTCATCGGGTTAGAGGGTGAGGTGATCGTGTTCGAGCAAAATCCTAGAGAGTTAATTTGCATGATATGGTTGGGATTGGTCAAAGGATGTTGGGTTGTATGGAAAATAGTTTTAATACCCATTTGTATCTTGGCAAGAGGGTGAACTTGTTGAGGAGTGTGGGAATGGCTTTGTTCGGCGCAGAGCACCAAGGAGTTAAAATTATGCCAAATGGTGTAGGATTATTGTGAGAAAGAGATAGATAGTCTCTTCACTTTACAAAAAGCTAGATATTCTCAGTATCGATATAAAACAACACCATTCAGATTTAAAATGTTGCGAGTTGCTTGCAATCAATGACGTTATATGTAATATGCAGACGCGTGGTAGAATTCCTTCCTCTCCCGCGTCCCCTTCCCCTCTCGCGTTCCGCCTCCTCCACCTTCCTTCTCCTCACTCCACTCCCCCCCTTCCCCCGTCCCGCGAACCTGTCCTCTCGAGTTCCCCTCCCCCCTCCCGGGTTCCTCCCCCCTTAACCCTCCCCCCTCCCACATTCCATACGTTCATTTCCGGTACAATCAGTTTTCAAACAGCTCGCGTGCCACCTATTGCAATTTTTTCATACAAATTTCATAATGCCAGAGCTCACCAGTAGTTTTATACAAACCTTGTTCTGACAATAACAAACACAAAAAAAGAATTATCCAATTTTGTTCAGTCCTTCGGAAGTATGCGCGTACATACATTTCAGCGAGTCATTTTTATTTATATGTATATATAATATATAATAACCACACACGTTGCTATGGCTTACCCAACCTTTGTAATCAACGCCATCTGTTAATTTGCATACATATCAAATTCACACCGCCCGCTTGCGGCTGCCCGCTGCCTGAATTGAATCTTTGAATATCTCGACTTTTTCTAATATAATATGCATGTATTATACGTATAAACCTTCCTCTTAAATCATTCTATCCATTGGTGAAAACCGTGTGAAAATCCATTGCGTAGTTAAAAAATCTAAAATCACATATAGCGGGAGCGACTTCATTTTATACATATATTTTTTTTTTATACTTACGAAGATAATATACTTTTTTTAATGAAAAGACAAATAACTTTGATAACATACATATAATATTTGAGAATATACATACATACATATGTATATAATATTTGATAATATACATACATACATATGTATATAATATTTGATAATATACATACATACATATGTATATAATATTTGATAATATACATACATACATATATAATATATATAGAATGTATAGATATAGATCGATATTAGCTACAAAGTCTGAAATAAAATTTCCCGCAAATATTGCAAATATTTCAAGGCAACAATTTGTTTTACTTTTCGCTTTTGTCAGGAAATTTATTTGGCAATAAACGTATAATAAATATAATATATTAATATTTATAATTTCACAATGCCAGAGCTTACCATTATATATAGCCTATTTTACTCGCACATAATGTAGCTTTCTTTTGGTGAAAGAATTTTTAAAATCGGTTTAGTGGCTTGGGCGAGATTGCTTAACAAACAAACTCGCGCACTTTCGCATTTATAATATTAGTACAGATAACGTCATTGCTTGCAATAGTTTTAGTCTTGTTAAATAATCAGATCTGTATAGTAAGGTACTTTCCAGCCTTCTTTCCCCCATCTCCTTTCCTTCCCACTGGCTTTCATCTGACGACAAATCCCATTTGGGTACGCCATTGTCCCAGTGGCTATACCAGTTGAGACTCTCGTGCCATCATACATGTACGAGTATGCTTTAAAACCAGCTCACGCGAACTGCAAAATACAAACATGCAATTTCCGAATTCAGGATTTATGCAGAAACACGAACGCGTAGAACAGCTGATGTGACAAATGTAAACCTGTTCGCAATTTCCGGATACAAGGACATCCCAACAACGACGTTAGCGTGATAGCAAACGTTACAATCACGTTCATATTCATTATTTTACGCCGTTTGTCTCGTGAACCTTTGTTTTATTTTGTATAGTGATTACTTCCAGGCGTTACCCGAGTTTCAGAACTACATTTTCCAAGCATACAGAAAATCTATGCCAAAAACATTCTAGTACATCACCTCAAAAACGATTCAGAGGCAGACACTTCCCATACACATTAAACTTGATCCAAACAAACAGACATAGATACTTAATATACCAAAGTGTAACTCTTCGTTTGGACAAAGAAGTTCTGAATTTTAGCAGTAAAGTTATGTAACAAACTCCCACTTAGTATCAAACAAATTAAAACAAAAAATAGCTCCATTAAGGATATTAAATGTTGGCTGAAGGAACTATCGGAAAATAAACTTACTAGTATACTTAAAATATCGTCGTAGAAGTTTCTGGAAAACCTTATCCAAACCATGAAGTTAAACCATAGACGTCGCTGAAAACTTATACAAAGCATTGTCTCCCTCAGCACAAGATCTCCTAGTGAAGAGGACTGCGAAAATAATTTCTATATACCTAACATGTTTCATATAAAAATGTTAAAAATAATAAATATATATTTTCGTTATTTGTTTTTGGGGTGTTATGCCGTGTTGCGCTACCTCCTTCTTGAGCCAACGTTTCGGACATCGTTGCAGTGTCCATCATCAGGGCAGATCCGGTAGATGTGTAATAAATATATAGTTTCTAAAATAAATAATAAAAAAACATATTTTTATCTTAATATTTTTTCTTATTCGAAAATTATATACAATTATCAAAGATATTTGAACAAATAAAATCTTGTCTTACTTGGCTTCCAGCAAGTAAATTATTTATGTCGAAGATCCATAGCTCGTGATAATTTTTTTAAAATGCCGTATCGTTGGATTTACTCAGATTTTTTAAGTGAAAACTTCTTTAGCGCCGTTGTGATTTGGAACACGATAAAAAGAGGCAAACACATACATCTATAGGATTTAGCCTGCAAAAGAATGAGATGGAATAATCAGTCTCCTCCTTGTGCGGTGCTGCGTAGCCTACCCGCTCTCGTCTACTTTAGTTATCTGAAGGATTCACTTCTACCGCGTGTGAACTGCACACTTGTATTGTTATTAACTTGGAATATTTACAAAATATATGGACTTTGACTGTCTAACCAGGAAAATCCCTTTAGGGCAGTAAAATGTGCAATAATAGTTCGTAATGTACACACCCAAGTATATAATTTGTATATCAATAAAATTGTTGTGACTTTTTTAGGAATTTTGAGTAGTCCCTTGCAGTAATCCTTGGTGAATATTTAAGTTTGGTATAGTACTTTTTTATTTTAGCGTATAGTTTATAGCGTATTATAAAGCATATAACAGGTTTCTGCTTAAAAGTAATGATTTGTCTCATGATGTTATTTGCTTCGTATCCAAAGTTTGGTATGCTGATATTGCTGATAAGAATCAAAAATTCTATTTCGTTTGTGAATCTGTCTGTCTGAGGAAAAAATCCCTCAGGGCCTATGTCATTTTTGGGGATGCTGGGTGGAGGTTCTTTTCAGGGAAAATAAGGAGAGAAAGACCTACGGAAAAAGGAAAAAAGAATTATTATCGTATGAAAGGGGAAAGGGCAGGAATCTGGGGGTCAATGTCTCCAGGAGTGACGGACGTATGAATCCATCCCTCCCACTACGGTGCAAGTCAATGGGTCGAGAGAGTCCGGCTGGAGAGGTCTAGGTTAGGTTAGGTTAGGTTAGGTTAGGTTAGGTTAGGTTAGGTTAGCTTAGGTTAGGTTAGGTTAGGTTAGGTTAGATTAGGTTAGGTTAGGTTAGGTTAGGTTATGTTAGGTTAGGTTAGGTTAGGTTAGGTTAGGTTAGGTTAGGTTAGGTTAGGTTAGGTTAGGTTAGGTTAGGTTAGGTTAGGTTAGGTTAGGTTAGGTTAGGTTAGGTTAGGTTAGGTTAGGTTAGGTTAGGTTAGGTTAGGTTAGGTTAGTTTAGGTTATGTTAGGTTAGGTTAGGTTAGGTTAGGTTAGGTTAGGTTAGGTTAGGTTAGGTTAGTTGAGGGAGAACTAGTGCTAGACAAACCTCACTCCTTGAACCCGGGCACCCCAGCTAAATCACTAAACTTAGCGAACCGCTTGCGGTCACCTGAGCCAGGGATGTTGGTTATCCAATAAATGGTTCCCGGGGCAATTTTTTTTTAAGTTGTAAGTTCGGTGTTATGTAATTATAAGTATTTGTCAACTATCAAACAATTTTATTATTTGGATAATGTATCTAGAATTATTGTAATTAGTTGTTAAAAACAAAACAAAATTTAACTTATTTGAAGAATGGAGTATCACTAGGAAACTGAGTTATAAGTTATTCTTGAGATTAGATTAGTCGGAAACTTTTTTTTTTGAGATTATCTTTAAAATATTTTTTAACATTGTTTAATTTGAAATATTAATATTTTGAAAATAATGGTCTGTACTTGCTAATAAAATAAAAACCTACGCGTTTGATATTTTCAAATTACGCATGAAATTTGTTTTTTTTTTTTGTTACTTGGAAATCCACGCCATATGATTATGTTGACACATTGTAACGAGATTAGGAAACATGCCAACCATGCCTTTAAAATTAATTTATCATAACACAATTCAGTCTCGTTGGATGAAGCAAACATTTATATAATAATATATGAACAGAATAGAATGATAATACACCATGACACCACCGGCGTGTGATATTGACATAACAACGTCAAAGTGGCAGAAGTTTGAAATAAATTATGTTGATCCACCCTGACACCCCTTCAAAATCCATATCAAATTTGATAAATTACACGAGTGGAATTCATCCGGTCAAAAACCATGCAATTTAAATAAGTTATTGACGAAAATATCAAATGTTTTAACAATTACGAGAAATAACATTTATATTTTGCACCGAATGGTTTATTCTTTGAAGTGATGTATAACAATATTTAATTTGAGATTTTCACTGCCAAAAATATTATCATATTTATTTTTGAGATATTATTCCGTGTTGCGCTAACTGCTTCATTACAGAATAAGAGATCTCCAAAAATATTTTATTTTACATTAGCTTCACACAGGAGGCCCCGAGGAAATCCTCAGGTGCTATGTCGGCTTTGGGGATGCTGTGTGGAGGATCTTTTTAGGGAAAGTTTTGGGAAGGGAAAAGATATGAGGGTTGGGTAGGAATCTAGGATCAATGTATCCAGGAGTGACGGACGTTTAAATCCATCCCTCCCACTGCGGTGCAAGGTGATGGGTCAATAGGGTGCGGTGGAAAAGATTAGGTTAGGTCTCCTTCAACCAGTAGCGGGTAAATCGACCAACCACGTAGAAGGTGGGCGAACGCATTCACCGCCAAGACCTAGACAAACCTCATCCCATTAAGGGAACATACCCATACTACATGACACGTTCAGGGGGGGATTCTTCAAAATACCACGCTTGGTACAAATGAGCGGCGGGGGGCTTAGGTTTTTAGTCACCGGGGAGGGGGTTAAAAATTGTAAAAAGTTGGTCACGTAGTATGGGTACGTTCCCTAATCCAGGCACCCCTGCTAAGTCACCAAACGTAGCGTAACGGATGCGACAGGGATGTTGGTCATCCAATAAATGTTTCCCGGGGCGGCGGTACCTATACCCGCTTCCCAAATTATATCTCAGAACTCAGAACACTTGCCGAACATTTAATTGAAGCTGGCCATTCTTTTGGTTTCTTCTTAAAGTCCTGGGAAGACCCAAAGCACATAGAGCACGCCTAATTATAAAGGCAATTGAAATTCACAAAATCTCGTTAATATTAGTTAAGATGACGCGGCTAAGCTCAATAGTTCTTGGTATCCGGTAATTAACGGCTACACCAAAACTAAACGCAGAAAACCGTTTTGGCTGGCAACATGGTATCGTATCTAACTACACAAGCACACACTTTACCACAATCTTTGATTATACATCTGCCCTGATGATGGACACTGTAATATTGTCTGAAACGTTGGCTAAAGCAAGAGGTAGCGCAACACGGCATAATACCCCAAAAATAAATCATTGAATTGAATGATCTATAAACACTTGAAATAATACTGATAACATCAACGACTCCGAAAGAATTTCGATATTTTGTAAAACTTTAATCACTGCGAGTTGTACACACAAGATCAGGCTAGCTATTCTCCAAGCCTCGTCGCTCGTAATCGCCGCCGATAGTACGTCCGTCGGTCAACTTGGTTATTTTTGAGCTTGGTCGAAGGAACGTACTTAGATGCCAAATGTCAAAAGTCATTCCACGCAACAACGAGTGGGGAAACCCAGTAGAAACAGAGCAGCGACTGGTGGGTTGTTGGCGTTTCTATGCAATTGGCTGTCAAAATCTAGTATTGTTTTCCCGCGCTAACTTTCGCACTCGCAAAGAAATCGTATATTTTTATAAAGTCGTTTTAAGGTTCCATACTACAATGGCTGATTTACCAGCGATGTTTTGGTTGCCCAACCATGTCGAATATTATCAACTCGTAGAAATAAAATAAAATATTATCAACGCGGTAAAAATACGTGTATCAACCTGTTTGACATGGTTTGACATTTCAAACTTACATCATAGAAATCTCAAAAACATCAAGAACATAGACAATATTCACAGGGCTGCCAATATAATCATCTCTTCGATCGTTCTACGTTCAAGAATACGTATAATTGAAGGATTCGACAAAGTTCGTCGCGACGACGAATAATTTTTCGCTCGTTACGAGGCGCATAACGAGTAACGATTGATCGTTGCTCGGGAGTAGCTGCATAGATGCACAACCGACTTCTATTAATTTATCTTGTCGTCGATAAATTTTGGGACGCAAACCCGTGGAAAATCACGGGGTACTATGTGAGTAAATCTAGTTTGTTAATAAATAACACTTTCTTGCAAATGAAAAAATTACAGGCCATTAAAAAATCACGAAATCTCAGAACTTGTCAAGTTAACCCTAATAAATTTAATAAAATTAATACCCATCTCAAATATAGAATTAACGTAATTTTTTATTAGAAATGGATTGTATTTATAGGTAGATACTTTACAGCTTTACCCTTCAGTTCTAATTTTTAATATGAAAATTTTAATAATTTAGTGTAAAAATATTGTATTAAGGGTACGTACTTTATCGATTGTTGACAAAACCAGACCAATGTTTTAAAATAACAATTAAATTAAAAAATACCGAAAGCTGATAACAAATGCATCGGAGAACCGTATAATTCTGGGTGGAGGAACGCTAGGGAGAAAAAAGAAACCGGTTCCTATGAATACGTTTGTGTCTTAGAGAGCGGCTAAAGAAATTCTATGATAAAAAAGCAAAGATTTCAATATAGAAATTACCGTTTCCTCGGGGAGAAAAAAATGGAGACGATGACCTAGATTGTGAAATAAATCTAGCTGTGTTGGTAATACTGATGCTGTTCGAGTCAAAGTTCGTTTCCATCTCATAAGGCTGGATGAGTGGAGGTAAAATTGGAGTTGACGTCTGAAGAGTAACGGTTTTCAAAAGCGGTGATGAAAAAATATTAACCCTTTCAATACCAGAGTTCTTCTTGAGAAACATAAATAGAAATATCGAAAGAGTGCAGCACAAATTTTTAAGATTTATTAACTTCAAGTTACGCATACCTATTCAACACATTAACTACACATCTTTACTAAATACACTTAAATTGCATTCCCTAGAAATTAGAAGAAAAATAAACGATCTAACTTTTTTGTTTAAAATTATTCACTACGAATTAGATTGTTGCGAACTCCTGCATCTCATTGATTTTAAAGTACCTATTCGAGAAACAAGGCAAAACATATTATTCTGCAACAATAATTCTGTAACCAACTACCACCCACATGCACCAATTTCTCGACTACACACACTAGGGAACAAATTCACCTCAAATATCGATGTATTTAATACAAGTTTACCTTTATTCAAGAAATATCTGAACAATATTTTTATGTAGAATATTTTGATACCTAAGGAGCATCACATAGGGTCTATCGTTTATATTTGTGTATTTCTGTATTAATCTACAATGTAAAAACCTATTACCGTTTTTTTATGTATCTTGCATTTTGTCATGTATTATTCATCACATTTAATTAGTCACCTGTAAATTTTGTAATTACTAACATACCTAATAGTTTATTTCTATGCCATTTACAACTTTCTCTTTTATTGTATAATAATAATAATAATTGGATAATTTATAAAGCGCCGTTTTTGTGAAAAATCTCATCAAGGGCGCTGTACAATTTATTAGGAATGCTTAGGTTCTAACTAATTTTACTATTTATAAATGGATACAGAAACATACTTACCTGGCTGGTCACTTCCGATAAACACACTTTAATTAGAAAGTTTATGGAGAAGATACGGCTTTGCACGCGGAGGACATTACAGTTAACACACTGGACATTGCATGATTTTACATTATTTGCTTCCCTAGTATTACATTTATGACTAGATTAGTGGCAAAAGTAGAGTTGGTATTTATTTAAAAATACTGGAGAATTTAGGACTATTAGAGATTAGTGGCAAAAGTATTGTTGATATTTAGGACTCTTTAGGGCTGGAGAATGTTCATGAAATGACCTTTTTTTTTTTTTCCTACGTTTTTACGGGTTTGTTATTTACGGTGTCGAGGGCATTGAATGTGAAGGTGAAAGATTTTGAGTTTAAGGATACGACTGTCTGAAAAGGTGAGTTTTAAGTCTAGCTCTAAATTCCGCCGCGTCTGTGATCTTATCTTTCCTTAAATTTTTCTGTATACCTATCTTTCATATGATGTTTACTAGTTATATTTTTATGGTAAGCCCAACAGGGGGTGGAAAATTAATAAATCAAATAAAAAATAAAATAAAGAAAAAAAATTATATCTCTTTATTTTGTGAAAAAAATAGCCCCGGCTTATGAAGGATATTCCTGAAGGCATCTAGGGTTTGCAATCTTTAGTCCTGCGAGAAATACTGTAAATATAATGAAAGATACCGTTTTGATTGTTTTGCTTGGAGTTGGAAAAGTTTTAGAATTTTTTTTTTATGCTATCTTTATATTTTATGCATAATTACACTGAAAAATATACATTTTTTAAAGTATTGAATTTTTTTTTACTAATAAAAATAACAAGGTGGTCGACAATTGGTCCGGCGACAATTGATCCTGCGACAGTTGGTCCGCCGACAGTTGGTCCGGCCGACTGTTGATCCTTTCGACATTTGGTCCGGCCAACAGTTGATCCTTTAGAAGATTTTTTCTTTAAGTAAGTATGCAAAGAGGATATACGGCCGTACAACCAAAGTCGATATACTTATATCCGAAGGCATCTTGAGTGAAAATCCGTTGTAAAAATATTTTTACTAACAAAAATTTCGACTCTCCGAAGAAGCATGCGGCATTAACAAAATACGACATACTTATACGTGCAGTCGGCTTAGCAAAAAACTAAAGATACCTACTTGCATATAATATAACTTTTTATCTGAATATAACACAAGAGTCCCACTTACTCCCAACCGTCTCGAGCCAGTATCAGTATACTATGGTATCCTCAACACAAAAAGGGAAGGAAAGGAGATATGGAAAATGTACCTGATTATTCAGATCTAGTCACCAAACACAGCTAAACCCATTTCAAGTAATAAGACTAAACCTACATACACTGCACAGGATCAATTGTTACCGGACCAACTGTCATGGAACCATGTTATCTTTATATTTTATGCATAATTACACTGAAAATATATTTTTTTTAAATATTCGATTTTTTTTTACTAATAAAAAATAACAGTTTAGGGCCTACAGTAATATTAATCAAATTGCAAAAAAAATCTAAATTAGTAGGCAAAAAAACAATATTTAACTCGAAAAATTTTCAAAAATATTTAAGGTGGTATTAAGCATGAAATATAATCGGCTTGTGGAAATAAAAGTGCGCTGCTGAAAATGTTATTTGAAATTATTTCGTTGACTTTTGGGGTGCTAAGACTTGTAAATCCGGAGGAAAAGGTCATATCAGAAATTTGAAAATTTTTAAACGCGTCGTTTTGAACCCATTTGGCACCCTTTTATCGCTTTTAGAATTTAAAAATAACGTTTTTTGAATGACCCACCTTAGTGTATAATATCATCAGGTCGGATAAATAGTTTATATGAGTAGTTTACATGCAGAATAGATATTTGAATAACAAATCCTTCGTTGATATGACGTTCGGATATCTTCTCGGAAACGACTATCATTCAGCCTTATACCGAGAAAACCATTAAAGTAATTTGGAAACGTGGCAAGGAAAGTAACAAAAAGGCTTTCAGAGATCCCTTTTGTTACTTTCTCTAGGTTCGACCCAGTGGCGTAGCTAGCATGGGTGGCACCCGGGGCGGAAAACGTGGTGTCACCCCCCCCCCCCCCCCCCCCCCCCCCTCCCATTAAAGTTTACTTTGAGAAATTCAAAACGCAAATTTCGACCTCGTTAAATATAAAAACATTACTAGCTAGTCAAATGTGTAAATAAAAATTTCGCAATCCTCAAAATTAAAACGCTTTAAAAAACACTAATCGAATAACAACTTTTTCAACAATCAATAGGTAAATAATTCCCTTCACGAGTTCCCGTCAATCACCATGTACGAAAGAAATGAGAATGACACAGGTTATAAGCGAAGAATATTTCAGGGGAATCCCCCACAAAGCAATAGTAAGAGCTAGGAACGAAAATAAAACAACAATTTTTTTTGGGAATCCCGACCGACCGAGCCATAGAGCTACAAATAACAGAATTCCGAGTGGAGTCTTCAATTCTAATATGGTGCAAAATTCCGAAGAAAATCATTTGCTGGCATGAAAACATCATTTTAACAACCCATATTTAAGTTAAAACCAGTTTTGTGTTCTGAGTGTAACGATAAAATTTCAATTATGAAATATTAAAGTTGTAAGTCCTCAGCTTTAATTATTTATGCACACAGTACACGAAAATGGTTTTCCTCCGATTTTTGCAGCACATATTCTTCAACTTTCAAATCTTCCACGTGGAACTCGAAAATGGTTTCCTTTGAAATTTAATTTGTAACTCTGTTCATCTGCGGACCCATTTCGAAGGAAACCATTCCCGAGCTCTACAATTGCAAGATATTCCCTGAGTTGCAAGATATGAAAGTTTCGGACTATGTGCTGCAAATATCGGAGGAAAACCATTTACATGTTATGGGTGTAGTTTTAATTAAAACGAGTTATCGAATACAGATTCAATCTTAAATTGAAACCAGTTTTGAGATGTGCTTAAAATTTCAGTTGCACACCGTACGCTCCAAAATTTGAAAGAAAATCATTTGCTTGTTCCGTGTGTAAATTTTATTCTAGCTTTAGGATTCTCACACAGACTCACTCACTTTAATCTGGGAAAATGTGAGATTAGTATAGGCCGGGTCAACGAATAAATACACCGTCAAGACGCCATACCGTCGCCAATCAAAAAACTTTTTATTTTTCAATACTAGAACTAAGGAAATAATCTGATTTAAGGATTACTAGTTTATTGATTATATTTGTCCATTATAATTAAATAATTAAAAACATACAGTATCTTTATTTTTAGTAACTCAAACTAGATTTTGGATAATACCCAACCTAATATTGGATAAAATATTTTAGGTATTATGATTTACAGCGCTAGTTATGCGAAGGTGACTTCTTATCCAAAGAATCGACAAATGATCGAAATCTGAGGGTGCTCTTACATTTGGTAGACGAATTACCTTAGCAGCCAATTGGTGTAAATACTGTCGGCAGTTGACATGGTAATCGGTGTAAATAGCACTTCGTCTACAAATTTAAAACTCATATATATATTATTTCGAATTCATAAAAAACGTTTTCTGAAAACTTGCAAATTACTTATTATTCTTTAAGTATTTATTCATTTACACAAAACAATATAATACAGAAAAAAAACATACAGATGATTGATCATTTTTCTTTAATCAGTTATCGATCGATTCTGGAATAATTGTATTCAAGTTTTGGGTCTATAAGAAGAGTGAACTATCAAATCCACTTACCTTGTTTTTTTTTAAATGATCTTTCAGCACTGATAAAAACGCTAACAGAATAACAACTTTTTCACTAATTCACGTCAGTCAATAGATAACAATTTGCTTCACGAGTTAACGTTTAATATAATAACATTACGAAATTAGAATGACACAAGGAATATTTCAGGAAAATCCTCGACCGACCAATACTTCGAGCTAGGAACGAAAATAAAAAAAATATTTTTTTCGGTAATCCCGAAAAACGAGCCATAGATCTAAACAACAGTCAGTGTTCAAGCGTAAAATATTTTTTGCGGCAATTTTGCACTTTCGTTAGTTTTTTTCCACGTTTGAGCGTCACCCCCCCTCGTTTGGCACCCGGGGCGGTCCGCCTCCGCCGCCCCCCCCCCCCCCCCTCGCTACGCTACTGGTTCGAGCAGTTGAATTTCTAGACACCATCTGTTTCAAGTGGTAACAGAAATATAATATTTTCAGACTTCAGAAATATTGAAGGAGGTAGGGAAAGACAGCTCAAGAAATTATTTATTGTTGTCAAATTAATTCTGTAGAACTCCGTTTTAATTTTGTTTCTTTTACATATTCAATAATATTATTACTTAATTTATAAAAACAGTTTATCGTGAACAAGTTCTGCTATGTAATTATTATTATGCGTGACAGCTGTTTCGCCTTCTAAGGGCATCATTAAACTGAAAAAAAAATGTTTATTAAAAACAAATATTGATTTATAAAAAAAAGTAATAATTTAAAAAAAAACAGCTCTAGAACACCCATATAACAACCAAAATATGACTACAATACCCGTTGATTGTTAAAATATGATAACTTGATTTAATTAAAATTATAAAGTAAAATAAATTAGAACTTAAGTAAAATTTTCAAAATGTTAAGCAACCCCCGACACAAAAAAGAGCTGATGACCTTGAAACGCCTGAACAGATTTTCATGAATTGTAGCTAAGAACCATCTCGATCACGTCAGCTTAAGGCGGTACACAATCCTAATAAATTTTTGTATGCTCAAAACTCACATTTTAATCATTTCTGGCGAATCCGTAACTATAATAACTTTTTTATTTCCATGCCGCATAAGAAATGCGAGTTATTTATATATTAGATTAATAAAAACAGTACCTCACCATTAATATATTTTACGTACAACGATTTCAAAACTATATAACCCGTTTTTCAACTATAAAGTTAGCGGTAAGTACCAGATTTTATTTTTTTAGACGATGAATTAATAATTTCGGGGGGACAACATGGAGACGCATTTTAAATTTTTGTAGCACGTTCTTTAGAATTAATTAAAATGAACGCGGCAGAAAGGTCGAATCTCCAGGCCTGCTAGGGTGAATTAAACCGTACGTTCGTACAATACGCCATGCCGCGGCGTATATTTGTTTACACGCTTTCTTCACTTACGTCGTTAAGATTCCCACATTATTTATCTTCTTCTTTTCTTTGATACGGCAAATTCGACAATAGGTCTGTCCAGTGCACGGGTCGCGAATCGCAATTTGTATACACGGCTTCTTTACTTACGTTGTTAAGATTCTGATAGAATTTAGGGAATATTGTCGTGTTAAACACAAAAACCGCATCATAATCGGTCAATTCGTTTAGGAGATACAATGTCACAGAAAAACACACAGAAAGTCAAACTTATAACACCGCTCTTTGCGTCGGGGTTAAAAAATATGATCAGCTTCATAGAATAAGTAGGTAACTTTATGAAAAAAATTACTCCTTTAATGGGATTATTAAATCTTAAAAAAATGTATAATTTCAAAAATTAATTTTTAGAACCGTTTGGTACTTTTCAACTTTCTTTTTCTTCTTCATAATTCATCCCAAATCTATTCCAATTATTCTAAATAATTCCGAGTGCCAATATCCTACCAGCTTTGCAGAACTCATTTGTGAGTTATGATAAGATATCAGATTAAATATTTTTGTTAATTTTTTTTTCTAACCATATCATTGAAAATAACCATATTTTTGAAAAAAATACGGGGATAAATATTCTTCATATTAATCATAAAGGATAACGTTTAGATAACTTAGAAGCCTTGGAAATAATAAAAAAAATCCCTTAAAAATAATGAATCTATTATCAACAAACAAATAATATTGTATTATAGCCCAATCATGGATATGTTCCCCTACCCACCCACTCTTCATTACCTAGCAACGGCTCTTACAACAACCCCTACCATAATAATACATTGTTCCCATCCATATTTCAAAACTGTCCAATCAGTATACATTTGCCCTGAAGAAGGAACGGTCGTTCTGAAACCGGTTGAATTTATTCAAATATAAAAGTGGTTCAAACAAAGTTAAATTGTTTCATTTATCTGTTTTCGTTCACATTTAGGAATGGTTAATGAAAAAATCATCTGGAGGTTACTTTTCCGGAAAGGATAAAACATATTCAGTAGTTTGCAAAAATATCTTCCAAAAACCTTAAGCCCAGGAAATTAATATAAATACATACCCCTGACATGAAAAAATCGTATTATCAGTTAATTACAGCCACCACTCAGCGTAATTTCCACCACAAAGAGTTTTGCGGTCTGTGATTGACATAAAAAAATATTCGAGATCTAAAATGTGGTACTGAAATGTTTTCCCATGCCAGCATCTATTCCACAAATTGTGGTAAACGCGCCCCATAGACAGTGCCGCATTAACCATGAAGCAGATAGATATTTGCTGATGGGCCAGTTTCTTTTAGGGGGAAAATCGGATAAAAGAGAGGTCTAATCCCTCAAGCACTTCCACCTGCCCCTCGCCAGAAAAAAAATACGTCAACTTGTGCTTTAATCGTCAACAAACTTCAATTCAATTTGGTAGGCGGTTATGGGTACCGCCGTCGCCCCGGGGACCATTTATTGGATAACATCATATCTGCCATTGGTCACTCCAAGTGGTACGCTACATTTGGTGACTTAGCAGTGGTCCCCGGAATAATGGAGAAAGGCTTGTCCAGGCCAGGTTTTGGCCTGTGTATTTCCTGACAGGAAGTTGCCGCGCCGGTTAACCTCTCCAGATTGATTCACTCGACCCTCAACTTGCACCGCAGCCGGAGTGATGGATTCATATATTCCTCACACATGAACACATAAGATTCCTACCCACCCCTCACACAATAAGAGTGAGGGTCACGATTCTCAACAACGAGGCAACGACAAAATTTAACTCACAGGTTTGAATTCGGCACTGCCCACAGGTAATAATTATTATATGCTTTTAATCGCACGATTATAGCAGGATTTTCTGTTAAATTGGTTAATTAGCATCCATCAACAAAATATTAATATTATATGCAGTACATACAGATACTAAATTTAATTTACAATGGATTTTAATGGTTATTCGATAAATATTTGCCACGCTATATACCATTAAATTCAGTTCATTATTATTTAGTGCTTAAATAAAGTTTTCATCCAATCAAAGCACACAGGAAGCTTTAGTCAAAATTCTTCTGATTTCAAACTTAAAAATCAAAGTTTTTATCAACTTGATAATCCACATTTTTCAAGCCTTCCTGAAATGTTGAGTTTCAGTTTTCTGTTTCGCCGTATTTATTTTCTTTAATGTCCTTACTGCCTTTTCAAAGCATATAATTATTGTTATAAACATCTCCTGTTTTCTTTGTAGTTTGTTTTTTGTTCTTCCTAAAGGTTTGGTATTTAAAAAAAACTTTGCATTTTAAAAGTTTTTTATTAATTTTAATTAAAGTAAAAGTCCTAACATTGTTTTCTTTTAAGGGTTTCGGAAATTTTTCAACGACTTATATTTTCAACAAAGCCGTGGTGAATACAATAGTTTTAATCAAAACACTCCGGAAAAATTTCTTTGAGAAAATCATATTTCAATAGATTATAGTATTTTAAATATTGTACCTTTGGTTTAAGCTACTGGTGCATGCTTTCTCTTTCTTCTTCTTCTTCTTGTGCCTTGTCCGTTCAACGGACGTTGGCTATCATGTTGGCTATGCGGACTTTGTTTACTGCGGCCCAGAACAGCTGCACGGTAGACTGGCCAAACCACTGTCTCAGGTTTTTCAGCCATGAGGTTCTCCTTCTTCCAGGGCCCCATCTTCCGGCAATCTATCCCTGCATTATGAGATGCAGGATCTCATTTTACTCTGGATGTCTCATCACATGTTCAAGATATTGAAGTTTTCGGATTTTTATAGTTTTAATTACTTCCTTTTCTTTATTCATCCGAACCATAACATCTTCGTTTGTAACCCTGTCCATCCAGCTTATTTTAAGTATTCTTCTGTAGATCCACATCTCGAATGCCTCAAGTGACCTAATTAGTTCTTCAGTAAGGGTCCATGCTCCCATTCCGTAAAATAATATCGAAAACACGTAGCATCTGACCATTCGCATTCGTAATCCAAGGTAATGACTGCCGAACATTTTTTTCATGCGGATGAAGGTTGCACGAGCTTGCTTAATGCGGCATTTGATTTCAACTAAAGGATCCCATCTATAGATGAGCTTTCTCTTTATAGATGTATTTATTATTTAAAGATGCATTGCACATGGTAAAACTTTGCCAGGGATCTAGAAAGGCACAAACAACACGTTTTACAAACAACGATCTGGTCAGTATGTGTTCGCGCCGATTAAAGGTGACAACCTGGCAAATTATTTTTGTGTTTGGTTTGGGAACAAATATTTATTCTAAGGCA
Organism: Limnephilus marmoratus; assembly: GCA_917880885.1. Taxonomy (NCBI): domain Eukaryota; kingdom Metazoa; phylum Arthropoda; class Insecta; order Trichoptera; family Limnephilidae; genus Limnephilus; species Limnephilus marmoratus. The sequence continues at coordinate 47,500,010 of OU862922.1, forward strand.
ATGAATTGTTTTCTCCACTTGTCCCTCCAGCACTTTAGTAATCGTAATCAGCCGGAGAGACAACGGTCCCCCGTGAATTTATAAATCGCATATAAAAACGCATTGAACCTTTGGAATTTATTTATATTCATAGTGAAATCATTCAAAAACATCGTGAACATAGGCAGAGAAGTCATCTCACCTTTCAGTGTAATAAATTGCAGAGAATTCATCCCAACTTTACTTTTCGTGAGTACCTTTCTTACAAATACAATTTAATGTCATTGTAGATCACAGAAATCATTTTTCCTGGAATGTAAAAACCACCAGCCGAAATAATCTACTAGAAGCTGGCCGAGAAAGTTTTCCGAGAACAAATAATATCAAAGAAAATAAAACTCTTTAAGAGATTATCTGCCATTGAAATTCGTCTAACTAAAGGTTCGTGAAATAACTTTGTTGAAAAATCGAATACGCAACCTCTCGACTCATGACCGCGTACATCAATAGGGCTAGGTTCTATTATGAAAGTCATCTTCAAGATTTTGGGACTTTCAGGGACTTAAGCTGCCAGATCAATATTATTTTCCCGAACTGTTTATTTTCTTGGTTGGAAATTAACCTCGCAATCCGTTATCTCTCGTGGGCCATTTGGTGTTGTTTTTAGGAATTAGATCAACATTTTAAACAGATTATTTAAAGGAGGATTTGCAGGGAAGGTTTTGACAGTAGGTCTATAATATTGTAACGGGAGGTGAGCAAAGAAACGGTAATCAAAAAAAGGGGGAAAGAGAAGAGAGCATAGTATGAGTATGTCCGATACTATTGACGGATCTTCCGATATCCGGACGTTCAATTTCTTTTTTTCACGTAAAATGTGTATTTTTCTCATAATGTATTATATTAATTAATTACAGCCTCCGTGGTCGGGGGGGTGAGCCTCTCGACTAGCATTCCGAAGGTCGCGGGTTCAAATCCCGGCGGCGTATTTACGATCCCTACCGCGTTTCAGTCGCTTTAAATTTTCAATATCAAAATTTAAATATTTAAAAATAAAATTATTAATTTCTAATATACACATTGGAAAGATTATTTTATTTAAATTTTAGAACAATTTTTTTTTTGCAAAGTGATAAAAAATTGTCAATATAGAGGTGTATTTACAATATATGAGAAATAAAATATTAAAATTATTTTAATATTAAAATTTAAATATTTAGGAATAAAATTATTAATTTCTAATATACACATCAGAAAGATTATTTTATCTAGATTTTAGAACAATTTTTGTGTTTGTAATGTGATAAAAAATAACCAATATAGAGGTATATTTATAATGTAAATTGTCGTTACCGCGACCGAATCGGTATAGGTTTTGTAAATACGCATCCCGGCGTGCATAGGTAAATTTTATTTGATTAAATTGCGCTATTTCTTAATTTAATCATTTAAAATAATATAATGTGCATTTGCATCACATTCCATCTTGAAAGATACTCTCGGTATCGCCCTGATATAAGACCACCATTCAAAATTTTTCACTACAGTTAAATTAAAGCCCAAAATTATACATTATATTATTTTTTATACTGACTTCAATTTAAATCCCGTTGCTGTTTTTTCCTATCGTTTCTTATTTTATACACTTGAAAGCACCTGTATATTTGTTATTTTGTTTTTTTTTTGTAGTTCTTACCTAAACCTTAAAAACTTTTTTGTTCTCTTTGCCATTCGCTAAATCATTAAAAAAAACGTCTTGACGATCAATCGAATTAATATCACTTAAATACATAGAATACATAACCTTAAAATCCGTTCAAAACGCTTCCTAAATTGGAGCCAAATCAAAGCCAGAGGGAAACTTTCTCAGAAAAGGCTTTGCAAACCGTCGTAATTTAACTGCCAGCGACTTACGTTTTACAAAAAATATTTTAAAAAAAACGTTAAAAAATGAACCAAACTCCTTCTGCCGCTAAAGCTTTGTGAAACCACTTCCATGATGAAAAAACTGGAACTGGCTTCAAATTAGAAAAGACAAGAAGGTGAAAATTGCAGTAATATTATCTAAGCCATAAGCTAAGCCAAATGAGAATCCAGGGGAAAATTGGTGGAAAACTGTTAGTAATGTATCATTGAAACATTGATTGTAATGGCTTGGGATCAGTGATGTTCAGTGATCTATTGCTATTTGTCAGGATCTCCCAATAAAGATTGTGAAATCGATTTCTTTCATTCTCATGTAGGATTTACTGTCAGTTAGTAATGCATTTTTTATCGCCGATTAATCTTTTCATGTCTGTTCGCGCCGATTATAGGTGACTACCCGGCGAATTATTTGTGTTTTGTTTGGTAATAAATATTTATTCTACGACAACGAATTGTTGCCTTCCCTTTCCCGATTTATCCCCCCAGCTCTTCAATGTTCGCAATCAACCACAGTGACAACGGTCTCCCCGTTAATTTATAAATCACACACGCACTGCAAGATTCCTTTGGAACCTTATTATATTCGTAGTGAAATCAATCAAAAGGGTAGTGAACCATACGCAGAGAAGTCATCTCACCTTTAAGTGCAATAAATTGCAGAGAATTCAACCCACCCTCACTTTCCGTGAGTACCTTTCTTGTAAATACAGTTTATTGTCATTGTAAGAACACAAAATTCATTTTGCCGTGAAAGTAAAATCCCCTAGCCGAAACAATGTAGATGATGAGTTCCTGAGGCCCGAACGGACATGGAAAATTCTTTAAAAAAACAGGGCTTGAATGGTAAATGTGATTTATTTATTTTTGTACAAAATATATAGGCACCTGATTGGTTGATGAATGAGAAAACTACATAATGGGATTTGAGAACGAACTTTGTGGTCGGTTTTTGGGAACTTGCATTAATATTATCAGAGCTTTCTAAGCGAAGCGGTGGAATACCAACAAGAGTTGTATTGTTAACATTAATTTACATGGTGTCATTATTCATGGGCAGGCCACATAGGTAAGGCACATCTAGCCTTAATTGATCGAAGAATATGTATTAAAAAATGTACACTACTCTTCCAGACACAAGCTGATGCTTCCATGGAAGAGTGGTATTAAGATATTTATTTGATTTTTAGATATTTGAACACGAACATGTACGCAAATTATGACATCATCTAAATTCGCATTATATTTTATATCCTAAAATAAAAATTTAAAAAATTTACAAAAAAAAATTAAAATATATTATGCGAAAACCATTAACTATATGAATTTAAGGTTTTGCCAACAAAACAGAGTAGGTATGTAGCTGACAATAAGTCTATATATAACTTAAAAAGCATTACTTATTATTTTTCCTTCATCCTTTTTACTCCTCCTGTCCAATTACTGCCAGCTCGTGACATTCCCATTTTTTATACATGTTTCCATCACGGATAAGTGGGTTCATCCTGTAAAACATTTTCTATCACGTAAGCTTAAAAAATAATACGATATTGAAAAATGAAGGTGAACTAGCAGGTTTATGTGTTCATTTCAAATATCTATCAACTTATTATCCGAATTAAAAAAAATCGCTTCTCGTTTAGAATATATCGCACGTCCACGGACGATGACTTTGACATCATTTTAGAGGTCTTGAGATCTTAAAAAAATTAAATAACATAAACAAACAACGAAATCGTAAACCCCTTTTTCATCAAGCTAGGTATATACTTAATCGAATGTTTTTTCGTTAACGTAAATTTCTATCACTATTATTAAATTGTTTTTTTTTTTTTTTTTATTAAGTAGGAATGTATTATGAATTTCATAGTGTCTTTTAGTGTTCATATTTTCACAAGTTATCAGTAGCAATTTGGGAGGCGGGAATGGCCCCGGGAACCTTTATTGGATAACCAACACCTCTGCCATAGGTCACCCCAAGTGGTTCGCTACGTTTGGTGATGTAGCAGGGGTTCCCGGGTTCATGGGATGAGGTTTGTCTAGGTCTTGGAGGCGGATGACCAAGACACACTGAACCCCAGATTCCTACCCACTCCTTAAACCCTTTTCCTTCCCAGAACTCTCCTCTTCTTCCTTTCCTTAAAAAACCCTCCCCACAGCATCCCCAAAGATGACATAGGCCTGAGGGAAATTATTTTCCTCAGGGCCTCCTGTGTGGAGCTCATGTAAAAAAAAAAAGTATATACTTCATATAGGCAAAAAGCTGTGTCTACAATAAGAAAAATAACGAACCGCAAAGAGAAGTTTGGGAGGCGGGAATGGGTACCGCCGCCCCGGCAACCATTTATTGGATAACCAACACCTCTGCCACAGGTCACCCCAAGTGATTTGCTACGTATGGTGATTTAGCAGGGGTTCCCGGGTTTATGTGGTGAGGATTGTCTGGGTCTTAGGCGGCGGATGACCCGGACGCACTGAACCCCATATTCCTACCCATTCCTCAAACCTTTTTCGTTCCCAGAACTCTCCTCTCCATCCTTTCCTTAAAAAAATCTTCCACACAGCATCCCCAAAGATGACATTTTCTCTAAGGGAAATTATTTTCTCCAGGGCGTCCCATATAGAACTCATGTAAAATAAATTAAACAGAAATTGCTTTGATATTAAAATGGCCATTTTCCAAATTCAATGCACAAAACCCACACTAGAGAAATTACACACAACCTTCTTTGATCATGGAGCAACCCACACATCTACTAGTTATAGCTACGACTCATTTTTTCAATTTGTTTTTACAAAATCTCGTTTTTAAGGGAAACTAAAGCCTCTCTTTAATAGTACTTATGTACCTACACACACTACACAGGTCCCAGTGGAAATGTCAGAGGAGGCCTATGCCAAGAGGCAAACTGAGCTTCGGGATAAATTGTAACAAACAAGATCATGTCTAGAATTCATAGCTAACAAAATTCCAGAATAAAAAGACTTATTATTATTATTATGTACCTACACAGTTTTATTGCACTTTTCCAATTCATCAAATATCTTATAGATTCTTGAGGAGGCCAAGACCCACCAGGGGTTGTAGAGCCAATAGTGATGATGATGATCTTATAGAGTATGACAATTTTTGCTGCTTTGCTCAACCTTATACAAGGTATCAAAGTCAGAAGAAACACATGTGTACATTAAGTTTAACGTGTGACTCACAATCATGAACGTGTTCAGCTTTACAATTTGTTTACCATTGAACTTCTAAATAATAAAGATATTAAACCAAAAATAACAGCGTTAAATTTCCTAATCGGTACCAGGGCCACATATGGCGGCAGAAGTCAGTTCAATTATTTATGAATCCATAATGATTTATTACTTTATCCGCGCATATATTTTACTACGAATAAATCATTCGCGCTACGAATATCAAATATGCTCAGTTCTGTTAAGATAACATTTACATAAAACGTTCATAATATTATTAGGATCCGCTGTTTTTATATTTACAGGCTAAATTTGGTTTTATTCGTTTCAATGAAAAGCAAACAAACATTGTTACTACGTTTGCTGTATATATTCATTGGCATTCAGATTTTTTTACATTAACTCCGTACAGGAGGCTGTGAGTAAAATATCATCCCTTCAGGGTCTGTATTATCTTTGGGAGCGCATTGTGGAGGGTCTTTATAGGAAAGGAAGTTCTGGGAACGAAAAAGATAATAATAATGATTTATTGTCTTCCTTTCTTAGCAACATGTAGAGATAATGATATCCTCACTGGGATCTCCCGTGCTGAGGGTTTCATTTACATATTATAATTTAATTATTAGAAATTAATATGAATTAGTTATAAACGTATATCATGTAGTATTCTTTTAAATAATTATAAAATAAATACGATAGTTTTTTTTATAACTCAGTTCAGTGGATTCGGTTTTAGTCTGTTTTTGATATCAGTATATTTTCTGTTTCTGATCTCCCTGTATTTAGAATCCAGCTTTTTATTTGAGATTTAATGTTATAATGTTGAGGTTTTCTAGTGAGAGTGGTATTTTATGAGGGATATGTGTCCAGAAGTGACGGACGTATGAATCCATCGCTCCCACTGCAGTGCAAGGTTCCGAGAGAGATCTGCTGGGGAGGACAAAAGATCTCCCTCAATCAGTCTCTCCTAATCCAGGTTGCCACGCAGCTGGTGGACAAACACATTAGCCACCAAGACCTATACCATCCCTGTCACTGCGATGCAAGGCGATGTTCCGAAGGAAACCTGATGTAGAGGTCTACCTCAAGGTATACCTCAACCAGTCTCCCCCGATCCGGCCAGCCACGCAGTTGTTGAGCAGATACATCTGCCGTCAAGAACCGGACAAACTCAAAACGTCAAAAGTCCCAAACGTAGCGAATTGCTTGGGGTGACCTATGACCAGTAGCGTAGCGAGGGGGGGGCGGTGGGGGCGGACCGCCCCGGGTGCCACCCGAGGGGGGGTGACACTCGGACGTGGAGAAAAAACTTACGAAGATACAAAATTGCCACAAAAAATATTTTACGCTTGAACACTGACAGTTATTTAGCACTATGGCACGTTTGGTCGGGGATTCCAGAAAAATATATATATTTTTTATTTTTCTTCCTAGCTCGAAGTGTTGCTGAGTCGTGAATTTCCCTGAATTATTCCTTGTGTTATTATATTTTCGTAATGTTATTTTTATTGTAAACGTAAACTCGTGGAGTGAATTGTTATCATCTATTGACTGAGTGAAAAAGTTGTTACTCTATTAGCGTTTTTATTAGTGCTGAAAGATCATTTTAAAAAACAATGTAAGTGGATTTGATAGTTCACTTTTCTAATAGACACAAAACTTGAATGCAATTATACCAGAATCGATCGATAACTGATTGCAGAAAAATGATCAATCATCTGTATGTTTTTTCTGTATTATATTGTTTTGTGTACGTTAATAAATACAAGGATTAATAAGTAATTTGGAGATTTTCAGAAAACGTTTTTTATGAATTGGAAATATGCGTTTTGAATTCGTTGACGCAGCGCTATTTACACCGATTACCAAGTCAACTGCCGATAGAATTTACACCAAACGATTATACAATGGGGTAGTTTCGCAAGCTAAGGTAATTCGCCTACCAAATGTAAGAGCACCCTCAGATTTCGATCAGTTGTTGATTCTTTGGATAAGAGGTCACCTTCGCATTACTAGCGCTTTAAATCATAATACCTTAACTATTTTATCCAATATTAGCTTGGGTATTATCCAAAATCTAGTTTGAGTTACTAAAAATAAAGATACTGTATATTTTTAATAATTTAATTATATATATAAGTATAATCGATAAACTCTTATTTTTATTTCTCAAAATTACGACTAAGACAAAAATCTAATTTAAGGATTAAGAGTTTATCGATTATATGTATAAGTATAATCGATAAACTCTTAATCCTTAAATTAGATTTTTGTCTTAGTCGTAATTTTGAGAAATAAAAAGTTTTTTGATTGGCGACGTTACGTGAGTATGGCGTCTTGGCGGTGTATTCATTCGTTGACCGGGCCTATACTGATCTCACATTTTTCCAGATTTAAGTTAAGAGTCAGTCTATGTGAGAATACAAAAGCTTGAATAAAAGTTACACACGGAACAAGCAAATGGTTCGAATTTTGGAGCGTACGGTGTGCAATTCAAATTTAAAGCACATCTCAACACTCGTTTTAAGATTGAATCTGTATACGGTAACTCGTTTTAATTAAAACTACATCCATGGAATGAAAATGGTTTTCCTCCGATATTTGCAGCACTTAGGGTGGGTTTCTTCATTTACCGAGAATGCTAAATGCAATGCTAATTGTAAAAGTAAACGGTAAAATGCATAGAAATAGGTTTTTTCATTTGACATTTACCATTTACTTTCACCTTACATTTTACAGGCCCACAATGGTGCTGCAAATGCTAAAAGTAAAGGTAACAAAAATGGCGGCCGTTGTCTAAATGTCACTTTGGTGACAGTTCAGAGATTTTCTTGCTATCTATTTTACGGTATTTGCTAGTATTTTATCATTATGTTCGCAACAAGTGACAGTTCGTCAAGTTCTGACGATGAACTAATAATTAATTATATGACACGACGTATAAAGCGACATAATATACGCAGGAATTTCTATCTAATGGAAGACCTAGATTTCGTATGCCGATTTGGCGTTAATAAAGAAACTGCTCGACTTTTGACTACATTAATTGCAGACATGATATAATATGTTATTCGAAAGAATTACTCATTGCTAATAATTTTATTACAATTTAAAACGTGATCCCTGAGACAAATGTGTGGTAAAACAATGTACGATCGTGTGAGAAATGTGAATATCCGCAAAGAATGTAAGGCTGATGTAAGCATAATGCGTAAGATTAAGAAAGGGATCCTCAGATGGTTTGGGCATGTAGAGCGAATGAACGAAGAAAGTAGTGTAAGAAGAATATACGCCGCGAATGTGAATGGTAGAAGAAGTCGGGGACGCTCGAGGAAGAGATAGCACGACCAAGTGAATCAGATACTTGAGTCGGGCCATGTCAAAAGTCAGAATAATAGAAGAGAATGTATGAGACGATGTATGAATATGAGTGAGGCAAAGAATGTGTGCCAAGATTGAGTTGTTTGGCGGTCCGTCCTCTCTGCCTACCCCTGCGGGGAAACGTCGTGATGGTTAATTAGTTAGTTAAAACGTGAAACAAACAACAACGCAACCGTAGATGAAGCAAGTCGCACACAATTGCACAAAATGTTTGACATTTATTGTGTGGGTTGCCACATGAAAAAAATATAAACACAGTTCCCAATACGAAAATGTGGGAATTAAGTTAGTTTTTATGCTGTCATCCCTATTTACTTTTACCTAAGCAGTTGGCATCGTGAAAAAACCCATTTTGCCGTAAATGTCAAATGCACTGCGAAAGGAACTGTTAACTGCTAAGCTAAAGTAGAGTGCAAATGAAGAAACCCACCCTTAGTCTGAAACTTTCATATCTTGCAACTCGGAGAATATCTTGCAATAAGAACTCGGGAATGGTTTCCTTCGAAATGGGTCCGCAGATGAACAGAGTTACAAATGAAATTTCAAAGGAAACCATTTTCGAGTTCTAGGTGCAAGATTTGAAAGTTGAAGAATAGGTGCTACAAAGATCGGAGTTAAACCATTTTCGTGTACTGCATGCATTAAAAATTAAAGCTGGGGACTCACACCTTTACTATCTCACAATTGAAATTTTATCGTTACACTCTGAACACAAAACTGGTTTTAACTTAATAATGGGTAGTTAAAATTATATTTTCACGCCAGCAAATGATTTTTCTTAGAATTTTGCAGCATATTAGAATTGAAGACTCCACTCGAGACTTTAGAACGGTTTCGAAATTTATCCTGCATTTGGAGAACAAAACTGGTTTTAACTTTCTGTGTGCGTTTCCCCAGGTTCAAAACTGCATCCAGAACTCAAAAATGGTTTTCATCAGATTTTTGCACCACATAGTAAGCAACTTGATTTTTTTAACTGCACTTGGAAAATGAGAATGGTTGCCTTCGAAATGCGTCAATACATGCATCCGCATCTGGATATTTTTTTGAAATTTTGAATACAAGACTTATAAGAATTAATTGGGTAAGAGTCTACCGGCTTAAATAAAAATTGAACCTTATTAATTATTTCAAAACTGGTTGAAATTTATGATTGAATCTGTATTCGGTAACTCGTTTTAGTTAAAACTACACCCATAACATGAAAATGGTTTTTATTCCGGTATTTGCAGCACTTAGTCTGAAACTTTCACATCTTGCAACTCGGGGAAATCTCACAATTGTGGAACTCGGGAATGGTTTCATTCGAAATGGGTCCGCAGATGAACAGATCTTCAAATGAAATTTCGAAAGAAACCATTTTCGAGTTTTTTGTTTTTTTTTTTTTAAATTTTACGTGCACGTTTCACGTGCAATATTTGAAAGTTGCAGACTTTTTGCTGCAAAGATCGGAGGAAAACCATTTTCGTGTACTGTGTGCATTAATAATTAAAAATAAGGACTTACACCTTTACTATTTGACAATTGAAATTTTATCGTTATACTCAGAACACAAAACTGGCTTTAACTTAAATATGGGTTGTTAAAATGATGTTTTAATGCCAGCAAATGATTTTCTTCAGAATTTTGCAGCATATTAGAATTGAAGACTCCACTCGGAACTCTGTTATTTATAGCTCTATGGCTCGGTCGGTCGGGATTCCTAAAAATTTTTCTTATTTTGTTTACACATTTGACTAGCTGGTAATGTTTTTATATTTAAGGAGGTCGAAATTTGCGTTTTAAATTTCTCAAAGTAAACTTTAATGGGGGGGGGTGACACCACGTTTTCCGCCCCGGGTGCCACCCATGCTAGCTACGCCACTGCCTATGACAAAGGTTATCCAATAAATGATTCCAGGGACAGTGGTACCCATCCCCGCCTAAATAGACGATGTAGCAAGAGTAGCTTCTCAATAAGTACGAAATTTCGTTTCGTAACAGAGTAAAACCGGTGGTGGAATGAGAAAAGGAAGATGAAGGTTGAGTTGCTGGATATTCAGATCTGGTAACTAAACAAGGTTTAACATAATCCTGCCCTCTTCAAGAAGCGTATTAACATATGTCTTCCTAAATCCCCTTCCTTAGCCCAATTTTGAACGTCTCCCAAATTATGATAATATTATAGTTTCACATACTTCCCCTCTAAGTCGTGTGAGACCAGATGAGCTTTGTGAGGTGTTAATTAAAAAGGACAATGCTGTGAGTATATTTAACGTTGAATGGAAGTGCAGATATTCTGTTGCCCCTCAGGCTAATTTATTCGTTTTTAACTCATGTTGGTCTCGTAGAAATCGTTATGCCTGTCTGACTATCACACGAGAAATATGAATAAAATGATGTTAGAAACAGAAAACACCACTTTAATTTTCCAGAGATAGGAGATTTTCAAATAATGTTAATTATTCGTAATCTAAGAATGCTTGACTTTCTTGTTTAAAAAAATATTTGTTTGTATAATATACTTAATGAAAAATCTTCTTCGTATGGTGGGGAGAGATGCGGACGATGTAATGGAATACTGAGGTTTTTCACTCAGTCAATGACATCAAGTAGTTTATTTATCACTGCCAATTCAGAAGGGAAAAGATATGCGTGGGATATTCAATGGAAACAAAATATATATGGTAGATTTTCCCACTTTATGATTTCGGAAGATTATTGTCTTACATTACGCAAATGATTCTTTTCTATAAATAAATAACAATAATATAGCTACGAAAAATTCCACGTAGATAACTTTTTTTACTATGAGGGGTTATCAAAAATCATTGTGATTGATTTTTTTATGCCGTTACCATTCTTAAATTAAATTCTCTCACACCATTTGAGGGGAACTTCAATGACAATGAAAATGACAAATGTGAAGGCAACAAGCATAAATAAACTATTTTGTTATCGAGAACCTAATATTATTCGAGAAGTCCGCAGTAGAACTACAAGTTATTGAGTTTAAAGAAATACCCAACATTACAGGTCATCTGCTCGTTTTATGAGGCGAATCCTTCATGAAGAACTAAAATTTCATCCTTTAAAGTTGGCTGTGGTATAAGAACTTAATACACGCGATTTAGTTGCTCAATAAAATGTATGGGAAGCGCTTCTTGGCATATCTCACGACCCACTTGTTTCTTCAGTGGTCTAAGCGGAGCTACATCTTTACGCCCCGCTCTCTCGAATGTGTCTATCCTAGGGCTTCCAATCCCGGAATACCGAGATCTCGGTATTGCGGGATCCCGCTCCATTTTCCAATTCCGCGTGACTTGGGATTACGTGCGCGGGATCCGCGGGATTTCCTTGATTGAAAAAAGTTTAAAATGTGTTTTTTTTTTTGGTTGATTTTTTAATTTTCTTTGTGTATTTTTTGAAGAAGATTTGTTTTGTTTTGATTTATTTTTTATTTAGTATTTGTTACTGTTTTTTATGAAGAAAAAATGGTGTAATTTGTTTGATCTCATTCTAGTAGTAATATTTACATAAATATGGATTTAGTTGATAATTCATAGGGTTTTGTTATTAAATTTCATTTTATTAAATTATTACTATTAGTATTTGATTATATTTATTAATTTATTACTATTAGCATCTCTACTAATAGTAATAATTTAATAAATTTGTAGTTAGTTGATTAATTTTTTTTTTTTGTTATAAATAAACGGTGTAATTTGATTGATCGCATATTAATAGTAATATGTACGTAAATAAATGTGAAGTTGATTAATTCAATGTTTTATTTGCGTTATATAAATGTGAATATTTTCAATATGCGGGATCCCGCAAATACCGAGATCCCGCGGGATTGAAAATTCGTAGTCCCGCAAATACCGACATTGAATTCAGGCTGCGGGATTGGAAGCCCTAGTCTATCCCCACCCTCATAGCAACCATCGCTTCAGGGCGGCAAATTCAAATTAGCAAGTTGCTCTGAAAGTTGCCCTGCACAATCGTCTCTCTTGGTTCAAAATGATTGCTTTACGTAAAAGAGTAAAATTTGCATCCGCAATTAATTATTTCCGAATGGATAAATTGATTCACTTCGCGCGCTTGGATAATTGAACGTTCACTAATTTGAAATAATTGGTATATTTTGTCTGCATGTAAGTACAATCTCATTATTGGACAATTTTCTACTACCTTAAAATTTTATCATCATCATCACCATCTTGCATACTGCTTACTAACCGCGTATGCATGGACATTGGAGATTCCAGAGTCGTTCAAATAAATGTAACTTCGTTCAATAAAAAAGTAGTCTTGCCGTGTGCGGTGAAGGAGGAAACCGTATATATATCGAACGTGTTATTTCATATCATGCATTTTTATCGAAGAGGAAATATTCTTCATTTGAACGGCGCGTCCCCGAAATATTGATTTCTCAACACTTTAATATGAGGTGATTCATGCTCCCAAAAATATAAATTATTTTATTGCACAACGTGAAATTACAATCTGAGATGACTCACGCGGAAATAGAAATTATTTCACAATAGTTTCACAATGGTTTCACTATATTTAAAACATTGTGAAACCGACTCACCTGCCACTATAAAAGGTCTGCGAAGAAAGCAGTTGACATTCAGTCTTCACCATCAGCGATCGGAATAACATCTCTACACAGTTACTACCACAAGATCCTCGACATCGAAACGCTGCTGCTCAATTCAAGACGTCAGTCTCGCCGACACCGGTTGGAACCTCAAGACGTCAGTCTCGCCATCACCTTTCGAGGCTCCAGGACGCAACTCTTTCACCTCAAGCACCCGATGGGATAATACCTACAAAACGCTGACGCCTGAGCCCTGACCATCTTGCTCCGGGCTGCTAGCCCGGGGCCCCCTTGCATCTCTCTGCCCTGAAGACAACGCCGAAGCCCCGGCCATCCTTGGACTCCTTTGAACTTGCTGATTCTTACCAAGCCCTTGAAGTCGCTGCGCTACCCTTGACCATCTGGCTCCGGGCTGCTAGCCCGGGGCCCCCTTGCATCTTTCTGCCCTGATGATAACGCCTAAGCCCCACGGCCATCCTTGGGCTCCTTTAAACGCAGGCCTACCTGATCATGATGCCACGTGCAGCACGCCCAATAGAATGCAGACCGATACCCTGGAGCCAATCAAGATGTGAGTGGCTGCGACCGCCCTAGCCTAGGATGCTAACGACCCACCGCCATGCAATGAGAAGCCGGCTCACTTAAGAGTTGCTGCGACCGCCCTAGTCTAGGATGCGAGCGACCCACCGCCATGCAATGAAAAGCCGGCCTACTTAAGAGTTGCTGTGACCGCCCCCGCCTAGGATTCTGTTCCCTTGGATACATAACAAACTCGAGAATATACATCATCTGGAGCGCAGCCCATCTCACATAATACACAACCAGCGTCCAGCGCAGCCTACATACTCCGATGCAAGAGCATTCCATCTCACGATGCGTGGCGGAAGATACCCAGCATGGATGCTTCGATAACCAGATACTCTACTGCGGAACTTCAACAGCTGTCAAAGCGAGAATACATCTCTATCAAGACATTGGAATTGTCAGGCGTCTCTGTGTACCGGCGCTTATTGTTTACAGTTTTTGTGCAGGCCTACAGGTCTTGTACAAATTGGTCCTTCGAGCCGGATCTACACATCACGCCTTAGTAGAGATGCCATCGCCTTGCAGCGGCTGCAAGGCCATGCACTCATCCAATTCCCAGTTGACGAGCTTGCTGCGACCGTCCCAGTCTTGGATGCTGGTGCCGGATATTCAGCAGCTCACGGCCACATGATGGTGAGCCAACCAGTTGACGAGCTTGCTGTGACCGTCTCAGCCTTGGAAGCTGGTGCCGGATATTCAGCAGCTCACGGCCACATGATGGTGAGCCAACCAGTTGACGAGCTTGCTGTGACCGTCCCAGCCTTGGAAGCTGGTGCCGGATATTCAGCAGCTCACGGCCACATGATGGTGAGCCAACCAGTTGACGAGCTTGCTGCGACCGTCCCAGCCTTGGAAGCTGGTGCCGGATATTCAGCAGCTCACGGCCACATGATTGTGAGCCAACCAGATGACGAGCTTGCTGCGACCGTCCCAGCCTTGGATGCTGGTGCCGGATATTCAGCAGCTCACGGCCACATGATGGTGAGCCAACCAGTTGACGAGCTTGCTGCGACCGTCCCAGCCTTGGAAGCTGGTGCCGGATATTCAGCAGCTCACGGCCACATGATGGTGAGCCAACCAGTTGACGAGCTTGCTGTGAACGTCCCAGCCTTGGAAGCTGGTGCCGGATATTCAGCAGCTCACGGCCACATGATGGTGAGCCAACCAGTTGACAAGCTTGCTGTGACCGTCCCAGCCTTGGATGCTGGTGCCGGATATTCAGCAGCTCACGGCCACATGATGGTGAGCCAACCAGTTGACAAGCTTGCTGTGACCGTCCCAGCCTTGGATGCTGGTGCCGGATATTCAGCAGCTCACGGCCACATGATGGTGAGCCAACCAGTTGACGAGCTTGCTGTGACCATCCCAGCCTTGGAAGCTGGTGCCGGATATTCAGCAGCTCACGGCCACATGATGGTGAGCCAACCAGTTGACAAGCTTGCTGTGACCGTCCCAGCCTTGGATGCTGGTGCCGGATATTCAGCAGCTCACGGCCACATGATGGTGAGCCAACCAGTTGACAAGCTTGCTGTGACCGTCCCAGCCTTGGATGCTGGTGCCGGATATTCAGCTGCTCACAACCACATATTGCTAGCCAACTTGCTCACGAGTTTGCTGTGACCGTCCCGGCCTCGGATGCCGGTGCCGGATATTCAGCAGCTCGCGGCCACATTATGACCAGCCAACCTGCTCTAGAGCTTGCTGCGACCGTCCCGGCCTCGGATGCCGGTGCCGGATATTCAGCAGCTCGCGGCCACATAATGACCAGCCAACCTGCTCACGAGTTTGCTGTGACCGCCCCGGCCTTGGATGCCGGTGCCGGATATTCAGCAGCTCGCGGCCACACAATTACCAGCCAATCTGCTCACGAGTTTGCTGTGACCGTCCCGGCCTTGAATGCCGGTGCCGGATATTCAGCGACTCGAGTCCACATGGCACCCGGAACGCAGCCCGCCTCATATGCTAGCCACACTTCCAACTATACTGGACCACGCACAGCGTCCGTGTGTGCCTCAAAAGTACCCCCGGTGAACCTAGCAGCGGTACATTCCTCATTTCAATTGAAAATCAATTCCCAGTGCGCAGCAGACCCGGGCAATTCACATGGGATAAATAACCTAGCGACCAGATACTCGCTCCATACAAGGCCTACAAGCGTGCCACAACACCACGCACTACAGCCGTACGACGAAACCCACCCCGGAACCAAGCAGCAATTTCCCAACCTTGGAAGCCCTGTCAAAACTGCAGCAGTATCGGAACAGTGGTCCTCATCGACGCAGCCAAAGCAAGCAAGCCCTTCCAGAACAACGGTACATTCCAATGTCTCCTCAGATGGGGGAAGACCGTTGGCCCGGTAAAAAGGACAAAATTTCACGGTGCTGACTCCGAGATAAAAAGCACCCTAGTGGCACTAAAGCCAGGACACAGACGCGCAAATTCCCAAGCAATGCCGTTCATCAATTGGCGTCGCTAACCACCAATAAAACCTTACACGGGGGGAGCTTGGTGGAGGTTAACACGATCCGTGAAACGACCCCTTGACATCACACTCAACGAGAAGATGACCAGAAAAGATACCCTACTTACGGCGCTAACAGAGCGTCAAAGTTTTGTGAACGACAGATCACCCACGCACATATTAATGACTTGACAGTCTATGACCTGATGACGGTCCCCTGCCGCCTATTCACTTCCTGATAAGCCAGTCCAGAGTCCATACGACCAGGAATCAAACTCGCCTCCATCGGAAACTCGGAACATCGTTGGGGACTGACACGTTCGACGAAACAGCTGGGTGCAGCCACGGCTGCACGGGAGGGAGTATATCGAACGTGTTATTTCATATCATGCATTTTTATCGAAGAGGAAATATTCTTCATTTGAACGGCGCGTCCCCGAAATATTGATTTCTCAACACTTTAATATGAGGTGATTCATGCTCCCAAAAATATAAATTATTTTATTGCACAACGTGAAATTACAATCTGAGATGACTCACGCGGAAATAGAAATTATTTCACAATACTTTCACAATGGTTTCACTATATTTAAAACATTGTGAAACCGACTCATCTGCCACTATAAAAGGTCTGCGAAGAAAGCAGTTGACATTCAGTCTTCACCATCAGCGATCGGAATAACATCTCTACACAGTTACTACCACAAGATCCTCGACATCGAAACGCTGCTGCTCAATTCAAGACGTCAGTCTCGCCGACACCGGTTGGAACCTCAAGACGTCAGTCTCGCCATCACCTTTCGAGGCTCCAGGACGCAACTCTTTCACCTCAAGCACCCGATGGGATAATACCTACAAAACGCTGACGCCTGAGCCCTGACCATCTTGCTCCGGGCTGCTAGCCCGGGGCCCCCTTGCATCTCTCTGCCCTGAAGACAACGCCGAAGCCCCGGCCATCCTTGGACTCCTTTGAACTTGCTGATTCTTACCAAGCCCTTGAAGTCGCTGCGCTACCCTTGACCATCTGGCTCCGGGCTGCTAGCCCGGGGCCCCCTTGCATCTTTCTGCCCTGATGATAACGCCTAAGCCCCACGGCCATCCTTGGGCTCCTTTAAACGCAGGCCTACCTGATCATGATGCCACGTGCAGCACGCTCAATAGAATGCAGACCGATACCCTGGAGCCAATCAAGATGTGAGTGGCTGCGACCGCCCTAGCCTAGGATGCTAACGACCCACCGCCATGCAATGAGAAGCCGGCTCACTTAAGAGTTGCTGCGACCGCCCTAGTCTAGGATGCGAGCGACCCACCGCCATGCAATGAAAAGCCGGCCTACTTAAGAGTTGCTGTGACCGCCCCCGCCTAGGATTCTGTTCCCTTGGATACATAACAAACTCGAGAATATACATCATCTGGAGCGCAGCCCATCTCACATAATACACAACCAGCGTCCAGCGCAGCCTACATACTCCGATGCAAGAGCATTCCATCTCACGATGCGTGGCGGAAGATACCCAGCATGGATGCTTCGATAACCAGATACTCTACTGCGGAACTTCAACAGCTGTCAAAGCGAGAATACATCTCTATCAAGACATTGGAATTGTCAGGCGTCTCTGTGTACCGGCGCTTATTGTTTACAGTTTTTGTGCAGGCCTACAGGTCTTGTACAGTATATTTCCTTATAACGCTGTTGGGAAAGTGGTGGGGTCCCTGCCAATACCTTAACATTTTCAATCTTTTAAATTAAAATGCTGATGAAGTAGAACTTTTCTTAACTTAATTGATTAACACATTTGGAAAGTTAAATAACCTTAAATGATATACATCGCCCGGCATTCACGAGATCTCGTATTCGCTTAAAGCGAAGAGGCGATCGCATTAGAAATTTCCGCGTGTTGTGTACAACGTATAATCAGATGTTTAGGCGATCGCGAGTTTACTAACTCCGAATTCGCGGGGAAAACTATTTATCGGATTCACTTTTCGATTACAATTTAAACATTTAACATGGTAGTATAAAAATTAACATCGGCAAGCCATCTTGCCCAACGAAAACTTGCCCGGAAAGAGACGCAAAAATAAAAGCGAACCTGTCGATGAACATTCACTATATACCCGGTGTTCTTATTAAAAACTAAAACAATTGATATTAATTTACTTATTATTTTTTTATATGAATACCGACCAAGAGTCCCAACTGCTCCCGTCTTGAGCCAGTGAGACTATGGCATCCCCAATTGAAGGATGTTGTGAGGCTGAAAGTAGTGGGGAAAGGAAGGAGATAGGGAAGAGTAAGGTGGGGAAGTACCTGGCTATTCAGATCTGATCACCAAACACGGCTAAAGCCATTTCAAGCAACGTTTCAATTCTGAATGGTGGTCTTACACCAGGGCGATACTGAGAGTATCTTCCACTCTGAAACGTGCCGCAAATATACCATATATTATTTTAAATGAGTAAATTGTGAAACTACACAAATTAATCAAATAAAATTTATTTGCCACGCCGGGATTCGATCCCGCGACCTTCGGAGTGCGAGTCAAGAGCCTTACAGCTGGACTACGCCGGCCGTCAAACGGTACTTACATGCATTAAGCATTTAATTTAAAAACAGAACAAGTACTAATTCATAACAAAGGTAAGACCACCATTCAGAATTGCAAATTTTCTTGAAATGGCTTTAGCCGTGTGTGTTGACCAGATCTGAATAGCCGGAACTTCCCCACCTATCTCCGCTCCATCATCTTCTCCTTCCCGCTACCTTCAGCCTCACGACATACCCCGATTGCGGATGCCTAAAAATAAAAATAACAAAAATAAAAAGTCTCCATAAAAAATAAAAATAACAAAAATACATCACCTCTGCTTAGTAAATCAATTTTATGGGTGAATATTTTATCTCCAAAGATCAATTTCAAGATCATAATTTTGATAGTCTTTACACGTCATTTCGATGTGCACCTATATGATACTGATAGTGATATCGAGAAAATACGATTTGCGAGTAACGTAAATTACTACAAACAACATTACCACAGATTACAACATCCTCACTTACCAGATTGTTTGATCTGGTACGTGAGGTGGTTAACAGGGGTGACACCATGAAACCGCTCCGGGTGACACCAGCCCCAGTGACCAGTGACGCCATTACAGACGTAAACATGTTGTGTCAAAATCTTACCCGACAATCACCATTTACACCCCAATGTTAAAAATAGCTCGCAGCTTCAATTTATTCATTAGCCGACCTAGGCAATCTTGCGATAAACAAGAAAGAATCTTACAACGGTTAACCCTTCCATTCCTGATCCAAACGAATATCTTGATTACGGTAAAGTACACAGTGTTTCACCCCAGATTTATTATTCTTGTCAAAGTACATATTTATGTTACAGATTTGTTTACGTCCATAATTTGTTTACCTAGAGAGCGTTTAGCTTATTTCAATTAATTATTAGTTAAGGTAGAAGCATGTATATTTTTCGTACATACATATTGAGGAATTGAGTTACAAACATGTTTGAAAAACTTCTTCAAGTTTAAATAGGAATGTTTATTATTGACAAATCACGAATGTTTCTTAAAATTTCGTGATTTTTTAAATACTCATCATGTCATGATAATTGAGTGTGAATTTCAATTTAGGAGGCGTTATGGTGCCGCCGCGCGCCGCCACGGGAACCATTTATTGATAACCAACACCTCTGCCACAGGTCACCCCAAATGGTTGGCTACGTTTGGTGACTTAGCAGGGGTATCCGGGTTCATCGTATGAGATGATTTAGGTCTCGGCGGCGGATACGTCTACCCATCAGCAGCATGGCGGGCCGGATCGAAAGAGGCCGGTTCGGGGAGACCCTTTGACCTCTCCAGCTGGTCTCTCTTAACCCATCTTCTTGCACCACAGTAGGTGCTCCTAGACACACTGACCCCTGAATTCCTACCCACCCCTCAAACCTTTTTCCTTTCCAGAACTTCCTCTCCTGCATTCCCTTAAAAATACCTACCAAACGGCGCGGCGTCAACAATGAAGACACAGGCCCTGAGTTAAATTATTTTCATCAGGACCTCCTGTTTGGAGGTAGTATAAAAAAGGCAATATTCCATGTAGAATCCCGATAATGTTCAAGTAAAATTAGTGCAGAACAGACTACACATATAATTGCAAAATCATGGGTTTGACAGGATTTACCAGAGTTTTAAAATTTATTAGGTACAAAGAAATATGTTTTAATGAAACACAACTCTTATAAAAAGATAAAAAGTACTTATAGTACATTGAGATGATTTTAATTGAATTTACCAATTTCTTTTTTATGAGATTTTGAGCGGTTATGATAGATCACCTCATCGTAGTTTCTCGAAATTGGTATACGCTTTGATTGCGTGATTAATTGGTAAATTCCTTCGGTTATTTGTTTTGCTAATGTCTACATGAGGTAGTATAATATTATACGTGTATATCTAGTTCACCGAATTTGAACATTTAATCGAATGACGGAGAGCTATTTGTCTGGTTATAAAACAGGTCACATGGGAACATTAAATTCTGCAAAATTAGTCTTTTTTATTAATTTCTAACTTTACCACTTCAGTCTTATTTTGGTTCTAACACATATATCGGTCACCGTATGTGTTTTAAATTAAGTATTCTGCAAACTTTCAATGCAATCTATGTACTTATACACCATATTATATTGATGGTTCCATATTTAGGACGCAAACTCTGGGCTATTTTAATGTATAAACAAAATTTCTAGATTTTTACCAAAATGAAGCGTTACTTGTTAAAAAAAAAACAGGTATAATTTTCTTACACGTTTATCAAATCTGTTGAAAAGGACTTAATCTTTTATTTAGCTATTTATTTTTATATAGTTAGTGTTCATAGTACAGGTATACACATTTTTATTTCTAATGTACACATTCGTACACAGTCGACCAAAGTATTGAATATTAGAATTTAAATACTAGTGGTCCAAGATGCGACCCTTAAGATACGCCGGAGAAGATTTCCATAATCCACTTGTGCACCAGGAATTACTAGACTCACCATATAAATCTAACCTTGAGTTTATCTAATTACAAACTACATTTCCAAACTGTGGCTGATGATCGTACGCATCGACAAATAATCGATTTACTTTAATGTTCTTTGGGAATCCACGACAACCGTGAATAAAGTTATATTAAGGATTTTTGTAAATTTTAAGATAATTAATTTTATGTTCATCTTGCATGCAATTGATGAAATTTACAACAGGCGCATGTTTAATGGCACGATGGAAAACATTTTGAATATATTTCAATAATATGGGCATATGCAAAAGTTGGTAGTCGTAACCAAATTCAATTTCATGAATATGAAAAGTAGATAAATATACTCGTCATCATCATGTAAATCCAAAACAAATATTTGTTTGTTTTCATGAATGATATTTATTTCATCAAACACAAAAGGTACAATATTTTTTTCTTACATACAAGTTCATTTCCATTCCGTTTTGTATCA
Organism: Limnephilus marmoratus; assembly: GCA_917880885.1. NCBI lineage: Eukaryota > Metazoa > Arthropoda > Insecta > Trichoptera > Limnephilidae > Limnephilus > Limnephilus marmoratus. The sequence goes on from OU862922.1 coordinate 47,521,643, forward strand.
TTCAACACGTGTCAAAGATAGAATATTGTGCAATATGCAACTTGTTGACTCCATTTTCAATGGAAGCCTTACAAGTTTGTGACTCTTTCACGGTGTCTGAAGAATAAAAGCACATTTTCTTGGTATCTCGTTTCAATATACGTATTTTGAATATTATTACGAATGCTTTGGCAAATGATGAAAAATAAAATGATTACATGTTTCGTGGCAGCAACTTCAGTCTTTTTTTAATTGGACTACATCAAAAGCAATGTACTCTTAGTTCTTTGACAGGTGGATTATGGAGACGAAGGTAAGTTTATAACTTGGAAATCAGTTGGAAAAGACAAGGTTTGGAAGCTTTGAAATTGTTGAAAGATAGAGTAATGTTTTATGGAAGTGATGTTGTGTGTATTATTTACGAGTAATTTGCTTATATTTAGGTAGTAAAAAGGAGATGATTGAAAAGCGCCATTAGTATTTTTATCAAAAGAACGATGTTGTGTAAACATGCAACACTATGAAGCTCGCGATACGTCTGTACTTTTTACTTTAGTTATTTATAGGTAAATCTAAATTACACGTAAATTCAGCCAATTCATCCAATTTTCCCCTCTAACTGTTTCTTTATATGCAGGGTGTTAAGGGACTTGCTTGACTTACTTTAACCTGTAATTCCTGACATTATTACGAAATTTTGATCTCCTGTGACATTTTGATTTTTTGTTTGTCAACTAAAAACGTAAAAATCAGTTAGTGCAGAAATAGGGGGGTGGGGTGAGGGTTTGATTGGTTACTCGGCTGAGTGACCAACGACGACATGTGGAAGAAAAAAAAACTTAGATTTTGAGAAAAAAAAATTTTAAAGGGCACCTAAAAAGTCACCGGAGACCAAAATTTCAAATACATACCAATTTATCCAAATAATGTCAGGGATCACTGGTTAAAGTAATTCAAGTACGTCCCTTAACACCCTGTCTATTCAATCTATTAATTTAAATTATGTAGTCATTTTTATTTTTTATTTTAAAATACTTCTTTTTTCGTCTAACTTATAAAACCTTTGCTCATTTTTATTCAAAAACCAGTTCGTCAAAACAACTCATGTAATGTGTATTATGCATTTAATGTTTGTTGAAACTTTATCGGTAAGATTTTTTATGGTATTTTAATTTTTAAAACATCTTTTATATTTTTAATGTTGTGTATCGAAAATCGCGCATAGATCAAAAGATTTGCCGACTTCGAATATGTGAAAATAGAAGAGAGGAATCCAAAGGACAGAAGATATTTAAGGAAAGTTCAAAACTGGAAACGAGAAGGGTGACGATGAAGAAGAAAAGATCGTTGGGTCAAATTTAATGCCCAGAACTGTTTAAATTAGTTATTGTTTACTTTGTTAACATGGAATATGGTTCTATAATCGTAATCGTAATTGTCAAAATAATAATCTTTACATCCCTAATATTTAGTCAGTTACAACAGCTTTAATATTATGTTAATCTAATTTGAAAATAGCTTTCGACTTCAATGTTTTGTTTTCACTTCACCGCTTCTTGTCATCACTGGAGTAATGTTCTATGTCAGGAAATTCACTGATGATAATATATGCTAAATGTCTAATTGCCGGATTTCGGCTGCCAAATGAACATTTTAACGCTATTTTTATAAAAACCAATTAACATTGCACATGCTGCAACAATTTTCCGAATGTTTTCAGATGCTTGAGTCAATATTTGTGGATGCATTGAAAATGTATTGAATAATGAATACAAGTAAAGTATTAATAGACTAATGGAAAGGTTTATTTGTATTGTTGTGTATTTAATGTATTATTTATACTTGGAAATTTTTCTGTACTATGATCGTATCCGAATTTGCACGTTTCTCTTTTCGCGAAATCTAAAAAATGTTAAGAGAGTAAATTGAACAATTGAAATATGTGTAATAAGCAATAAGGTGTCTTTCCGAATGCTTTAAAAAATAATGGTTATTTAAAGGCTTCGTGGCTCACAATGGAAATAAAATTGCAAGCATTAAATTCTAGTAGTTGCATTGATTCAGATATCATATAGAGAAAAGCTGTTTAAATTTCATGACTGTAATATCTGTCTTTTAATCTCTCCAGAGAATATTGTAATATGGTACGTTCTGGAACCTATGTTCTAAACTACTTGTAAACGGACGCTTATTGAAAGACTTCCTGAGGTTTATAAACTATAAATTGCATATTCCTGTACTAAATATTGATTATAATTACCTACTGGATAAAATGTCCCTATTAAAACTTTCAGAAAGAAGAATTACTACAGATTTAATATTATTACATAAAATACTGCATTACAAAATTGATTACCCTGAATTACTTCAATTAATCAACATCCATATTCCCAAAAGATCTTGTCGACATTTGCTACCCTTTCACTTTAATAACAGGACACTCTCTTACCAAAATTCCCCGATTACGAGACTTCACAATCTCGGAAATAAATTTTCTGATCTAGGTGTTATATTTCACCTTAAGAATAACCAGTATGAACAATATGAACATTGTTTATTCCAATTCTTTTTCACATCCTTTTTTTTACATGAATACCGCACAAGAGTCCCAACTGCTCCCGTCTGGAGCCAGTGTGACTATGGCATCCCCAATTGGGGTATGTTGTGAGGCTTAAGGTAGTGGGGAGGGAAGGAGATAGGGAAGAGGAAGGTGGGGAAGTACCTGGCTATTCAGATCTGGTCACCAAACACGGCGAAAGCAACTTCAGGCAACGTTTCAATTCTGAATGGTGGTCTTACACCGGGGCGATACTGAGAGTATCTTCCACTCTGGAACGTGCCGCAAATATACTTCATATTATTTTAAATGAATAAATTGTGAAATACACAAATTAATCAAATAAAATTTATTTGCCACGCCGGGATTCGATCCCGCGACCTTCGGAATGCTAGGCAAGCGCCTTACCGCTGCACTACTCCGGCCGTCAGACACAAATAGTCGTGGATAATGTCTGCAATTTTGTTTATATTGCATATTTTTTTGTATTGGACTACTTATCATTTTTACCAATTTATTTAATTATATGCTTTTGTTGTTACATTTTTTTCATTATCTTATATTTTCTTTATTGTTTTAATTTTAAAATATTTAAAAGTACTGTGTTACTAAACTGTAAACAAAGAATGTAAAAGCCCATTAGGGCGTGTAATAAATAAATAATAATAATAATACTTCTGAGGACAAACGCCCTGCCGGAGCTCCCGAGACCAAAACACTCCGTACATTTACCTTCGGTCAACTTCGGCACAACTCGGCAGCGCGACCATGCGACCCGACGATCCCATAGTTTATTATTAGTATTATAGTAAATTATGATCTAAATTCTTAAAGACTTTTACGACGCGTTACAATGGCATACAATTAAAAGATTATATCGTCTCTGTTTTCATCCAACACGTTTATTTATTATTTTTGTGTTTAATTGTTTAATTCTTACAGGTTTGAAAATGGTCTTGTGAGCCAAAACAGCTGTCATAAAAATAAAACTAAAACACTTGCAGAACTTAATAATAACATTATTAAATTTTATTTAAATTAAATTTAAAAGCAATAACATCCTGGTTACTCCCAGTTTGAACACATCTTTTGGACAGAGAAATAATAAATTCCATGCTATAAAATTATACAATGCTCTACCAGATCAAATCAAAAATATAAAGGAAATAAATATATTTAAAACAAAAGTTAAAATATGGCTGAGAGATCAAAGTGATAATAAAATTACAAACATCATGAAGACGATATAAAGACAATCCATAACCAAATACAAATATTTTAAAAAACTACAGGCCACCTCAGAACAGGAAATCCTAGTGAGGAGGTCTGTGAAAAAAAAAATGAATCCATACTTATTATATATATCATACATCCATGTACAAACCTTGTTATTGAAATTAATAATAAATAAAAATAAATAATAATAAATAAATACATAAATTGTGATAAATTAATGTTTTACGAACTCTCTTTTTAATCCACAAAATATACCCACGGCGTAATTTGCACAACACAATTACTCCAACCTCGAACAATCTCCAACCCGTATTTACCCTATTCCCTATAATAATTCCACTGTCAAAGCGAATTTTCTTCTTTGGTTAATCGCAATCTAAAAACGGAACGCATAATGACATCTGGAAAATTGGCACAAAGTATAAGGTAGCTTTCTTACAAATTATCCAGACAAATACAAATATTCCGATTGGAATGATGAAAAACATTTTGTATTAGAATTACAAGTTTTTCACGCTTGTTAACCATAGAGGTTTGATTCCAGCAAAGCAAATCAAGATAAAAGTTTATCACCGTTGACTTATTTATAAGTTCTTTCAGGAATCCTGACAGCTTGACAGTACTGTACTTACCGCCTACGGAAAGTGTTAGAAATGCTGGTTATTTTCAAACAGTCCCAAGTTTCAAAACAATATGTGAACCATACGGCTTGTGAATGGCACTTGGTGGGAAGTTAATGGATGTACCAAAGAAACTTTTAATAGAGATATAATATTCAAATAAAAAAGTCACATGTGAACGTATTGTCAGTTCTCTACTATTTTGGGGTAGTTAAACGTGAAATTAAATTACGTTGAAAAGCAGATAAAGGAATAATTCTCCCACATTGCTGCAAAAACTGATGCCGAGACGGAGCCTTCCAACACGTTCAGTCTCTTGGTTTTAGCCATTTATTCTGATTGTAAGTATATACATTTTTTTCTTTTATGAGAATATCGCACAAGAGTCCTAACTGTTCCCAACCGCCTGGAGCCAGTTAGATTATGGTAACCCTAATAGGTGTATTTTGTGAGGTCGAAGATAGTGGGAAGAGAAAGGTGGAGAAGTACCTGACCATTCAGATCTGGTCACCAAACATTTCAAGCAACGTTTCAATGTATCTCTTGTAATGACCCAATACTCATATTGAATGAACTGTACATGTTTTCTTCAGTACCCTCAATAATATGACGTGACAAGTTCAAGTCACCTAGTATAAGAAACATCTCCACTCATTCATTTAGAAAATATTTATAAAACCCTTAAAGTTTACTACTCGAAAAATTGAGAGAGAACCGTTTGTAATGAGATTTCTGTGCGCATTTCCTGGAAATGTTGTTCTTTTGCGCGATGATCCTTACATATTGGGGCATTAGGGTGTGAAACCAAGGAAACGAATATTTTGGCACCATTTTCTGATGAAAATAGGTCCTCACAATATTTTTTTACGGGAACACACCTGCGCCCGGAAACTTTTACACTCAGCGGTTGTCAACCTTTTTGAGCCTGCATACCCCTTGACTCTTACTACAAAATTGTTGTACTCCATACCCTCGACCCATCTTGTTGGTTTTAACGCTCTCATTATTAAATGAATTTAACAATCAAGTCAAGACTGCCAAACCATCGAGTGTAAACCGCTGAAATTGAGAGCTTTTGAGCTGTGTTTTAAAACCTACATTCGTGCCACAATATTGCGTACCCCCATTTTTTTTCGCGTACCCCAAGGGGTAACTGCTCCACACCTATTCTACTATGGTAAATAAAAACTATTCATCAAATATCAAATATAAAATTCAACTTCTATGGAAGTTCTTCATAGTTCAAATTCAAGTTCTGTTACTATTTCATCATGGGCCGGTAATTTCACAGTACTTGGATAATAACAGAACTTGGACAGGACTTTCACAAACTAAGTATTATCTTTGAAATTTGATTAATTATTGTTTAAATTTTGTGAAACAGCCCGTCAAAAGAACACATGTAAATGAGGAAATCGTAAATATTATGAAGTAATACCAACACAACTTTCGTTAAACAAACATGAAGATGAGGAAATCATCAAACACATTCAAGAAAAATGAAGATGAGGAAATCAACAACGTGACGATGACGAAATCAACACGCATGAAGATGATGAAATCATTATGTAACACTAAAACAACTGCCAACAAACCGCCTCGTAACAGGAATACCGAGTAAGGAGGACCATGAATAAACTAATCTGTGTATTTTATGGCCATTAGGTAAATTAAATTAAAACTCAACTGAAAAGAAGGTTTTTTTTCTAAAACGGTCTTAAACTAAGACTTACCAGTTGGATATTATACACAATTAGTATTATCCATTAAGTTTATTGTACATAATTTTCCGATTCCCGTAATTAATTTAAGATACAAGGAAAGATAAATCATACATAGTTCTAAGTTAGATATAATAAACATCCATCTTCATCTGATACTGAAGGAGGTAGGACATTTTCTAAAGTTCTACTACAGTTTAGTGCTTTAACGTGATGGAAAGCGTATCACTCTACTTGAAGCTTTGGTATGCGATGTATTACAAATTATAATCAGCGTTCTATATAATGTAAACATTTAATAAAAGAGGTTCTCAAATTGTGGTTGGGATGTTTTTTTTATCATTTTTTTCTAAGACACGCGTCTTGTAGTTTTGTTCTTTAAAAATCTTACACGTGTTTTGTGGTCTACATTGATTGATTGATCTGATTGCCGAAAGATAATTACTAATTGAGTATTTCTCAAAAAAAGTGTACATTTTGGAAAAGTAAAGTGTGCCTAGAAACAGTTCAAAAGTTACACATGTTTTTAATTAATCACACAAAAAAAATATGCACCATTTTGTAGAATAAATATTAGGCTTTAAAATAACGCATAATAAACATTACAATCGTGTTAATTCGCAAATATATATATATTTTAAAAAATAACGATTTTTACCTTTCATACAAAATAAAATTGCCACCCTACCTACTTCATGTGTTTATACTTCATAAAATGCGATAATAATGTTATAATATATAAATTTTTGCAAGTTTTAGGGTCTTAATTAAACGTAGTTTCTGTTCAAAGTAATTTTTTTATGGGGTTTCATAGTAAATTAATAATTTATGTACAAAAATGAAAATGAGACATAGTCATTTACTTTTTAGTTACTACTCTTTAGTTACGTTTTATTTCTACTTCTACCGTAATTTCTGAACCCATTTGTTAAATTTTACAAGGGGAACACTAGCTTCTTTCTGGTTGGTTGTTGATCTGACGTCTCCGCCATAACATTAATTGTTTAAATCAGTAACAACGTGTTTCTTTAGTGGGACTACAATTTCGTAACAGGAAGTATTAAAGCCTTTTTTGACAAAACGGTAAGTCTTTTTTTAACCATCTTTTTGTAATACGTGTGGTATGAACATTGCTAAGCTTACATATTTACAGTTTTAAATTTTATCAAACCATTGACTTTTTATAACCCCATTTTGTCTAATTCTTCTTACAATTTCGTAACCTTTTTTAGGAATTTCGTAACGTTACGAAAAAGTACAATATAAAGCTGAGTGTATACAGTTACAACCTGATTTTTATTTTATTTATTATAAAGACATAGTAATACAATATGACAGAAAAAATAAAAATATTTTATCGAAAAAAGAAAAGTCCCAATAAACTATTTTAAGTAGTTTGTCAATGGGTGCTTTTACTTTGAAGATATAAATAAACTTATTTTACTTTATTATGCAGTTAGAATTTTTTGTGTCAGAGTCTAATACAAATTATTTATTTCGGCCAGCCAATTCTTCAACACAATATTTGTTTTACCATTTGTACATGTTTTAATTTCGGTAAGTAACATATTTAAGCAATTAGGTATCATGTGGTCCAGCGTTATTTTTCCATATTTGTTTAAATTCTCAGATTAAGAATACTATATTGTAAGTGTGTCTGTAAGTATGTAAGTTGTCCCTTTCAAATTGAAAGCATTTTTATGAATTAGTGCCTCAAGCTTTTATAAAATCTTATTTAAATAAAAAACAAATATTATTTACTCTTATAATCCCGGCTATAGGATTACTTTTTAAAGGAATTTTAGGAATTTTAGGAATGAAATGTCCCCAAAAAACCAATGCCGGAAGGCAAAAAGCTTCTTAGAAGATTAATAGAAGATTTATTTTAATTTTTTTAAACTTTATGAGTAAAATCTCAAATTAATTATTCATCCTAGACTTGCAGAAAAGTCAATAGATGTCGCGTATTAAAAATAAAATGGATAAAAAAATTTATCCAGACACTATCTAGATTGCATTTAGTTCGAGTTGAATCTTGCAATCATATATAAAGATAGCAGCCAATAATACGTGCGTTAAGAAAATGAAGATAATGTTGGTAGTTCTTAGTCGAAGTATGATACAGTTAAAAGTGACCGAATTTCATAAGGGTTCCGTAGCTCAATCGGTAGAGCTCTTGCCATGTAAGCAAAGGGTCCTGGGTTCGTGAACCAGCGGAGCCAATATCTTTTCTGATTTTTCTGTCTCAGATTTTCGATTGAGTTTCGCTAATATTGTCTTCATTTAATTAAAGATTATTAGAAGTTTCTTAGAAGAAACTTTACCAAATGTATCCATGGCAGAAAAAGAGAAGGTAAAAAAATTGCTAATTTTGCTAAATTTAATTACAGATTCTTTAAAGACAGAGTTTAATAAAATAGATCCCAGAGAAAAGAAAGTACTAAAAAAGTAGCTACAAACCAAATTGTAAATAAACAAAAATTAAAAATAGCTATTTCGATAGTGATTCAAATTAATAAATTTTTAAATGTTTTAAACAGTGCCTGTTCTTTAATTTCTAAAGATTAGTTGAATATTGTGTTAGGTACTTAAAATTGGGAAGCTGATAATTTTATTAAAAAAACATTAATTAATACTCATTAATCATAATTTTAAACCCTTGCAATAGATACAACAAGTATTTGGGTCGTGAGTTTATGTATGTTTGTAGTATATACAATAAATAAAAAATAAAGGATAATTACGTACATTTAAAAAAGACAATATTTTTTTAAATAAATAAATAATACAAAATAAATAAAAATAAATTTAAAAATTTTGTTTTGTATATACCAAGCTTTATGTTTACTATTTAGTTACATCTTAGGACTATTTCGTAACAATATTTCGTAACAACCTTTTCGTTACGTACATTTATTTTGAGAAATACTCAATTGTGTTTTACAGTTTTAATAGGTGCAATCTTTGTTCTACATTAAAGCTTTATTGGTATGTTTTTCTATGGTATACGTAAAACCCTTTTATACGTTGAATATTGTTATGTTTAGAGGGGGATATTTTCAAGGACTACCACCAATTACGATAATGCACTATTTTGAATTTATAAACTAAATTTATTTATTTATTTATTTATTTATTTGTTTGTTTATTTAGTACAAGATTACACATGTATATACATGATTCATTATTTTTTTTTGACTGCCCAACTAGGAGTACTCCCGTTTAAGGACAGTCAAATTATTATGGGTAAAATGGAACATGATTTGTATTTGCACAAAAAAGAAAGAAAATTGATGAAATAAAAAGAACAAAAAGAATATAAAATAAAATAAAAAAGTTAAAAACCTAGTAACTGTTATTTGTTTAGCATAGTTATTAAAAGAATATAAATTTAAATAATAAAAGGGAAATAGGTACATGTAGGTAACTAATAGAAATTGAGAGGGTTAAAACATTTTGGTAACTTTTGTATGCATTGCATATTATAGTCCTATATACATGTGTTGTAGAAAAAAAGAAAGAAAAGAAGAAAAGAAAGAATAAAATAAAAATGAAATAACCAATTAAAACATATAATAGCCGTCGGTTTTTTAGCATGGTTGGTGAAATGATAATAAAAATAAATAAAAGTTATATATGTGTGTACTTAAAAGCAAATGATTAAAATATAAGGTGGTAACTGGTGTTTGCCTTTTATATTATAATCCTACGTACACATTTTATATAGTGAGAACAGAAAAAATATAGTAAAATAAACAATTAATACCTAATTATTACTGTTGTTTGCTTAGCACAGTTAACAAAATAATAGGAATATATATATATACTTATAACTGGTGTTTACATTGCTTATTGATAAGCCCACATATATATGTACATATTTTGTATAAATATTAATAAAAAAGAGAGGAGATATAAAGAATAAAATAAAATATTCAATTAAAACATAAGATTAACAGCTGCATGGTTAGCTTTCTAATTTAAAAGTAATAGGTAGGTACATACATACACATAATAATATAGATTAGAAAAAAAGGGTATCTTTTGTGAATTTTTGTTGAAATTTTTGTTGTTTTTTTTGGTTTGTATTTGATTTCATTTTTTGTGTAGTAAAAGTTCACTCTCCTTTCTCCCTAATTGTTGAAACCAAGTAGTGGTCAATTTACGAAGAACACCTGTACTTTCTTTTTTCCAAGCATTAGGCATGAAGTTGTATATATTGAAGTGACAATTTGTTTTAAACGGCTAATGTAGTGCTTTCAAATAAATTGTTTGTTTCATACGATGTATTTTTAGCAAGCCACAATGTAGTGATTGCTTCTGACGGGTGTTGTTTTTCCTTTGGTGTAACACTTGTGTAGTATGTTTTTGAAAAGGTTAATTAAACATATTAATTAGGAAAAACCCGGTTGGGTGGGCGCCCTCCGGGGAAAGTTTCCCGGTTCATCTATTTGGCGAAGCTCTACAAAAGCTGCCAACGAGATCCACAATCACGAATTCAACACACCAAATATCACGTCCGGATTACCAGTTTTGTGGTGTCATGAAGAAAAATTAATCAAATCATATTAGTAATATTTTTACAAAATAATTAGGAACTTGAGTAAAAATATACATATAATTGTAGATAATCAACTTGCTAACATTAAGAAGACAATAAAAAGACAACTAGAAACTAAATAGATGCATTGTGATAAACTACAGACCGCTTCAGAGCAGGAAACCCAATTGAATGATATCTTTGAATTTATACTTAAACTAGCTGGTTCCCGGCATGCGTTTGCAATGCGAAAATCAAAGAAATAAATTGTTTTTCCCTGCATGTCCTTTCCCGTGCGTCCCCGTTCCCCTCTCGCATCCCCTTCCCATACCGCGTTCCCCTTCCACCTTCCCCGCCTACCCTCTCACCCTCTCACCCTCTCTCTCCCCCGTTCCGCCAACCCCCCTCCCGCGTTCAGTTTTCAAACAGCTCGCGTGCCACCTATTACAATTTTTTTCTACTCAAATTTTCATTTTGCATATTTTACAAAGATTCATTTTTGTATATTATAAGAATAATCAATCTAATTTGGGTCTTAACGTAGGTACCCTTTTAAAATATCTATAATTTTAAAAATCCAAAGACAATTCTTGTTACAAAAAAAATAGCTACCTGCTAAATTCACATTCATCAAACGCGCGAACTGTCAAATGTGTGAAGTTAAAATAGTAGTTAAATTTTCTGAAATTATCCAATTTTCTGCGCTATTTTCTTAATTTTTCTTTCCATAAAAACCTTCTACAAAGTATTATAAAACTTTTAAAAATAGATTAATGAAGTAGGTAAAGTTGTTCTGAAGTTATGGCGTGACTAAGGGAAACAGAGATTAATGTTTATATATATATAGACTATATTTCATAATTACATCACGCACCATAGAAAATGATTAAAAAAATTAATTTTAAAAAAACGTACACAGATTCTTAATACTACATAAGTTTTATTTGTTATAATTTTATCTGTAGGATTAATAAATCACCATTTAAAAAAAAAATAAAACCCATGAGGATTGTATGATTCTGTCAGATTTAAAGTCATTCCCTTACGGGTCGGTCGGCCGCGTGGTCGGTGGTCACTTCAGAGGTATACAAATTATTTCAAAAGTATTCATGTTTTTTTTATTCGAGCTAGGATTTGTTAATTTCACACCAACACGGTAGGGATGGTCTTACTGTTAACCTATAAAACGTTTTGCATACCATGATGTCACGTGCAACCCGCCTGATTTCAATCGTTTTTACAGGCATTGAAAAATCTAAACTTTTAATATCAGTTTTACTTTAAAAACTATTTATAAAATACTAGCTTTTGCCCCCGGCTTCGCTCGCATAGTATTAGGGGGTTTCCACTCCGCCTCCTCCACCTTCCCTAACCCCACTCCATTCCCCCCCTTCCTTTACCCCCCTCCCACTCTCTCCCCTTCCCCCGCTCCCCTCTTCACAACCCTTCCATACCCCCCCCTCCATACCCGTTACATTCATTCTTCATACGACTCGTGCTACCTATTGCAATTTTTTTACACAAATTTCATAGAGCTAGACTTAAAACTCACCTTTTCAGACAGTCGTATCCATAAACTCAAAATCTCTCACCTTCACTTTCAATGCCCGCGACACCTTAAATAACTAACCTGTAAAAACGTAGAGAAAAAAAAAAAAAAAATTTGTGAAGGTCATTTCATGAACATTCTCCAGCCCTAAAGATTCCGAAATTCTCCAGTATTTTAAAATAAATATCAACTATACTTTTGCCACTAATCTCCAATAGTCCTAAATTCTCCAGTATTTTAAAATAAATACCAACTATACTTTTGCCACTAATCTATTCACAAATGTAATACTAACAGCGATGAGGGTAGCAAATAATGTAAAATAACGCAATGTCCAGTGTGTTAACTGTAATGTCCTCCGCGTGCAAAGCCGTATCTTCTCCAAGCATAAACTTATAATTGAAGTGTGTTTATCGGAAGTGACCTGCCAGGTAAGTATGTTTCTGTATCCATTTGTAAATAGTAAAATCAGTTAGAACCTAAGCATTCCTAATAAATTGTACAGCGCCCTTGAGGTGATTTTTCACAAAAACGGCGCTTTATAAATTATCCAATTATTATTATTACTTCATAGTACCAGAGCTCTAAGCTATAGCCTACATATTTTTCTGATATACTCGTATGAGCTATATTATTGCAAAGTTTCATTTAAATCCATTCAGTGGTTTTGCGTGAAACATACATTTATCCAAACATCAATACAAACTTTCGCCTTTATAATCTTAGTAGGGTAAAATAAATACTGGTATTTATGTCAGAAGATGGATCTTCATTATTTTTCAAACCGTATTGTACTTAACACTGATCTCAAGCACTAGTTGAAAGAAAATTGCTTTTCACAAAATTGCACCACAAATCCTTTGTTGACTCCTATGTTTACTAAGCCCAATAAAGAACTGTCAGTCTAAAGACGTCTGGTCATAAAATATTTAATTTAGCGTTACGCATTTCATCTATTGTTAGAAGTTTATTTCTTTCAAGTGAAAGCTTTGAAGGTAATAAACAAACAGAAATTTTTATGATTATTATTATCTCCTTGCGATAGTGCTCCATTCTCTTACAGTTTTCTGTAATGTTGAATGACGAACGTATGGCAAGAAATTTATTTGCTATGTTACCTGTTATGTAATTACCTGTGTTTTATTTCGGAAACAAGGTGGCGTATTCATGCCAATGTTATTTTTTTTTTTATTAATAATTTTTTTTTGTTACATACATAAAAATATTACAAAAAACATTTCTTTTGATAAGAAGTAAAAAAATAAAATAAAATAAAATATGTAGCTTAACGATAAACAATAATACAATTTAACAACAAAAAAAGATATTACAATATTATACATATATATATATGGTAACAAAAAAAATCCACATAGGCATCGCCAGTTCGTGGGTATACTTAAGTTTTTTTTTAATGCAGTTAAGATACAACATAGCAAATTAAACTTTAAATTAGTAAATTGAAACATAATTATGTTTTAACATATTTATAGAACAAATAATTCCGTATTTAAAAAACAAAAGTTAAGAAAAAAAATATATACATATGAAAAACAAAAAAGGTTAAATAAAAATTAGGGATTTGTAAAGTTATAACAGGTAAGATGTTATAGCAGGTAGGTATTTGTGTCATTTGTAGTTATCCAAGTCTTCATTAATTTTTTGTATATGCTGTAAGAGGATATGTTTTTAGATTTAATTTCTATAGTCTGATACAGTGCATTATAGATTTTTGGTGCAATGAAAAAAGCATGTCTTTGCGCAAGCCTAGTTTTGCATAGGGGAACCTCAAATGCATTATTTACTCTACTGCTGGAGCGTTTTTCGTTTTTTGTTTTTTGTGAAAATATATATTTCAGACATTGCATACAGTAGATTTTTCTTATATCTAAGAGTTCAGCTTCTTGGAATAATTGCAAGGAGGGGTAGGTAACATCTTTATGCAACATTATTTTGATTATTAATTTTTGAGTAATTTCTAGTTGCTTAATATGGGTATCATAAATACCCCCCCATCCAATTATTCCATAAGATATTGATGATTGCACCAATGCATGATATACCAGTTTCATTCTTTTAATATCAACTATGTTATTTAATCGTTTAAAAATGTAAGTCAAATACCTAAGTTTATTTACAAGGTTTTCTACGTGATTTTTCCATTTTAGTTGGCTGTCTATAATAATTCCTAGGTATTTAACTGTGTTCCCCGAATTCATTTCTATACAGTTAGAACACAAAACAGGGTTGCAAGAATTATTGTGAAACCTTATATTTAGGTGAGTTAAGGGTGCCGCCCTTTTGGTATTATAGAATGGAATATACATAGTTTTTTCACAATTCAGAGTTAGGAGGTTTTGGTTTAGCCATTCTTTGACAATGGATGTGCACTTATTTGCGTTTTCAGAGACTTCTTTCCATGATTTACCATGGACTGTGATAGCAGTATCATCAGCATACGAGAATAGTTTTCCCGGAATACTGATATTACACAGGTCATTGATATAAATTAGGAACAATAATGGACCGATAACTGTACCTTGTGGAACCCCATGTCTCACATATTCTGGTTTACTAATATTATCACCAATTTTTGTACATTGTCTGCGATCAAGTAAATAATTTGTTAATAGTGACAGACAATTATTTTTAATTCCAATATTATTTAGTTTTCTAATCAGTTTATTATGATTAACGGTATCAAACGCTTTTTTTAGGTCTAAAAAGATTGTTAAGCTTTTCATATTTAAGTCAAGATTGGTGTATATATTTTTTGTTAGATTAAATAAAGAGTCATCTGTACTAAGACCTTTTCTGAAACCGTATTGATTTGGGGACAAAAGTGCATTTGATTCTAGAAACTCTAGTACTTGTATTTTAATATTTTTTCCTAATATCTTCGCTAGTTGGGATATTAGCGATATTGGTCTGTAATTGTCAAGTTTAGAGATTGATCCAGATTTATGTATTGGTACAATATTGGAGAGTTTAAATGCGTCTGGGAAAACGTTTTTTTCAAAACAGGAATTAAAAATGTGTTGCAAGGGCTTCGAAATGTGTTGTTTAATAGATATGATAGCGATGGCGCTTAATTCATCTGGACCATTGGCTGTATTTGTGTTAAGATTGTCAATGTGTTTTATTATTTCAGATTCGGTAATACGTTTAAATTGGGTTAAATTAGGACTATTTTCAGAGTGTTCGTCCATTTGAGTGTATTGATGAATATGGTTTTGAAATGAGGGATTGTTATTTATTATATCTGAAGTAACATTTGTAAAAAAATCATTGAATTTATTTGCAATATTTCTTATATCCGTTATGACTATTTTATCATCTGTAACAATTTTTTCAGGGAATGTTTTTGCTTTATGTTTTCTATTAGTTATTTCATTTATGACTTGCCAGGTTTTTTTAGAATCATTATCAGCTCTTTGTAATTGTTTAGTATAATACTCTTGTTTACATTTTTTTATAAGAATATTGAAAAAATTTCTATAAATTATGTATTGCTGTCGTAAATTTTCATTGGGTGGAATGTTTTTAGCCATACAATAATTCTAATGATTTTTGTAAATTTTGTACAGTTTGTTCCTGTGTTGGCTTGCAATTATCAAACCACGCGTGATCCATGGTTTAATTTTTTTATGTTTGCTTCTAGGTATTGGTATTGGTTCAAGACTATTCTTGATATTATCATTTAATATTGAATAGAAGGTGTATAGTGATTGATTTGGGTCATCATTGGTTAAAACTGAGTTCCAAGTTTCTTTTTTTTTAAAACTGTTTAGGGTTTGATAGTTAATTTTATTTTTTCCCACTTGTTGGGCTTTAGTTGTATGATTATACTTTAAGGTACTGTGACCGAAAAAAGTTGGAAAATGATCGGTTATATCAATTTTTAGGACTTTTAGCTGATTTGGGAATACAATTTTTATTGGTTTTAAGAAATATGTGATCAAGACAAGAACCGTATCTGGTAGGGCTATTTATATAAGATAGATATCCTTCGCTGTATATAACATTTAGATATTCATTTGCAATTGGGCTCAGGATAGAATGTTCTTTGTTAATATTTATATCCCCTACGATAAATGAAAAATCTGATTGGTTGCAAATTTATTATGTTGAAGTCAGTATTTCCTTCATTTATGTAGTTATTTAGTTCTGTAGTATCTTCACATACCTTTGTGTCTATTAACGTAAAATCATCAGTGAGATCCATTTTCACAGATGATAAAATTTCTTCCTTTTTCTTGTCCCAGTATGTGATTAATGCAATGGTATGTCGTTTGCATCTTTTATGCGTATTATAGGCGAGTCGTCGCTCTTTCTAAGTAAGATTTGTCCGTCCTTCGTCCAAACATATTTGTATCCAAATGCTTTTGTTGATTTGGCTAACCATAGGAGATGTTTATTTGCTGGCGTTAATTTTTCATTGATGAAGATTTTCTGTGTTGACTCCGAGTACTTCATTTCTTGAGGGGTAAGTATTCCTTTAATTTTTTTTTGTTTAATTACCTTATCCTTTGTCTCTTTTGAATTGAATTGGATGGAAATAGTCCGCTTGGCCGGATTGTTTTTTAATAGGTCGCTGCAGTCAAGGGCCGACATCAGTAGTTCAATGGGTTTTCGTACATTATCATTTTTCTGTACTTCGATTCCTTGTATTTCGATAGAATTTTCAAGCGTGCTCTGTTGGATGTGGTTTACAGTTAATTTGAGATTTTTTACCTCTCTTTGCAATTCCTCGATTTTCGCTTCATTTTTTTTTTGGTGATCATTTGTTCTTTTTATTTCTTTCTCAAAATCATCAATTTTGTTTGTGCAGAATTCTACATTCTTAACTAAGTCTTGTATTTCGTTTTTAATTAACTAACTAACTAACCATCACGCCGTTTCCCCGCAAGGGTAGGCAGAGAGGACGGACCGCCAAACATCCCGGTCTTGGCACACATTCCTTGCCTCGTTTACATTCATACAACGTCTCATACATTCTCTTCTATTATTCTGACTCTTGACATGGCCTGACTCAAGTATCTGATTCACTTGGTCGTGCCATGTCTTTCTTGGGCGTCCTCGACTTCCTCTACCATTCACATTTGCGTCATATATTCTCCTTACACGTTTTTAATATCCAAAAACAATTTATTTACGTCTGTCTTTATAAAATTTCTTAGTTGAAGGTCGATTCTATCACTCATTGTTTGTAGTAGTTGTTCTTTGAAGTTTTCAAATTTTTGATCCATATCATTTTTAGGGGGCATTTTTTTTTTTTTTGGTCCTTGAGGTTAATTAGTTTTAAATATTGGATTTGTTTGTTTGTTCACAAATGCCCCATACAATTTATTTTATTAATAATTTTGTTTTATTGTCTATGGCAGAAAGACACTTTTTTTTTGTATATTACATAAATTGTTTGTGGTTTATAATATCTTGTTTCGTTTTTTTTTTTTTTTTTAAACGAGATTTCTAGATATTTAGCACTCCCACTAACAAATAAACTCACTGTATTTAACGAATCACTGTTTTTTTGTTTTTTTTTGTGTTTTTGTAGTGTTTTTTTCTTAATTGTCACTTATTTTGCAATTAAAATTGGAGCTGTCAGAGTTAGGTGTTGTTCCTTAGCGGTTATCCATAGAAAAATATTGCAATGACAGTTAATTTTTATACCCGCATGTTGATACAATGTTTCTTTTTAGGAAAATGTATCATTTTTATTACGTTCTACATCCAAAAATATTTACTGAATCAATTAGCCACTCTCTGTCTAGGTACAGTACTGTGCGAATTAATGTGAACACGTGATAATTAGCACAATTACACTTGTTCTTGCAGTTGTATGTAGCATATTGTAATAGCGGCCATTTTGTGTTTGTGTTCTATCATTCAGTGAGTTACGAGACACACCAAGCTACAGATGCGTTAAATTTTGTAATTTTTTAGAATCACAGTTTTTTTGCAGAGGTAAACTTAACTAAAGCTTTTTGTTTCTTATTTTTAAAGATGGATATTTCTCTTTTAAAACGCACAAAGATTGTTAATATTTCAAAGACAAAAAAATTACATACGTTAAATAGCCAGGTAACTTTCCGAATCCTAATCTAATTGAAAATCGGTGGGCAATAGTTAAAGCAAGACTAGCACAACAAAAACAAAGCTGATTGAGGCAGTAATTTAGAGACACGCAAATATCAGAAAATTGTAAAAAAAATTGTTGATTCTATGCCAAACCGTGTACAAGAAGTTATAAAAGTTAAGGTAGGACACACTTCGTATTAAAAAAAAATTATTGTAATTGTTTTTTTTTTTTGTTTAAATAAAACATACAACTAAGTTGCATTCCCATGAGTTATCAAAACAAGAAAAGAAAAAAAAGGAAGAAAAGAAACTCAAATTGTTTCTGTATTTTTTCTTCAATAAAGAATATATATTTTTTTTTCTAATTCTACACTTGTGTTCACATGAATTCGTACAGTACTGTATATTGTGATGTAATTTGTTACGTTCAAATTATTTTGTTCCTTAAAACTGTTCGGGAAAGTGTTGTGCGCCCTTGACAGAAATTATGTTGAATTTTGTTGAAAATGATGATGAAACATTATTATGAATGCTTTACACTTAAAAGCTGTTAAATATTTGTGAACTATATAGTAGTTCTGTGAACAGTACACCTTGCATCCAAAAAAGTAGGTTTCTGATGTTCTCAGAACGATCAAAACGAAAATTTCCTCTGAAATCATAAGATTTGTAAGTAGCAATTTGCAAATAAATTTGCAATACTATCTCAATGAAAAAAAACCTTCTACCAGGTAGGTGCTATAAATTTAAACCGATGAATAAGAAAGTTCAAATGAACACGACGATTTCATATTTGAAAAAAAAACTTTATTTAAGAACTAACAAAACATTAAAGGCCGCCGTCTTGAAAAGAAAACGGAACACTAAAATAAATTTGCAGACAGTCGAAATTTTTTTTTTTACATTTTCTCTAATATTTTATTTATATTGCAAGTTTAACAGTGATTTATGAAGTATTTTTCTTATTCAACATATTATAATATGACAAAATACGATCATCAGTGAAAATACTGGGAATAATGAGTTCGTTAGGAGAAACGTTCGTGGAAAAACTCATGGAGAAATCGAAAAAAAACCTTTTAATTTTTTACTTTATGAGTAAAACCACTTCGAGTCCCAGATGTGGTAATATCTTTTCTACATTATTCTGTATCTAGATTTTCGATTAAGTTTGGCCAATATTTTCTTCGTTTAACTAAATATGAAAAAACCGTTGTCGGTGCAATCGTAATCAACCTCCTGAATAAAATCGATATTTTTCTGATCTGACATTTCAAAGCATGACAAAACTTGACAGGTTGTGAGCCACTACCATGGCAACCTGTTAACAATGCAACTGAAACGCGACTCCGCGGCGACCAGCAGTGCGGGTTTTATAGATTACATTAAATCGTTGGTTTTATAGTAATCTATAAATCTATCAGTTTCGGGTAATCCCGAAACTGTCAATTTTTTGAGTAATCTGCGATAAGTCAGATCAGAAAAATATCGATTTTGTTCAGGAGGTTGATTGCGATTACGTCGACAACTGTTTTTTTTTCAGTTTCTCCATAAGCGGTTTGCAGGACGCTTCGGGACTAAACCCCAGATTAAAAGTTTTATTAAATTAATCTTTCTATTAATCCTTAATCCATATTATAGTAATATTCGTGCATGGGTTTACACATCCACAATGAAAATAATCTCTTTTCTACATTAGAATCTTAGAAGATTAGAATCATTAGAATCTTGAAGAATAATTGCATTGCAAAAGACGCAATGAGAGGGTGTAAGTGAAGATGAGACTCGTCCTGGCGTTGATTTTCCCCATATTTCTATGCGGTGTGAAAACATGAACACTTGTATACCAGCGAAAGAAAGCAGATAGTCGCCCTCGAAATGTAGTGCTGGAAAGGTAAATGCTCAGGATTCCATGAACAGCCAAAATGCGCAAACATGACCATTCTGGAAGAGCTAGGCACCCATAATCTGCTCCCCACTTCTTTTTTTTACATGAGCTCCATACAGGAGGCCCTGAAGAAAATCATTTCCCTCGGGGCCTATGTCATCTTTGGGGATGCTGTGCGGAGGGTTTTTCTAAGGACAGGAAGGAGAGGAGAGTTCCGGGAAGGAAAAGGGTTTAAGGGGTGGGTAGGAATCTGGGGTTCAGTATGTCCTGGTCTTCCACCTCCAAGACCTAGACAAACCTCATCCCATGAACCCGGGCACCTCTGCTAAATCACCAAACGTAGCGAACCACTTATTATTCCACTATCTGTCTACAACGTATTTTTAGATACTTTTGCTTGCTGATCTGAAGACTCCAACTTGGAAAAACTCATAGTCACTGGCAAAGTGGAAGGCAGAAGAAGCACAAGAAGATCACCAATGGAGAGGCCAAGTATCACTGGTTTTCGGTATGCCGATGTCCGCAACTTTCCACTCAGCGCAGAACCGTAAGGAGTGGAGAAGCCTTCTCCACCATGAAAGTTGGGGTAGGGGTCACGATCCTATTCATTGAGGAACAGATTTAAGAAGAAGTAGTAACCAGGAACCAGGTTTGCGGATTTAAGAACGATAAAGCGAGCTTTATAAAAAGCTTTATACAAATATTTATATTATTGTTAGACGTTGTCAAAAATATTTATGAACTGAAGATGTGTGCTGTTGGTAATAACTTTCCCCAGATGCTCTTTATGAAAGAATGCAGCCACAGTTAACAAATAAATTACGTCTGATGGAAAAGATCAACCGTTCACCATTTATATTCGCGGTTCTTTTTCCAAACAAATCTACAACAATGTTCATTATTAATTCAGCCAATCTATCATAAATTGCAACCAATTATATTTTCAAATTGCGAAAAATATGTAATCATATTTTCGTAAAACCCCGTCGGCATCAAATAAACTCGTAAAACGTGGTTTCAAAGAGAGTTAAAAAACCAATCATGTTTTATTTATAACACATTACAAAGAGTGTGTTTTTATTAATACATTTTTGTTCAATTTATTACGACGGTTTTCCAAAAATATGAAAATAACGTTACAGCAAGGGGCTTCAATTAATTAATAAGAAAATATTACAAAAAAGCCATTTAGGTAAACGTAATATTTATAATATGTATTTAATAATAAATTTCTTGTTGAACTACAATACCCTGGATCATTCTGAGCCAATACATATGTTCTGTCATGTGGGATGCATAACAGATCGTGGTGCCGCAACTGGCGGTAGTTGTTTGGCACCATATAATTGTTCTGATTTTTTAGGCGCTATACTAGTTTCTAATTATTTTTATTACTATTCCCATTTTGGTATTAACCAAGGTTACTAAGGAAAGAGATAGTTCGTTGTGAAGTTTCCGTTCAGGTCAGTTCCGGTCTCTAAATATACCTAATGATAATGATAAATCTTGTTTCCTTGCTGTTGTTTCTCTCCTAAAACGCTGTAAAGAGTCATTTGAATAATGACAATTGTCCTTAGAAACTTCATATTTAATTAAATATTTGAAAGTGTTTTTGATCCTGCTTAAAAATAAGTATTACTGTTTTTTTTAATACTTTCTTTTCTTGTTATAACACTGACTTTTTTTTTCAACAAATTATTTATTTATTTACGGACAAATAGTCCAGTTAACAATATAACAATAACACGAATTGAAAAAAAAAGAGAGATCACAATGAAAGGAGATTACATATAGATGAAGAGCATTGACAAAATACACATAATATAAAAGTACATAGAGAAGATAACTATAAGTAGCTTGAAGATGGATTTAAAAAGACTTTAAAAAACCGCATTGCGTAACGACTGCCGAAAGTCATTTAGGCTTACATCAAAAAATTCAATGCTTTGATTTGCGTTGACAAGTCTCGACATTCTGGATAAAGGAGAATGATATCCATAATTAGTAGAATGTTGATTGAGGAACAGCAATTCATTATTTCGGAGTCTACGGGAAGGAATGTTGAACTGGATGAGTTGTAACAAAGCAGGTGTGTCAGTAATACTGTTGATAATTTTGAAAATGCATATTAGATCAGAGTCCTTTCTACGTTTTTCTAAAGAGGAAATGTTTAAAATTTGTTCAATTTCATCATACGAGTATTCTTCTCTTTCAAGTCCTAACCTCCAAGCAATTCCTCATAGGAAGCGATGTTGTACAGATTCGATGTAACAAATGTGGATAGCATAAAAAGGAGACCAAATGACACTAGCATATTCAAGGTGAGGGCGGACCAGCGAAAAGTAAAGAGTTTTAAGTGTATTTATTTGTTTAAAGTCAGAGGTAATTCTATGAATGAAGCCGAGTAGTTTAAGTGATTTGTTTACGATGTTTCTAATGTGATCCCGTAAAGAAAGTTTACAATCCAGAGTGACCCCAACGTCTTTGATAGATGTGACAGTAGAGAGACAAACATTATTTAGTTTATAATCAAACTGAATAGGTTTTTTAGTTCTATAAAAGGACAAAATTTTGCATTTATCAACATTAAGTATTAAATTATTTCATTATACCGTTGTTTCCTATATATTTTTTTAATTTAATGTGGCAAGCATGGTTTTAACAGTGGCAAGTATATTTGCCATAAGATTGAAACTCCATATAAAATTCCCATCATTTTCTGCTTCCCTTGGGGGAACAAGCTTGTGGATTTGCATCATTAGTTGACTCATTAAAATAACTGAGTCTCCAGTCTAGTATGTAGATTTTATCTCTGTGTGAATCAGAGGCGGTTCCTTGATATGTGCATTTGTGCAATGCACTGCTTGTCTTCAACCTTCACGTAACTTACACCGACGTTTTCTGTGCCCCAGTAATCGATGTACGAAAGTACGATCCGGACATAATTCCCGCCAGGACAATATTCAAGCGCAAACGAGTCGTGCATATTCCAATGTGCACAAAATTGTTTTTTACCATACTGCGAGAATCGCAACGGGCGCGGCGGTATCAAGACTGCACCTCGGCAGGCCGAAACGGTGACACGAGCAAGACAAATTATACTCATAACGGCAAATCACGTGTTGGAGCAGTGCAGATATATAACTCATCCCGTGCACTGGCGACGCATGTGCGAAGCGCCTAGAAGGCAATGAATTTTAAACCACTTTGATCACGCGTATTCAAATGCGTCTGGAATGTATTCGTTTGAGAATATTAACTTGCAATGTTAGCATAATTATCAATTATGTTAGCACAGTTAACATTTACTCTCAATATGATTTTGCGAACACTGATAGAAAAGTAATGTTTATTAATTTTTAACTTTATGAGTAAAACCTCAAATTATAATATTTAATTAAATGAAGACAATATTTGCGAAACTCTTTCGAAAATGTGGAGACAGAAAAATCAGATAAAGATATTGGCACCTCTGGGACTTGAACCCAGGACCCTTCGCTTACATGGCAAGTGCTCTACCAACTGAGCAAAGGGTCTATATCAAATTCAGACACTTTTAACTATATCATACTGCGACTACCAACATTATCTGTATTTTCTTAACGCACATCTGGCTGCTATCTTTATATATGATTGCAAGATTCAACCCGAACTAAGTGCTATCTAGATAGTGTCTGAATAATTTTTTATACATTTTATTTTTAATATGCGACATCTATTGACTTTTTTGCAAGTCTAGGATGAATATTTATTTTAATTTTTAACTTTATGAGTAAAATCTCAAATTATATTATTTATTGAATGGAGACAGCGTTAGTGAAACTCAATCAAGATAGCAGCCAATAAATATGTACGCTAAGAAAATGAAGATAGTGTTGGTAGTTCTTAGTCGAAGTATAATAGTAGAGCACTTGCCATGTAAGCAAATAGTCCTGGGTTCGAGTTCCAGAGGTGCCAATATCTTTTTCTGTCTTCACATTTTCGATTGAGTTTCACTACAAATCTGCCAACGACCTATGGTGTAACCTTATTTTACTAAAAATAAACATTTTTTCTCAAAATTTAAAACATACCTTTACTAGATAAAAGAACAATCTTTCGAAATCAACTTATAATTTTTTATCGAAAAGAGTCAATACGTCTAAATTTTGATTTAAAAATGACACATTTCCAGTTTTCTCTGATTATTCCCTCTTAATTAATACATTGTGCCTACAATACTAGGAACATTTTGAAAGTGAAATGATCTACTGGCAATTCAGTTATGATCCGCTCATAAATATACCAAACCACCCACGATCCGCCTCTGGCGAGAATAAATGTTCATACTGTCACAATGCAAAGTCGTTGGAAATGCAACGCAAGTTCCCATCTCCTTGGATGTCTATGGGATTTTAATGGAACTAATTATATTGTATGAATGTAACTCTAATTTCTCACTAACCCACCCCCAGTGGGCACGTGGATGACTTTCCTCCGGCATCCCCAATTGGAATTTTCTGAGAAGGAAGGATAATAAGGCAGATCGCACACATCAGACAAAATTCTATTCTATTCTATTCTATATCCGCGCCGGCCGTCCAATCCGATCCGATAATGGGCGTGGCCCTGGTATTATAACCAATCGGGTTCGAATCGATTTTTGTCTGAACCGTTTTTGTCTTCGTGTCGTAGTCCATTTACTTCTTCTAGGCACCACCGGATAGCTGGCTAAAGGATGACTCCACTGGGTGCCATGACGTCGGACTAATAACCTTACACATTCTCTGGGGGACTGCCGGGCACAGGATGGTCATGACGGTCATCACTATTTTTTTTTCGCCTTTACTAAATGTTATTGCTTTGTTTACAACTTATCCTTTTCTTATTTATATGCAGTTGCCTGCAGTCCTGGAGTGTGTGGTCTCCCTCTAATTATTATAAAATAACTACTTTTTGTTTTTTTTTTCTTTATTACATTTTTTATGCTCACTAACACCTGTAGATTAGTCCTTTTTGACCATTACAGTACAGACTGTAGGCGATCCTATATTTCCGCCACCTAACAAAGTATGTAGGGGCATTGAAGGTCTAGATTCGTTTTATTAAATGTAGAGTCGTTCATTCAAAAAAATTAGATTCTTGCGAGAGCTCCGAAGGGGCGACCATAAGTCGCCTATACCGGGGTGGGACAGTGGTGGGTACTTCAATGATGTGTGCGTTAACACAGTATGAGGGGACATTGAAAGTAAGGGTCGACCGAGATCTCGGTCTCGATCTCGATCTCGGCATTCTCGGCTACAAATTCTACCGAGAACTCTGTCTCGGTTCTCGGCGAAAAATCGCCGAGATTCTCGGCCGTAACCGAGACCGTTGTAAGTAGGTACGGTATAGGATAATGGAATTCAAATCTACCGCACGCGTTCACATTTGTCACTTGGTGTCAGTGCGTGAGAGAGCTGTCGATTGTGATTGGTCGGCTGGCAGCGAGGCGGGTTTTACTTATAACCATAATGATAATATCTAGACGCCTTCACGCCGAAACGCAAATTATTTGCAATTCCCTCGATAGAAAAAAAATCGCAAAGTATACTCCAAAAATTATTTTAAAAACGTTTGCTTCAGTTATTTTACAAGTTATAATTGTGAAAAAAATTCACAATGTTTCTTTAAATGATGTCGTGTTTTATTAAATATTTTCGATTTTATCGCTTTAAATATTAGCGCGCTCCTCTAACATTCCTAATTACATATTTCTCCATCTTCTTCTTTTTGAGCGCGGATGCGGCGCCTTAAAACAAATTATTATTACATTCTTAAATATACTATATTATGCCAAAATAGCGCATTTTCATTTTTTTTCTCAATTTATCTATTCTCGGTCTCGGCTCTCGGTCTCGGCCGAGATTTTAATTTATTCTCGGTCTCGGCCGAGAACGAAAAACATGTCTCGGTCGTCCCTTAATTGAAAGTCTACATTCGTTACATTAAATGTAGAGCCGTTTATTCAAAAAAATTAGATTCTTGCGAGAACTCCGAAGGGGCGACCATAAGTTGCCTATACCGGGGTGGGACAGTGGTGGGTACTTCAATGATGTGTGCGTTATGTGTTCTTAGAGTCGCTGAGTAGCTGTAAAATAACTTAGGTACCAGGTGTATTTTGCTTCTGAATTCACGGACACTCTTCATGATTCCTTTACATTTACCGCTTGGATTTATTTGTTATGATTTATGTGTTTTGTGTTTCTGTAATATGTTATTTCTTTAATTTTATTAACATTTATTTTGTTATATATTATGAGTTATGTGTTATATTTTACATTTGCGTTATGTTATTTTGTTCACTATATTTTCAAACATGTATATAATTGCCTTGCGATTTGTTTTGTTTATAATTACTATACTACCTGTTAATTTATGCCATGTTCCTTGTTTAAGTTTGTTTGTCTTTAACTATTTCAATGTCTTTTTGGATGAACTGAAATCCAAATTTATATTATTTTTTTTTCTCTATCCCCATATGGGGGTGTGCTGGACCTCGTCCCTGATTCATCTTTAGTTACATTATTAATTTTGCAGATCCTTCTCAAATCTATCTGCGCCTCCCCCAATGACGTGTGCAGGCTTGAGGCTTGATCAGACGACCTTGACTGTCCTTTGTCCTGCCTCTGACTACCCAACGCTAAATTTTCTTTTAGTCTTCGGGTATTTTACCCCAAATATTCAGTTAACATTCTTTGAGGCTTCACTGAGTGGTTGGCTAAGGGACACGGAAGCTAAGTGTAGTTTATGGTCAGACCGAAAGCCTTTCACATTTTTTGTTGGTACTTGCCAATTGATTAGAGATTTATTGTACTACTTATGTTCGCTATTTTATGCAGGTGCTTGCAGGTTTTTACAGATGCAATGCCGCCTCATGGAGCCTCATGAATGAGTTTTTCTTTTGCCCTGTTTAATTTATCTTTGTCTTACTAACCTATTTTTTTGCATTTTGTTTTTCCTGTTAAGCACTTGCATACTGCTTACTAATAACGTATGCAAGGACACTGGAGGTCTAGATTCGCTAAAAATAAATAAATGTAGCTTCTTTTAACAAAAAAAATCGAATCTTGCAAGAGCCCTGAAGGAGTAACCATCAGTTGCTTATACCAGGGCGGGTAAGAGGTGGATAACCTCCACTGATGTGTACGAAACATTGGAGAATATCAGGCATTTCAGATGATAAGGATTAATATACAGATATTTAATTTGATTTCAAGGAAGGCTTCTGTTACAATTCTTTAGATATGCCAGTGAGTTAATGAATGTAAATTCTACGCTTTAATTATAATAATAATAATAATGGTCTTTATTCCAGAATGTGGGGAGGTGAGTGTAATCCCACACATCCTATATTGAGTATATTACATACATAAAACTCATAGATATTTATAAAATATGGTAATAAGAAGAAAATAAAATAAATATAAATAAAAATAAAAAAATAATAAATAAAAAATCAGTCTAGGATTATGGGAGCCAGTGTCTTTCTCCAATGTTCTTCTATGCTCTATCCTGAAATCAAACGGGATTCTATTATGAGAATATTCCTGGAGCTCTTAAGAAATACAATACATAAATTGTAGTATAAGAAATGCTTCACCTCTATCTGCAGCTTTTTGACCTCTTGATCGGTTACAATAATTAAGAAATTGATTT
The DNA here is from genome assembly GCA_917880885.1 of Limnephilus marmoratus. Classification (NCBI taxonomy): domain Eukaryota; kingdom Metazoa; phylum Arthropoda; class Insecta; order Trichoptera; family Limnephilidae; genus Limnephilus; species Limnephilus marmoratus. Next base: position 47,549,491 of record OU862922.1, read on the forward strand.
TCAAGTTACATAATATAAGGCACAAATTGTCTATTTTTTCAATAATTAATACCTTTGCTGAGTGATTCAATTTCATTTTACTATAATTTTTTTCCTGAGTAAAGAATTTTTTTTTCACTTGTTACTGAAAGTATGAATTAACAGTGTTTTGATCATGGTTTCCTTTTTTAAAACTTGCTAGCATTGGCGCTACTTGCGGCCAACGCTAAACCCAAAACCTGGAAAGGACATGCAATAAACAAGCCGGCGGCTAGCTCTGCACAGCCGGCGCGAGCAAGGTCCCTCTTAAACCCAGGGCGAGTGTCTGTGGTTCGCTTGTTAATTCCTACTCCCCTTCCTTTCCTCAAAATCTCCAGGTCTCCTTCCTCAATCAGAACACAGTTGTTATGCACGAAAAAGGGTTTTATTCAATTAAAGGTGAACAGGGTTCTACAAAAGGCCAGCATCGGCACTACACACATGAGTATTTGGCTATCTCTAATTAATTCTATCATAACGGGGGAAGCTTTTCTCAACTCTCTCTACACGTGTTTAGTGAATTTAAATGTCAGTTCTTAGCACACAGAGGGGTAGCAAGGTTCATTGGTACTCACAAGCAGGAGATAGGCGGTCGGCAGACAGGATTCTGGGTAGGCGTAAACCTCTTTAAGCACAATACACAATTAAAGTAAAACATCGTGAGCGTTTACGGAGAGCGCCTAGCGCGAATCACGGGGAACACAGTTATTCTGCCGAAGGCCGGCGAAGGAATGGGGACGGGGAGCCGCTCGGCGCTTGGCACGGGCGCCGCGCGGTGCGGGGAGAGGGGCGGAGGGCCTGTGCAAGGGGTCAATTCGCTATTAGCTCGCACGGGAAACAATTCCGTAACGTAACACTTCCCCCCTCGCCGCAAAAAAGGCGACGTGGTAATGGAGCAGTAGGGCTAAGAAATCCTCTTACCCTTCTAGCACTTGTGCCAAAAAAAAAAAAACATCCCAGAGAAAGGGGAGAGAGAGAGAGAGAGAGAAAAAGAAAAAGTTGCTAGCTACAAAATAGTAGAAACAAAAACAAAAGAGAAAAAAAACATGGTGAACAAAGAATTATACATGAATGTACATGAAAGAGCAGTGGCATACATAAATATAAACAAGGACCTGCTGGAGAAAGGTACAAGGGTTATGCAGTGATAGAAAAAAAATGACTCTAAATTGTATCATTGATCTGTGAGCTAAGTTTGCGTAGCGTGGTTTGCGTAGGATGTTTGGGGTGTTTGAACGTTGCACTGAAGTTATAAGGTTACTTTGTCACAGTAACCTGGCCCGTTTGAGATTACACTCAAGGAACACTAGAGCCTTAAAGAAAACACGAAGACGAGAACGCAGGATGAGGCTTCTTGGTGGTGGAGAGGGTTCTACCTGTCACAGAGGTCAAAAAGGTAGCTGCTTCCGGATCCTGTGGGTGGGCCAGTATGACGTCATTGAGGTACTGGAGAGTGGAATTGTAATTGGTGGTTGGTCCTTTATAGAGGAGGTGGTTTGTGTGCATGACAGCCGTTGTTGTGATGGTGGTTGGTACACTGGTTTGTATACAGTGGGATTGTTGGATGAACAATTGTTGGTATTGTTATTTGCGCAAGGGCACAGGAGCATTGGCATGATGGCAACAGAGCAATTTGCAAGGTGCAGCTGGAACATTTGCAAGATGCAGCAGGAACATTTGTACAATGGCAACAGGAACATTTGCGAGATGCCGCAGGAACATTTGTACAATGGCAACAGGAACATGAACCAACTTAGAGCTGACGTGCTCGGGTTTGTTTGAGTGATGGTTTTGTGATGATACAATTCGCAACTACACGCACGACTCACACTAGGTTATGTTAGGTGTGGTCGGGTGCTTTTGGTACGTAGGGTTTGAAGGCATGGGACCTCCGTGACGGTAGTGAAGGCAGCATGAAGAGAGGCGCAGGTGTAGATAGGGTGAAGAGCTGCTGGTCTTCTTATTAATCCGGCGAAAAATTATTATTAGAACAAAATTCTTGAAGTTTACCTGCCTGGTAGACCAATGATGAAAAGGTTTGGAGAGAAACAAGGTGTGCATATTGAGAAAGATTGGATTAGTTTGACGTGTAGAGAGAGAGAGAGACGGAGAGAGAGTTAACTAAGTGTAACTACAGACTTATACATATTACAAAGGTACGTATTCAAGGAAGGTTCTGTTTAACCCATTTAGTTTTTTTTTTAAACTAAATACATTTCCAAGAACACGTAGGTAAGGGTTTGTACGTATGACAAAGTGCCACGTTCGAAAGAAGTTGGTCTTCCATGACCTATGCTCACGTCTATACGGTAGCATTTTTTCTACTTTCGAAGAACAAAAACATTGAGTACAAATAAGTTATGAAAAGTGGGAAAGGAGTAGGAAGTTGAAAGGATCCGTGTATGAAGGTTGTCCCATTTGACAAACGAAACGCCAAGTGCGTAACGCATATATCCCCATTCACGGATAATTTCGAGGAAGGGAAAGGGTGACAATTGGGAACATTTGAACGAAGAAAACTGCTGAGGACTCGGCTATTTCCGAAATTCGACCTCTGAGTGGAAGGTGAAACAAGGTCTACAGCAGTTATCCTGGCACATTACAATACCATTTGGTAGTGTAGGACAAAAGGAATACACTGACATAAAAAAATTCTGATAACAGAAAATAAAAGGCGTGTGATCTACACTTGGTAGGTCACACAAACATGGGGGTAGATATTATTTCGTTCGCACGATTCATGGTGAGTATTGTAACGTCTTCACGTTTGGTGCACAGATTATATAAGTACACAGTTATAACAAAGCGGTTCTCATGCCAAAAGACACACGACCAAAAAGGGGCGGTTCTCATGCCAAAAGACACACGACCAACTCAATAACATTTAGTTAAGAGTATAAAGTAATTATAACGAGCTTCTCGTATCATGGCGGATGTTTTGAGGATCTCTCCTATGATGGTAGATATTGTCACGTTTTCACGTCTCACGTGACAGGAATGAACGATTTACAACAAATTTTGCCCAGTATTGAAAGACAGTAGCCCAATTACGTTCGAAAATGTGGGTCCCCATTCAATACAGACGGCGGTTTTGCAATGATGTAATTAATACGGCACTGCTGTAGCTTAATAATTTCATATTAGCATACGTTACAAGACTTGCCAAAAGGCGATAAACACAAATTTTATTGAAGATCTGGCCAAGATTTTAAACTTCAAACAAGAATAATGGTACAATAAAGGACAAAAGAAACTGATGTCATGATAAAATATTGTACCTCATAATGAAGTTGTATATGTACAAAGAACAATGTTAATGAAGGGACGAAACGTATTGTCACTTTTATAACAAATATTTTTCTCAGAATCCGACAAAATACGATTCTGGAAAAAAATAGAGCAATTGGGTTGAGCGCCATTCTAATTTTTGGAAAAAGAAGAAAAACCACAAGTAGCAACAAGGTTGCCCTTGAATTGTTTCGAATCCAGCGAATGTGACCTGATAGGTGTGTACATTTGGTGTATTCGAAACGATCCCCAATATACAACATTACTATGAATGTGTTAGGATGGGGTGAAGAGGAAAAAGAAAAAAGAAAAAACGGGAGGATTTCCTATTATACGGAAATCGTCGCGACATTCTTACAATATGGTGCTGTGACCATAGTAGTGAGCTGCGGCAATGGTCTGAAACCAATGGTTATTATACAGACTTGCACTTAAGATTTTATATTTACAACATTAGGGTGGGGACGTACTGGTACGGCAAAAACCCGACACAAAACAATTAAAAAAAGGTGATATGACAAGATGAGGCGATGAGGTGAGAAAAAAAAAACGCGCGGATGCTGCAAGAATTGTGAAAAGGAAAGCGACGTCTTGGAGCAGGAGTTTTCCGGAACCGTTGATGGTAGGAGGAAAAGGAGGTCCTTTCCCGAAGTGATCAATTTCAGGAAGAGGATGCATACAAGTATGAAAACGGTGCCCCAAGAGGTGCTCTTGTGGTACAGCAGGCAAGGCACGCAGGATGTACAAGAACATATAAAATTATGCAAAAAGAAAAAGAATGTACAGGAGTTAGGCTACCGTTGACATTAATGTGCCTTCGGGTGTAAGGATTACCTTACGAATGCCCATATGGGTGATTATTTACATTTAATATTTACATGTAACTCACGTCACTTATGACAAGAGTTTTGCCAATTTGATAACGCCTGAGTACTTGATGTGATGGAATTTACTGATTCCGTCACAGTAAGGCATTTTGGAATTATTCCTAAGAGAAATCTTTCTATTTCTCAGGGCCTGCAGTAGTTCCTCCTTTTTTGAAGTAAAGACGTGCGGGATTATACCCAGCGTAACTTGAGGAACTTCCATGGTGTATAAGATCGTATCAGAGTGACCTTATGTTGGAAAAAGTGAGAACTAGACTCGCAATTGGAAAGAAATTGGGCAGAGATTGACCACTGGGGACGTATTTTTTTTACAAAAAGTTTTTGAAAAAAAAAACGCGTTTTTTATAAGTGTTTGGTTTATTTGAAAATTTGGGCAGGGGTTTGCCTCAAAAAACGTGATTTTGTGAAAAAAATCCAGCTGTTTTGAAAATTTGTTGAAAATTTATCAAAGTTCGAAAACGAGAAAAAATTGGGCAGCGGTTTCCCTTAAAAAACGTGATTTTGTAAAAAAAAACCAGATGTTTTGAAAATTTGTTGAAAATTTTCAGTCCAAAAACGAGAAAAATTTGGGCAGCGGTTTCCCTTAAAAAACGTGATTTTGTGAAAAAATCCAGATGTTTTTGAAATTTGTTGAAAATTTTTCAAAGTCCAAAAACGAGAAAAATTTGTGCAGGGGTTTGCCTCAAAAAACGTGATTTTGTGAAAAAATCCAGATGTTTTGGAAATTTGTTGAAAATTTTTCAAAGTCCAAAAACGAGAAAAATTTGTGCAGGGGTTTGCCTCAAAAAAACGTGTTTTTGTGAAAAAATCCAGATGTTTTGGAAATTTGTTGAAAATTTTCAAAGTCCATAAAATGAAAAAAAATTGCGCAGCGGTTTCCCTTAAAAACGTGATTTTGTGAAAAAATCCAGATGTTTTGAAAATTTGTTGAAATTTTTCAAAGTCCAAAAACGAGAAAAATTTGGGCAGCGGTTTCCCTTAAAAAACGTGATTTTGTGAAAAAATCCAGATGTTTTGGAAATTTGTTGAAAATTTTTCAAAGTCCAAAAACGAGAAAAATTTGTGCAGGGGTTTGCCTCAAAAAACGTGATTTTGTGAAAAAATCCAGATGTTTTGGAAATTTGTTGAAAATTTTTCAAAGTCCAAAAACGAGAAAAATTTGGGCAGCGGTTTCCCTTAAAAAACGTGATTTTGTGAAAAAATCCAGATGTTTTGGAAATTTGTTGAAAATTTTCAAAGTCCGGATATGAAAATTTCACGGGCCGGGATTCACCTTAATGAAACACGTTTTTAGAATTTATTCCGATGTTTTTGAAAAATGTTTGCAAATTTGCAAAAGTCCGGAAATAAAAAACGGAAACGAGGTTCGCCTTAAACGAACATGTTTTTAGAATATTTCCATTTCCTTTCCAAAGGGGGGTTCTTCAGAAAAGGAAAGAAATATTTTTTCTTTTATACAAGTTTTCGTGGAAGTATTTGTTTGAAAATTCAACAATGTCTTGGGGAATCGTTTCTTTATTTACGTGGCTAGACTGTAGCCTGATTTGAGCATCACCAATTATTGGTATTTATCCGCCGACTTCCTTTTGTCATAACAAGTTATATGCAGAAATGTGCATACGTAATGTAATGCCTGACTCGAGGAATCGACGTCAACGCGAACCGAACGTCTTTCAAATTATGTCGTCTGTTTCTTACGAAAGAAAAAAAAGCTAAATGATGAAACAGGCGGCAAAATTAGAAAAATGCTCAATTGTCAAAAGGTAGAAAGAATTTAATCCACTTGTTTCCCTTAAGCTGCAAAATATGCCGTTATATATACAGGCCAGTATTTTGCGAAATAGTCCCCTATTCGCAGAATATGTCGATATCAAATACAGACCAGCACACTGCGGAATAAGTTTATTAATAAAAACTGGTTAATTAACTTTCGGGAAACGAAGCGGGTAATTGGTTTATCATATACAGGATTTTAATTGTTGAATAACTTTGTTTTAAATATTTGTGTACATTTCCACTATTAATCTTGTATTTGAAACTAGCAAATTTAGTCGGTCGACACTTGTAAACACTATATTATTCACGACGGCAACTTTCTTGGTTGAGCACTTTACGTAGGAATACCGGTGATAATGTTTTGTCGAGTGACGACTCGAAAATGAAGGAATCGTGCCCGTGATAATTTAAATTGCAATTCGAAGTTACAATCGCGCCGGGGTTCTTGATGGAATGCTAGACAAATTGGGAGTAACAAGACAAAACATTATACATTATAAAGTTTAAACAATTGCTGATTGAAGAACGAGACTGTGGGACCGTGAAGAGGGAGGAAAAAAAATGCCACACGTCGGGCGACAGTGCTAGCATTAAAACGCAAAAAAAAGCACCACGTTGGGCCCAGTGCTAGCATTGGCGCTACTTGCGGCCAACGCTAAACCCAAAACCTGGAAAGGACATGCAATAAACAAGCCGGCGGCTAGCTCTGCACAGCCGGCGCGAGCAAGGTCCCTCTTAAACCCAGGGCGAGTGTCTGTGGTTCGCTTGTTAATTCCTACTCCCCTTCCTTTCCTCAAAATCTCCAGGTCTCCTTCCTCAATCAGAACACAGTTGTTATGCACGAAAAAGGGTTTTATTCAATTAAAGGTGAACAGGGTTCTACAAAAGGCCAGCATCGGCACTACACACATGAGTATTTGGCTATCTCTAATTAATTCTATCATAACGGGGGAAGCTTCTCTCAACTCTCTCTACACGTGTTTAGTGAATTTAAATGTCAGTTCTTAGCACACAGAGGGGTAGCAAGGTTCATTGGTACTCACAAGCAGGAGATAGGCGGTCGGCAGACAGGATTCTGGGTAGGCGTAAACCTCTTTAAGCACAATACACAATTAAAGTAAAACATCGTGAGCGTTTACGGAGAGCGCCTAGCGCGAATCACGGGGAACACAGTTATTCTGCCGAAGGCCGGCGAAGGAATGGGGACGGGGAGCCGCTCGGCGCTTGGCACGGGCGCCGCGCGGTGCGGGGAGAGGGGCGGAGGGCCTGTGCAAGGGGTCAATTCGCTATTAGCTCGCACGGGAAACAATTCCGTAACGTAACAAACTATGTGCTAGCTAACAATTTTTTTAATATCTTATATGAGTAAAACCTCAAATTGTAAATTGAAGACAATATTAACGACTAGTTCCTGGTCGACTTGTAGTTCTTAGGCGAATAATGAAACCATGGAACTATGATTGTAAGGAAGCGGCATAAACATATCGGATCCTATTATACCGCTAAAACCAGTGTAGCTCTCTGCATTTTTCGGCGGCGGGGAGTGGGGATAGGAACGGGGTTACCGCTCAGCGTGCGGGGGGAGGGTGAGCGCTTTGCAGGGAAGGGCCGAACTGGTAATGGGCTCATTATTTAATTTATTTTTTAATAAAAAAACGTTTCTCAGTTTTTTTTCGTATTTTAAGCACAAAATATAATAGCCCATTACGTATTATTTGCTGAACGAATTTCTTTTTCATAATTAATAATTTTCTTAGTTTTAACCACTTTTATTGTTTATAAAAAACCGACATATTCCTGAGCAATGCTCACTTTCTCAGCGTTTACTTGATTAAAAAAAAGATTATGAAACAAGATTATGATTGATTCGTGTAGATTAAAAAAATATAAATTAGTTAGTATTGTTTTTTTAAACATTTTAAATAATCAACAGACTTGCAGTGTAAAATTCAGTGTATTTTAATATTTTTTCTTGATGTAAGCTGGTGTTTGAGTTTTAGGAAAGAAGTGCTCGTTATTAATTTTATAAAAACTGTAATTACAGTGATAACATAATAAAAATTATAAAAAAAACTAAAAAAAATTAGAATGCTCGAACAAAGGATGGATAAGTACAGGAGACATTAATAACAATTTAAAAGTTATAAAAGCATAATAAAATAAGTGTCACGTGAAGAGAGATACTATCAGTGTTTCTCCTTTAACAGAACTGGTTCTTGATCCTGCTGAAACTTCCGCTGTAATCAACGAGCTAGCTCCTTTACCATTTGCAACAACCGATGTGCGGGAGGTTAGTGCAACTTTATATGCTTACCGTATGATAAAGTTAGACAAGAATGCATTTACACAGGAATCCAAACAAAATAATTATCGACAAAGACGGCAAGGTAGCGCGGTGGGAATTTATCGAAAAAGTTATTAGGACCCAAGAAGAGCAAGACCTAAATTTCGCCCATGAAATTACATACCAACACTTTATTTCAGAAAACAGATAATGAAGGTCAATCTAGCAACCCAACTACTAAGCCGAAGTGCTACCACAGTCATATAATTTTGTAGAGAAGAGTTAAAAATGGCGTAATACAAAGATTCAGAAGCCACTTGCAAGTTTTTAAAATCTTGAATGATCTCTTTGACGTTTTAAACTCTCGAAATCTTAACCCATGGAACTAAGTTTGAAGGGAAGCGGCAATACTTTCGGAATATTACGGGGATAAGCGAAAAAACTATGTAGCTCTGCAAACTTGTAGCCGTCTAGTGGGAGGGGATAGAAACGGGGAATGTGGCTTGCGTGCGGGGGGAAGGCGGCGCTCTGGAGATAAGGGCCGAACTATGAATGGGAATCATTATTGTTTTTATATTTTTTAAACTTTCGTTAATTTTTTATCACATTTTGGACATAAAATATAATAGCTTAATTGAAAAATGAGTAATGAAATGAGGAAAGGGTAGTAACAAGGAAACTGGAGACATATGTGTTGTTTAATTTTTATTGTTCCCTTTATTTAAGTTACCTTTATCTACTAGGACGTACTTAACTCATTTTTTGCGAAATCAATATTATGATTGATTTGTGAAGCGCTTGTCGAAATACATCGGCCTCACTTTTCACTTGACAAGTGCAAGTGGGTAAAAAAACTAGTGTTATGAACTCGCTGTAACTCAAGGCGCCATTCCTTGGTGCTATCATTGCTTAACTCATCAGTTTGAAATAGATTTTAATTTATCATATAAATAGTAAGTATTGTTTTTTATACGTATTTTATAAAATCAACAGACTTGCAGTGAAAATATTTGTACATTCTATTCTGATGTAAGGTGGTGCTTGAGTTTTAAAAAAGGAGTGCTCGATATTAATCTAATAAAAGAACTGTATTTACAGTTTTACAATGATAACAAAAAAAATAAGTGATAGGAACAAACACTGCTTGACTTATTTGCGTGGGCAAATACATTTTATTTGTATTTTTGAATGTAGCTATTACTTTGTGGTTATCCATTATAGGAAAAATGAAATAATTCAACTTTGTATAAACCACTTATATGATGCGCAAATCCGACCGGTTTCGGAACAAACGTTCCTTCGTCAGGGAAAGCTTATACTAATTTGACAGTTTCGAACAATGTTTTATTATGGTAGGGGTGGAGCCGTTGCTAGTTAATAACGTAGATTGGGTGGGTAGGTATTAGTGTAGAGTGGGTGGGTAGGGGAACAAATCCATGATCTTAATATTAATCTTTACATTTTATTTGATTAATTTGTGTTATTTCACAATTAATTTATTTAAAAATAATGTACATATAATATTATACTAGCAGATCCAGCCACACGTTGCTGTGGCTAACGTAAAACAATGCCACGCCATTACCCAACCTTTATAACCAACGCCATCTGTTAAATTAAATCCACACCGCCCATTTGCGAGCCCATTGCCCGCTGCCCGCTGCCGCTTAACCAGATTTATTATATATTTCAATCAATTTACACAAAACCTTGACAAATTATATACCTAAACCTTCCTCATGAATCACTCTATCTATTGGTGAAAACTGCATGAAAATCCGTTTGGGTAGTTTTTGACTTTATCGCGAACAGACAGACGCGGCGAATAACTTTGTTTTATAATATGTAGAGATATATCACAAGAATCCCAACTGCTTCCATCTGTAGCATGTACGTTGTGAGGCTGAAGGTAAATGATGAGGGGAAATAAATGGTGGAGAGAAAGCTGGAGAAGTACCCGGCTATTCAGATCTAGTCAACAAACAAGGCTAAATCAATTTCAAGCAACATTTCAATTCTTAATGGTGGTCTTACCTACGTCAAAGCGATACTGAGAATGTCTTCCACCTGGAACCTGCCGGAAATATATATTATAATGTTTTTAATTATAAAATGTTGAAAACGCAGTATCGAATAACATTTATTTCGGGATTTGAACCCGCGACCCCCGGATTGCTAGTCAAGAGCTTTACCCTTCGACCACGAGGACATATCAATGTGACTTTTACATAACAATACAGTGATTATAAACTTTGAATTAACATTGTAAACATATGTAAAAGGAGTGGTAAATTAGTAGGAAGAAAATCTAAAAATAGCAGTGCAAAAAAGACAAAGTAAAAATTTTTAAAATTGAATAAGCTAAATGATAAAAAACATATACCTATGACATGTGTGAATCACAACTTTACATTTGTGCGTTATGATTAATAAAAACATGAAAGTTTTTGGTAATTTTTTATTATTATAATTTAAGTTGACTGATTCGGCCCATTGGCAGTCGGAGTTCACGTGATAACATCGGGCTCATGGCGATGGCGGTTGAAATGAACACGCCGAAAATTATAAAATGTATATTTAAGCTATGTTTAAACACTTACATGTGAAAGGTAAGACCGTTTTTCTTCTTAAAGATCTTCATAGAACTACTTTTACACAATTTTAAGGCACAGTGGACCATTTTATATGTTTTATGAACGTTTTTCTGGGAGCTCTATGCGCGACCGAGGTGTAAAAGCCAATGTCAGCCGTCTAAAAACCGTTCGGTAAAATTTTTGAAAAGGCATGCTTTGGGCAGGGGGGCACACTTTACATGCCGCCTCTCTAGTATCCATACTCTTAAGAATGAAACAGTTAAATTTGACCGAAGGGGTGGGGTCGAATTAGCCCAGTGGTTAGAGCAGAGCGCCGGTAAGATTTAGTTGCGATCGAATCTGTGAAAAAATGTAATTTTTTCTGATTTTTTATATCTCAGGTTTTCAAATGAGAGTCGCTAGTATCGTCTTCAATGATTAAATATATCGAGTAATTGTTTATAAATATATAAATCTATCTATTGGTGATAAGGCCTAGAAAGGCAAGGATTCCATGACAGTTGATCCCCTGACCGTTGGCCCGTCTACAAATGATCCCCCCGTACAGTTGATCCCCGCGCAGTTGATCACTCTGCCAGTTGATCCCTTGGACAATTTATTTCTGTTCCACGTCCTCAATGTTAAAGTAAGTATGCAGAGAGGATATACGGCCGTAGGTACAACAATAGTCAGTGTACATGAATTTTGTTATTCTGCCATATGACCTCACTGCATAATCCTACGAGACACGGTATCATTTTTATCAAAAATATGTCCATAGCAGATTTCCACTCAAGACGCCTGCAGATATAAATATCTCGACTTTTGTTATACGGCCGTATATTCTCTTTGCATACTTACTTTGCCAATGAACACAATATAAATAATCCTTTAGGGGGTTAAGTGTCCGAGGGACCAACTGTTAGAGGGATCAACTATCGGTAGGCCAACTGGGGGATAACTTCTATCGGGTCACCAAAAACATTTAGCCTCTATTTTAAAGAAGCTCGCAGTAAATCTGAAAGTATAATTTAGATGAAAACAAAGCAACCGCATCGCTGGTCACTAGGGTGAATTGAAATAACAACTTACTGCAAAGATGGAGAATAGTTGTGGGTTTGCTTCACAAATAACTGTGTAGAATTATGTGTATAAAACAATGAATTAAATTTCTTTGTAAAGGTCATGAATATAAATATTTAAAAATAACATCTTTGTTTTTTTTATATTGCTTCAAAAAATTTATGCAGACTGTGGGTAGAGTTAAAAGATCATTTTAAGCTAATATCAAAAATATTTCAACAACAAATTTATTTATATAGTTAAAAATTATTACATTTTCATCATCATTACTCTTGGTTACAACCTTACAACCTTGGCTACAACCCCTGGTGGATCTTGGCCTCCTCAAGAGTCTTCCTTCACTCATCTCGGTTTTGTGCCAGCTCTCTCCAGTTTAGAAGCTCCAATGTAGATACATCTTTGAGGACGTTCTCGCTCCATCTTAACCTCGGTCTTCCCAGGCTCCTTCGCCCTTTCGGTATTGAGTTCAGCAGGGACTTTGGTGCTTGATGCTCGGTCATTCTCTCCACATGACCCAGCCACCGAAGTCTTCCTGGTTTTATAAATTATTTATTTTTACAGAAGGCATAATTGTTTGCAATTCAATTTTTAACCTCATTAGTTCAAGCTTGTGTTGCTCGGCTAATATAAATAATTTAACAATCTTTTTAATAGTGCACGAGGACTCAGACGACTTAATATGTTCCGAAAGGCTCTTAAATATGTGGAGTGTGGAGCCTGATACAAATAATTTCTTTGACCAAAAGAGAATTAAATTTGAATTACCACAAAGTTCAGACCAGAACCAATTTATTCGAGTAATACGAATTTGCCGTGTTCTTTCTGCAATATTAATATTATCTAAAATATCTACAAAATTGTTTGTAAATATTCTGTATAACGAACCTACACAATGTCTTATTATTTTTGCACAAAAATTATTTACTTATTTATATGTGAATACCCCACAAAAGTCCCAACTGCCGCCGTCTGGAGTCAGTGAGACACACAGTGAGAATTGGGGTATGTTGCGAGTCTGAAGGTGAGTGGGGAGGGAAGGGGATGGGGAAAAGAAGGTGGGGAAGTACCTGGCTATTCAGATCTGGTCACCATACACGGCTAAAGCCATTTCAAGCAACAATAGTGGTCTTACACCAGGGCTATACTGGAACGTGCCGCAAATATACTATATATTATGTTAAATAAATTATTTTTTCAATTTGGGAGGCGGTAATGGTTACCGCCGCTCCGGAAACCTTTATTGGATAACCAACACCTCTGCCGTAGGTCACCCCAAGTGGTTCGCTACGTTTGGTAATTTAGCAGCGGTGCCCGGGTTCAAGGGGCGAGGTTTGTCTAGGTCTTGGAGGCGGATGACCAGGACACACTAAACCCTAAATTCCTACCCACCCCTTGAACCCTTTTCCTTCCCAGAACTCTCTCCACTCCTTCCTTTCCTTAAAAATCCTCCACACAGCATCTCCAAAGATGACATAGGCCCTGAGGGAAATTATTTTTTCCTCAGGGCCTTCTGTGTGGAACTCGTGTAAAAAAAATTGTGAAATAACACAAATTAATAAAATGAAAATAAAGTCTAGAGTCTTACCCCTAGACATCGGAGGCCGTCAGTAAGTTCATTTAATGAATTTATGTGCCGTTCTTACAGTAGTTATTGGTGTAAAACGGTCAGCATAGTTGCTCAGAGTTCGTTTCTCGGCCGTGGCAATTTTTTAATACTTGTTTAATATATCTTATTAAAAACTCACTTAACTCTTATTAAAAATACATGAATCGTGTCGAAACGAAGACAGCAATCTACAATTATTTTCATTTTGAGTAATATGCAAAAAATGTCTTTTTAGTTCTTTTGCCGTACTATGGACAATAAATAATAATTTTAGTTATTATCTTCAATTAATAGGTGGAAATTGCCGTTTTTGTTCCGAACTCTGCAATACCCTAAAGGAGATTGTCGTTTTTGTTCCAAACTCTGCAATACCCTAAAGGAGATTGCCGTTTTTGTTCCGAACTCTGCAATACCCTAATGGAGATTGCAATTTTTGTTCCATACTCTGCAATACCCTAAAGGAGATTGCCGTTTTTGTTCCGAACTCTGCAATACCCCAATGGAGATTGCCTTTTTTGTTCCGAACTCTGCAATACCCTGATGAAGATTGCAGTTTTTGTTCCATACTCTGCAATACCCGAATGGAGATTGCCGTTTTTGTTGCAGAACTATATTATATACATTTGTTTAAAAATGTATTGGATACTGTCATTTGTGCTCCGAACCCTTTGCAGTTGAATGAATGGTGAAGATTCTTTGTTTCAACACACCTCGCATATAAATTCTGCAACTTTCGGCTTTACAAATCCAGCAATTATTCTGTCTGTGATTCTGGTAGTGTTAACATAATATCAACGTTCTCATTCCTTTTGTCGATCCTGACATTAAAAACCAAGTAAATTATATTGAAATTTTTTCACATAATCATTTCTTTTTAAGATCGTACGCCCAGCATCATTTGATTATTCCCAGAGAAGGCATCCTCTTGTGCCTTCAATAATCTGATAAAGGACCGTAAGATTTTTTCACAATAAGCAAAAAAAACTTTACATAATTCAATTTCGGTACCGAATGTTATCTTTTCCTAACAATGAAGGTACTGAAAAATATCTTCAAGAAGATATTTAAGAAAAAACAAGATGAAAGTAAAATTCATTCTTCGTTCGGTTGGTATTTATAATATGGGAATGTCAATATAATACCTATTTTGGTTTTGCTTGACTTCACAAAGCCTTTCATCCGGCCACATCACAAATAAAATTACAGATTTTTCTTTCCGTTTTTATTTTTTTACATTAGCTCAACATTGGAGGAACTGACGAAAAAAATTTCTCTGTGTGGATGGTCTTTTTAAGGAAATAAAGGAGAGGGGTGAGGGGTGGTAGGAATCTGGGGGTCAGTGGTCCAGTAGTAACGGACGTAAAAATCCATCCCTCCAAATGCGGCGCATTGGCGATGGGTCAAGAGAGTCCGGCTAGAAATCTCAAAAAGCCCTCCAAACCAGTCTCTCTAGATTCAGCCCGCTGCGTAGTAGGTAGGCAAATGCATTCGCCGCCAAGATCTAGACAAACCTCACTCCATGAAGACACCCATGCTAAGTCACGCAACGTAGCGAACCACTTAGCGTGGTGACCTATGGCAGGGGTGTTGGTTCCCGGGTCGGCGGTACCCATACACACCTCACAAATTAAAAAAATGTGTTAGTGCAATCCTATCCAGAAAAAAACAGTTATTTAAAAAAATTTAATACGAATAAAGTTTTTCTCTACTTTAATCATTATTTCCTCTTTTTAGTCGAGAAAAATTACTATGTCACTTGACATGACCTGAAAAAGTGAGCGCACACATTTCAAATACTGATATAAATTATTTTGTGTCTAACTAAGTATTTCTTAACCACTAGTCTGGATTTGAAAAGTTTTTTCAGAACATCCATCAGTTCCAATTATCAAAAGTTCACGCTTGACTCACAAAGGAAAGTGTGTTATTTATTTATGGTTTAATATCTCATTCAAATGATCAGATGAAATAAAAACGCATTCTGTCTGACTTTGAAAGCTCGTAATAAATTATACACAGAATGAAAATATAAAATTACTATAAAACTTTACTCAACATTTAAGCGAGCCACTTTAAGTACAGGCTTAAATTAATTACCGTTGAATAAACTTGTTTCGTCATTTTGCATTTACGAGTATTTCTTGGTTGAATATTTATGGGTAACAGAATATGCTTTTCAGTGTTTTACAACAAAAGTACGTTGTTTTACTGTGAAATATGCCTACCGCTGTCTCTATAAGCGAATAAACGCATTATATATACTTTTGAATGTAGCTATAACTTGTAACTAACTGTGGTTATCCATTATAGATAAATGAAACAAATTAACTTTGTTTGAACCACTTATATAATGAGTAAGTTCGATTAAGATTAATAATCCGATTTGCAATATTAAATCTTTCTTTTTTTGATAATGCAATTTGTGATGTATTTCCAATGTAAATACATTTTACACTTTTTTCCATTTTTTTCTGTCATTTTTAGACTGGTATAATTTTTGTAAACTAATAATGTTTTCTGTAGTGTATGATATATGTAGGTATACTCATACACCGCACTCGCTCGGGAAGGTTCGGGTTTCCGGAGTTTCACGAGTGAGCACAGTGCAATGGAACAGCTGGCCTGGCCGGCAACGCTCAGATCTACTAAAGCGCGGGTCACATTATGCTGGTTGCCAGCTGCTGCTTACCAGCGGATGGTAGTAGTACCAGCTAGCAGCGGCGGGCAATCTGGTCACACTCGCGTCTCGCACTCTCCAGTTAAGGGGTGTTCAGACATCTAATATAACCGCTAGCAGGTATCTGTTGAACCGCGAGCGCTTATGTTTCGTGCCGTCCACACGGCGCAGATAAAATATTTCTTCCTATGGTAGGAGAGGGGGTCAGTTGAATTAGCGAGCGGCCACGGAGTGCGCATTTTTTGTACTGAATCTATGAACTTGACATCTGTCACCCACCGGTCTTGGCAGCTCCGTAATTAAAATGACCCCCTCTCCTGTTTTCGTCGGAGTGGGGGGCGCTTAACTGTTGGCATATCGCCTCAGGAGCGGTTACGGCGTAAGATGTGCATTGTCTATGGTTGATGTGCGCATAAAGCGCTCAGGTGTGAACGGTCTGAAGGGATTGTATGGAGAGCGATATGTGGCGTGCTATGATCTTTTATATTTATATGCTCAATGTGAACGAGCTCTTAGTCATTCACTATATGTCGTCTGTCGTTTCACAAACTCTGCTCAGGATATACAGTTTTAATTTTTTTTTAATTTTTATGTTTATTGTTTGCATTTTACATTTTATGATTTTTTTTTTGCTTTTACAGTATCTATTTATATATATATATATATTTTTTTTATTTTTTTTTTTATTTTTTACATTTTTTAGTTTATTTTTTATTTTTTACATTTTAAGTTTATTTTTTATTTTTTACATTTTTAAGTTTATTATTTACACCTATACATTTTTATTTTTTTATGCTATTCCATTCTTATGTTCATGGTCTACTGTTTACAGATGCCCTGCGTAATTTAACGCTCATGTCTATTTTATGTTTTTTCTTTTTATTTGCCTTTTTTTTCTGCATTCACATGCCCAGCGCTGATTTCCACACGCTCTTGTTTATTTATTTCTTTTTTGCAATTTAATATGTTATCGATAAATTTTTCTTTTTAGTTATGTTTTTTTGGTGAGAACTGAACTCAGTTGCTCGTTTTGTACCGTCCTTCTCCCCATATAAGGGGTTGGACTCTGGACCGTGTCCCCGCCTACGTACCACGGCCGGTCTTCTGGAACTGGTGGAGCTGCACCTGTCTGCTGCGCCACCCCCCGTGACATGAAGAGGCTGGGGAGAAGGCTGAACGACATCCAGAGGCTGTCCGTCCCGCCTCCGGCGACCCGACGCTTCTCTCCCTAGGGTCTTCTTCTATGATTTCCAATTACTCTCGTCTAGGCACCACCGGCTAGCTGGCTTACAGACGACGCTGCCGGTTGTAGGGAGGCCGGACAATCAGCCTCCTTCACTGTCTCGGGGACTGCCGGTAGCCAGTTTGCGGTAACACCAGTTCTACTCTGTACAAATGTTATTTTACTTTAGTTGCTTCTTTTTATGAACAGTGCTCGGTGCCGCCCGCCGGATTGTGTATGGTCTTTCGCTGTCGTGAGCTGATTACTCATGACGGCTGCTGTCATTTTTGGTTACTTTTTTTTTTATAGATGTTACTAACAACTTGTTTGACTGTCCATGAGGCTCACTGCTTTTGCATTGATACCTCCATGGGCTTTAGAATTGTAGAGATTGACCATTACAGTACAGTCCTGTAGGCGCGCCTGCATACCGCCACCTAACACAGTATGAGGGGACATTGAAGGTCTAGATTCGTTACATTAAATGTAGAGCCGTTTATTAAAAAAAAATAGATTCTTGCGAGAACTCCGAAGGTATAGACCGGGGTGGGACAGTGGTGGGTACTTCAATGTCGTTTCACGTAAAAAGCTAATTAAGCAGTTGTTGAGAGAGGGTGTCAGGGAACTTAGTTTAGAAATGCTTAACCAGCTTCACCGCAAACAGAGACGATGGTGGGTCAGGCCATGGATACAAAGAAGGGAAGAATTAGCGGCAACAACGTTTAAAAATGTTATTATTTGTTTCGCAGTCCACTTTAACTCAGACATTATAAATAATTTTAATTATATCAATTAAAAATTACAAATTATAAAATAGTCACAACTTCACAAAAAACACATGTGCTTTCTCGTTGCTGATAGACGCAATAGTGGTCAGACTGCGCTGCCGGCTGGTGCCAGCGGTCACGTGATTGATTATTCGCCGCTGCCTGCTACCAAAAGTTAACATGTCCAAGTTCGTCAGCCGCTGACAAATACTGGCTGGCTGGCGACGCCAGCGCCGAATTTTGTTGTCACACCAAGCTGATCGACGGCTGGCAGAAGCGGCTTCTTCAACTCGCGGCTGGCAACCAGCATAATGTGACCCGCGCTTTAGAGAGCCTTAGTAAACAGTCGCTACCAAATAACATAAATACAATATTACTCCCGATTCCCGATCATTGTAATTCACAATAAACTAAACTAAAAGAACTTACGTTGTAATCATTGACATTGTGGGCTAGTGAGCCACAGATAAGAGAACATTATATTTTCTAAACTATGGTTTTCTTAGAAGAATAAACTAAATTTATAATCACTACAGAGCTCAATTTGAAAACTATAGTTGCTCCACATACAGATTCTGCTCTACGATGTTGTATTTGGCCAATAAAGGAAACTTGAGCAAGCTATAATTTATACAGAACAGAGCTATGAGGCGTATGCGGGTAAAGGCAAGGGTTAATCTAATGAGAGAGGAGCTAAATTGGATTCCATAAAAGAGAGACTGCTATTTAATGTGTTCATTTTCGTGCCTATGCAAAACAAAATGCCAAAATACTTTTAGGATGAAATTGTTTTTTTTTAATGGAGATATACAATAATTAGAGTTAGATTGCCAAACATGTGAAAATCAGAGTCAGGTGTTTGATGAAATGCCTGAAATTCTAAAGAATGAAGGATGAATGAATGCATTTAAAAAGGTATGTTATGCTTACTGTAAAAATATGATTAAATAAAGTGGAATTTTGCCTTGTTCAAATTAGTTTATATACGAATGTACTACAACTACTTCAATGATTAATAAATAAACAAAAATTTTAACAAAACAAAAAAACGACTTCAAAAAATGCATTAAAAAGTAAAAAAATAATTTCGTATTCTTCTACAACTTTATAATCAACTTACCTTTTCTACTCATCAATTTGTACGTACGATTGTTATTTTTGGAGTCGAATTGAGAACCTCCTCCTTTTCGAAGTCGTTTAAAAATATACAAAATTGGCAAGGGGGTGTCAGGGGTGGTTAAAAATGATTTTGTTAAATGGTACTCCCTCCCCAAATTTTTTGTTTATATATCATAGTTTAAGGAAAATTTGTTATAGTGTGAAGATGGCCGCGATAAGCCAAAATATTTACGGTCAAAAAGATAAAATAATTTAAAAATTGTTTCAATGTATGATCATTATTTAATCCCCAAAGCAAATATTCCGAAAGACTAACTTCTTTCCGAAGTTGAAGTTTCTGAAATCCCGAAATAAAGACATACCAAAAGACAGAATTTTTTAAAATCCTCACAATTAAGTATATATCGAAAAGTGTGTCTTATTATCCATATCCTTCCTATGAAATACGACCAAGGACACTTCATTCAAGAGGGGTTCATAAACTGAAAGTAAACGGACGTGGGATGGTAAGAAGCATATTGACTGTAAGATCAGAAAACAAACAAATTTAAAAGAGGCAAAAGAAAATATCTGACGTAAATGAAATTTTCAAAAAGTATAATGTGATACCCGAGGCATTTCTCTGACTGGGGACTAATCGCGTCATTTAGTTTTTCCCAAGTGAAAGTAAAAAGACAGTAAACCTCTGAATATTCAAGACCACTAAACAGATATTTTATAGAAGTGTGATTTAAAACGATCTGAAAGAAAACGTATGTCGTCATCTTTGGGGATACTGTGTGAAGGTACTAAACGGGGGTACATAAATATGCTCTCGAATTATAACGTCTCCACTCTAACTAACCGGCGAACATACCTTGACCTCATGACGCTTTATAAAATCTGCAATAACGTTATCGACTGTCCTGACCTACTGAAACTAATAAACTTCAAAATACCACCCAAAGTAACAAGGCTTAACGACTTATTCCACATTAGCCGGACGCGTACAAATGCTGGTGTCAGGGATCCAATCAGAAGAATGTGCGAATCGTTTAATCAAAATCAAAACCTCAAGGATTCCGACTTATTTTTTGATACACGCAGTACTTTTAGTAGAAAATTGAAGGCTGTTTTCCTACAAAGTACAATAACTTAGACGTTGGCTTGGTTTATAATTTTAACTACCTTTCTTTTTTAAATTTCTGTATGACATTATTTTTTATCTATATATATTTTTGGTCTTAACATCAAAATTTTTCCAAAAACAATTTGTAAACTTTTATACGGATATTGCGTATTTTTTCATCTCTCTATTTGTAAAATAATATTTACTTATTTATATGCATACCTACGTCTTTTCCGTATTTAAAGGTAAAAATATTTGTATATGTTTTTATCTGCTGTTAATGTTAATTCGTGAGAAATAGTTTGGATTCAGGTGAATTCTTTATTAATTGTTTTGTATATTCTTGTTAATTATCTGTATCTGTATTTTCTCCTTAATAAAAAAAAATAAATAAAAAAAAAGTCTTTTTGTAGAAAGGAAGGAGTGAACCTGGATTTTGAAAAGACCCATATTGTAGAAGGGAGGAAACACGGAGGCCTGCTAATAGTTGTACAGCCGAGATGTTGAACTCAAGAATAGACATGACCGGTTCTCATGTGACAAAAGTCAACTATGTATAAAACCGTTAATATTTATTGTAGGTTTAATGATAATTTTTTAAAATTCTCTTCGTCGTTTTAAACATATGTAATTTTAATATTATTAATAATTAATGATTTTAAGAAGGGTCTAAAACTACACATTACCAAACATTCAAACTGACTAGAGCGTCATTATGACGTAGTAAACGCTACAGACTGTTAAGACGGCTGACGTCATCAACGCCATATTACGAAGAAATGCCAACATGTCGTTTTGGCAGCAATAATGGCAAATTTTAAATCATTACAGAAAAAGACAATAAACGTTCGACAAACAAAAGAAACAGTGAAAATACCCTATCACATGACATTTGGACTTCAGAGAGGCCAACAAAGATAGAAGTTCTGTATTTATTTGTTTTATTATTTACTCCTCTGAAGTTTGACTTGTTTTGGGCTCACGGACACACCCATAATACATTTCTATCACTTTATATCTCCAGTGATCGAGATAAACAAGTTTCGTGGAAACACTTGACAGCGCAAAAGCGGAGAATGGTCGGGAAAAGCGGAAGTGGAGTTAACTTTCATCGTATGAAAAGCACTGTTTTGATTTCACAACCCCTTTACTTGCGCAAAAATTAATAATTAAATAAATCTTAAAGCCATCATTTTTTTGTCGTTTAGAATTTATATATTAATACTTTGTTCCTATACCACTCAACAAATATATAGATTGTCCAGTTGTCAGTTAGACATCTTCGAAAAATCAAAATTGGGCTTGAGTACGCAGTAAGTATATATAAATGTGTACCCTCTATCTGGTACAATACTCAATTCGCTCTTAAACCCCACCAAATCAATTATAATGCCGAAAAACTTGTAGTAAATTAAACAAAATATTGACATCTTCTGGGTCGCTATTAGGATATTTCAAAATGTTATGCCAATATACTGGACTCTTGTGCTTCCCGGTGTTATTTCATAGCATGTTTAATATGCAAAACATAGAAACGTGTAAATTATATTTGATTTATTCATTATCTATCTCAAAACTTAGTTTTTAGAGATGTCTGACTAATCAACTGGACGATCGATGAGTAAATAGAATTCTTTAAATAAAACCGTACCTTTCAGAAATGCAAGAAATCTCAGTCAAAAATACGTGTTATCGATTCCATCAATCGAAAAAATTATAGTCAACTGAACTACAAACATCTAAAAATAAAACTATTTTCAAATTTTCCAGAAAAAAATATGAACCATTGATAACAACTTTAAAGAATTAAAAACAACTAAAAAGTACCTGCTCTGAAAATATTAAATAAAAATAAATAAATAACAAAAAACCTCCAATGGTAAAAAAACTTCTTAACCAATTCGCAATATATAAAACAAAGTCGGGTTAGTTACACCATTTATACATAACTCAATAACGGCTGGACCGATTTTTATGATCTTTGATTTGTTGGATTTGTCTCCGCCCCGAATAGCAGAATAGGTATTAAAATATCGGAAAAATTTACGAGAAAAAAAGTTATGAAGAAAATTCTTGTAGCAATATTGTGATAAGTACCTACCTATAATATTGAATAGTGGGTGAATTCCAAAAAATTCAAAAACGTCAAATGTCAATGCGCTGATTGTTTTGCTTTTCTTCTTTAGCATTTAATGCTGCCCCTCTTTCTTACACACGAAATGTCTACAGTCGAAAATCAGACAAACGGTAAACGTATGTCTGCACCCCTCCAAAGGAAAAATACAATAACTATAATAAATCTCACTCACACGTATAAAGAAAATTAAACGCAATTCCCTTAACTAAGTGGAAAATTAAGAAAATCCATAAACAACGCCATCTCTGATACTGACAAAAACAAAACACGGGTAGTTGCGCATCGATAATTGATTCATTGTGTAATTTTTAACTTAATGAAAAAAATTAATTTAATTCAGCAAATAAGTTAATACGACAGTTATTGATTCTGATGTGGTACGAAGTTCGCCGGGTCAGCTAGTTTATTAATAAAATCCATATAACACACAGGCATAGCTTTCTACGGGCTACAACTTTTAATTAAAATATAGATTTTAAAGATAGGTATAAAATATCGTTATGTGTAAAAAATGTCAAATATTTTTATTTGAAATAAATAGGTGGCGATATAATAAACTAGAAAAGGCATTAAAAGTTAAAAATATTGTAGGAAACTTTATTCTTATCTTTCAGGCGAGACGAGAATGTCCCGGGGCAATGTAGTTAAGGAAAAAATGTTGAAAAAACTTTGGTCATTAAAATGTATGTTGACGATAATGTTTTTTTTTTGTAAAATAGTAAACATGTAATGTGATTATCATTTAATTATGAAGAAACCCCCGTGTTTTCCCCTGATGAGAACGTTAAATAAGATATCTACCTACTAACTTTTTTATTTATGCCACAAAACATCCAGTAAATATCCCTTTGTAAATCCTATTGAGGTATTTCATCAAACCTAATCCAACAATGTCCTTCCCTTCCTAAACAAACCTAACTTAGTGTAGCGAAGCAACGAACAACCATAAAATACCATTTTTATCCGATTTTGCACAATGGTATCACTGGTCACCACTCTTTGGATAGGTGCGTGACAACGCAATTTCATTTGCAAATTCATTCCGGTTTTAGTGTTCGTCCTCTCTACCTGCTTTACCTCTAAGCAAGATAAATATTAAATCTGTGCGAATTATTGTAACACAAAAGTTTCGGTTGTCAATATATTTAAATACCTCCACACACACGCATTCCAGTTTACAGACGTGGACAAGGCCTGTAGACTGTCAGACCCTGGATAAAATATCTAAACTATAACCCATATTGCCCAAACTAGTATTACAATAATTATTTGAAGGGCTGTGTTCAATATTACTCGATGCAGATCGATTTCGCGAAAAATGAATTGGACGAGTTGTATACGTCTACGACTTTGAACCATGAGATTACGGGTTTGGTTTTTTGTGCGAGTACCGCTCAAGAGTCCTAACTGCTCCCAAACATCTGGAAGCAGTGAGATTATGAAACAATTGGGTTTTCATGTGAGGCTGAAGATGGTGGTAGGAGAAGGGATGATTAAGGGGAATGTGAGGAAGTATCTGGCTATTCAGATCTGGCCACAAAACACAGTTAAGCCATTTTAAGCAACGTTCTTTTTTTTATGTCATGTATATTATCGAGGCTTCTGACTCACACAATGTTGTCATTTTTGCCTCATCTATTTTTAAATTATAATATTATCATTATAATCTCTAATGATCTTTAAAAGGTACTTAGAGTCCTTTTATATTCATTTCATATAAAAAACTCACTTTCAAATATTTTCCAGTTTACATGATCTAATAAATTTCATTATTCTCGATATGGCATGAAACTCAGTTGAGGCTATTAAATTCTGAACTTCCGATTTCGAGGTCATTTGTATTGTAGCTCTCTGTCATTCATATTTAATGCACTTCGATAATGTGTGCTCGACATCTTCAATTTGTTCACATAACGAGCACATTGGAAAATCGGAGAGGCCTATCAAAAACAATATTCTTCCCATTAGTGCATGTCCGGATCTTAATCTAAAAATGATTCTCATTTCCGATTTTTTCAGATTAACCTCAGTGAACCATGGTCTTTTAAACGGTTCGTTTTGGAGCTTTCTGTACCATATTCCTTTATTGGTAGACAACATTTCAAAATGATTATTCCACATATTATTACAAATGGAATTTATTTTTTGGCAGTAATCTTCAGCGTCTGGCGTCCAGTCGTAGATGATTCCATTCACACATGCTTCGTTTGCCAACAAATCCGCCTCTTCATTCCCATGTATTCCTACATGAGATGGAATCCATTGTAAACATATGGACACATCTTTCTGCTGTAACCACCTTTTTTGTTCAACAATATTGTAGGCTATTTTCCTACAGGGAACTCCTTTCGGAATACTTTTAATATGTAGAAGTGCACTTTTAGAGTGCACGTTCTTCATTGACATGATTCAATCGCTGATTTGTCATCGCCTTTAGGGTCGAAAATAAATCATTTCCGGCTCTTTAAAACCGCTCCAAAGCCTGTTCTCTTGTCGGCCTTGTGTTTGCATTGGTGACGTCACACCGGCCAACGTTCCAACTGTCAATGTCACGGTGTCAACACTGTCAACTGTGTTAGCAAAATTACTAATTTTTTACAATGATGAACAGAATCAGAAGAATAAACATTCCAGTTTGTTAAAATATTAAAATATGAGGACCCCACTGACTTATTAATTGTTTTTGTGTTTAATTCGTAAAACTCCATTTTAATTTTTAGAAATTTAATTAAAATTAAATTTGATAATGTTATTATCGAGTTCTGCAAGTTTTTTTGTTCATCCTTGGTCTCACAAATTATCAGCTTACCATTCAATGGTACATCGACTCATTAACATTCCCTTAGATAATAAAGCATACGTAAAAGAAAAGGAAACTATTAAAAAAATCGCGATTAATAACGGCTATGAGGCAAAAAACATTGAAAAAATAATAAAAAATAAGAAATACAAAAATAAAATTAATTTAATATATCCGGTACACAACAAAGAAATAGAAAAATTTGCATGTCTCGAATTCCTCGGCCCAATATCTTTAAAAATTGCAAAAGAAATTAAAAAATGTGGTTTAAATATAGCTTTTAGAACCAATAATAATATGGGAACAAGCCTTAAAAACTCAAAAAGTAGAAATCCTAAACTCAATAACGGTGGCATATATGAATTAAAATGTGACCACGCCGACTGTAACGCTACATACATCGGACAAACAGGTAGGGCATTCTCAACTAGATTCAAAGAACATATAAGATGTTATAAAAATAAAAACACCTCTTCAAAATTTGCCGAACATCTCTTAGTGAATAATCACGTTCCACTTAAAAATAACCAGCCAAAACCATTACATATTGAACGAAAGGGTCTTAGATTAAATTTGCTTGAACAATTAGAAATCAATAAACGAACGAATGACCCCAACATAACGCTAATTAATAAAGTAAGGAAAATTATTTATTCCCCACTACTTAGTATGTTTACCAAACCCAAAAAATATAATGCACTTAAATGAGTCATAGCAATAACGTCATTCTAAATCAATTAAGAAAACCCTTACACTTAGTGCAAGGCAAACCAAAGGGAAATATTCCGAATCCCACATTAGCACTGTCTCAATTAGTGTCTCTACAAATTGGTTTAACCGGTAATAAATCAACTCAGACACCTTTAAAAATTGACATTTAAAATCTTATAAATAAGTCGTCCGTATGTGGCTTCACCACAGTTTGATAATGACCTTACAAGTCGAAACAGCTGTAACTAAAACACTAACCAAAAAACTTGCAGAACTCGATAATAACATTATCAAATTTAATTTTAATTAAATTTCTAAAAATTAAAAACCCCACTGACTGACTGAGAAACATATTTCTTGATATTTTCACATATCTAAACAATAGATAGAGAACAGTTTATTGCCACTCGGAATAAATGGCATCATCCCTTGAAGCAATAAGGCGGACCAGAAGGACATTAGGAAGACACTTGTATGATTAGATGGCCATTTGGTAAAGGCTAAGACAATAAATACGTGAAATATGTTAGTACCTACACCATCTGGCGTCATCAATTACCTTCCGAGCGACGAAATATTTATTTTTAGTCGAGAAATTTATTTATTTATATTAATACACGTCTTTACGGACTTTTACAAACATGTGATATATATAATATGTAATAATTTTGTGAAACAGAAATTGTGACTAAAATATGTTTCAAATTTATGTAAAACTCGTGCAGAGGAATAGAAGGTATTATTTTATTTTTATTTTTTATTTGTTTATTTTAGGGAAATCAACAGTTGACAATTGGATTAATTTATACATGTATAATTTACCTAACTGAGAAACCAATTATAGGTTTCTTAATTATACTATTATATAGTGTCTAGAAATTAAACAGTAATCTTACAACAACTAAAAAATATAACTAAAAAATATACTAAAAAATATACTTTTTTTCTTAATTATACTATTATATAGTGTCTAGAAATTAAACAGTAATCTTACAACAACTAAAAAATATAACTAAAAAATATACTAAAAATATACTAAAAAATATACTAACAACTAATAAATACGAGACTTTTTGAGGCCTGCAAAGACCAAGTTTCCTCTGGAAACAGATGGAGTATATAAACTCAGCTGTTCCGGATGTGATAAGGTCTATGTGGGCCAGACAGAGCGGATGATCTCTAAAAGGATATCGGAACACTTTCGAGCATGTAAACTTGGCCACCCTGACAAATCGGCAATCGCTGAGCATTTAGTTGAAACCGGCCATTACTTTGGATTTGTTCCTGAAGTCCTGGGAAGACCGAAAACTCATAGTGCACGGCGATTGAAATTCACAAAAATCCTATAAATATTAATAGAGACGACGGAGCTAAACTCAATAGTTCTTGGTATCCGGTAATTGACGGTTACATCAAGGCTAAACGCAAAAAACATGTTGAAGTATATTGTAGCGCCAGCTCGTAGAGGAGTGGAGCTGGCGACACGGTATCGCTCCTAAGTAGATAAGTACTAACATCACCCCTAACTATTACACATCTGCCCTGATGATGGACACTGCAACGCTGTCCGAAACGTTGGCTAAAGAAGGAGGTAGCGCAACACGGCATAATACCCCAAAAACTAATAATAAAATAATTTTTGGCCGTGAAAATCTAAAATCGTTACTAAAAAATATTACATTATTATAACAGGAGGTAGGTAGTACATAACATAATATAAATATATCATTACATTTATGCAGTTTTGTACTCATTTAATACATTTTTAATACACTTTTCACAGAATTTTTATATTTGTTTTTGTCTCAATTGAAAATATCTCTATCAGAGAAATGTTTTTACATATTGAACACAGTCTTATAAAGCAAGCATTTTGGCTTGCATATTTGTTTTAGAGTGTTTTTCTTTAAAGATATCACACGACCGTGTGTGCCGTGTAGGTACTTTCAAATATATTTTGTTCAAGAATTCAAGACAGTCAGTTATGTTATTTGCTATTTTGTATAGCAAAATCGCAAATATATATATATCAGGGAATTGTCTATGCACACTCAATGTATGAATTTTGAAAAATTTTGTTGCATCAAGATAAATATTAAATCGATTGTGCGATTATGCTAACATTGGTTATTATTATTGAGGTTTTTTTATTTTAGTTTATTAAGGAAACAAACAGTTATACATATTTTCATAATAGAGTAACATATTACATGGTTGCATTAACCAGCGAAGTTTCCGCTAAAATTTATAATATATATATATATATATATATATATTATAAAGATAGATTAAAACATAAAGTGGTAGAAAAAAAGAAAAATATATATATGTACAACAGAAATGAAAAAAATACACAAATTAAAGCATGTGGGATATGTAAATCATCCAAATATTATTATTATAAAAAGAAGGAAAACCAACATAATGAAAATGAAAAAAAAATAACATGCAGCAGGGGTTGAGAGTTCATAATTAAAAATTTGTTTTAATTTTTTCTATTATGAATTTAATAAATTGGCCTGGAGACAAATGGAAAATATCAGCGTCGTAAAAGATATCATTGTATTTTGTGCACGTCCTTCGGAGAAATGAATGTTGTGTGTAATTTTTTTTTGAGTGTGGGATGTGGAATAGTTGGTTTGACCTTGTGTTTCTTATTGGACAGTGGAAATTAATGTGTTCTAGAAGATAGTTGTTGTCAACAACGTTGTTAAAGATTTTGAATAGAAATTTATGGTCGGATATATTTCTTCTATCTTCTAAGGTTGATAAATTATGGAATGTTAATGAGTCTTTTAGGCTTTCTGATGTTCAAAAGGATTTAAAGTCTAGGTGTTTCAGTATCTTTTTTTGAACTCTTTCTAACCTTTCAATGTTAACTTTGTATTGGGGATTCCATATGACTGATCCGAATTCTAATATTGAGCGAACAAAAGAGACATACAGTATTTTGATTACATGTGGTGACCTGAATGAATGGTTAATGTTATTATAGTCAGTTTGTAACTATATTCCGTGCAATTGAACACATCTACTACTTCTTTTAAAATATTACCAATTGCATTCAATCTAGGTTAAAAAAAATAGAAATCCTGAATATATTTATGATATTTTGGTAATGCAATAATTAATTTGTTTGTATGATACGAGTGCCAGCTTTACTAATCGACTTGGCTTTCGTTTGAATGCAGAAATCCTGTTTGGTTATATAACTATATTGACGGCCTCCGTAGTCGAGAGGTGAGGCTCTCGACCAGCTATCCGAAGGTCGCGTATTCAAAACCCGGCGTGCTCAAATAAATTTGTGTTATTTCACAATTTGTTAAATAAAAATAATAATTAGTATATCTGTAGCATGTACCAGAGTGGAAGATACTCTCAGTATCGCCCTGGTGTAAGACATGATGCGTTGCTTGAAATGGCTTTGTTTAGTGACCAGATCTCCCATCTCCTTCCCCTCCCCGCAATCTTCAGCCTCACAACCAGTGACCTAGAAAGGGGGAGGCGGTCCGCCCCGGGTGCCACCCGGCGGAGGGTGACACTCGACCGTGAAAAAAAAATTACGAAGGTTGTTGTCACAAAAATATTGAACATGGTCTGAACAACTCTTTTTTTAAGCTGATCTCCGGTACTGTACTGATTCCACCTATGTTGAAGGAGATTAACCTATATGTCCCTAACG
Organism: Limnephilus marmoratus; assembly: GCA_917880885.1. NCBI lineage: Eukaryota > Metazoa > Arthropoda > Insecta > Trichoptera > Limnephilidae > Limnephilus > Limnephilus marmoratus. Next base: position 47,579,229 of record OU862922.1, read on the forward strand.
CGTATACCCATGGGAAATCCCACGCACTTTTTTATGCTCCGAAAGCGAGAACTTCTTCCTTTCAGAATACCCCATTAAACAAAGCAATTCAACTGTTCAACGATTCTGCATTGAGCATTGACATCTTCAATGTTACCTATAGAGAGTTCAGTAACTATCTACTACGTCTCAAAATAGTGAAACTGCCCCCTTGGACTTTTTTTTTCTCTTAAATTTTGTAATCTTCTCCGTAATAATTTTTCGGTCCCCCCCCCCCCAAGACGTACCAATTTTCTACACATTTGACTAGGTTGTAATATTTTTATTTTTTATGAAGTAGAAATTATCCGCTCCGAGTGCCACCCATGCTAAATTAGGGATGCCATAGTCTCATTGTTTCCAGACGGGAGCAGTTGGGACTCTTGTGAGGTATTAATATTAAAAAATATATTAATTTTTTGAGTTAAATAAATATAAAAAAATTAAAAATTTGAAAATTTTAATTCCCACTAAAAGAGTTTACGTTACACCCTAGTACTTACAGAATTTTTTGCGACGAATGTATCTACGTATATTATTATCGTAATATCACTGTTGATGACACACAAACCAATACGATTATATTTTCTGTTATTAAGATTAAGATAAGATAAGATAAAATTGGATAAAATAAGATAAATAAAAATAAACGCTGGTTTTTCACGTAGCAATTAACACTAACGGACGTGATCACTGTTAAAAAAAAAACAGATAATATTATGTCAACGTTTTGGTATACTTTCAAATCAGAGGTTTGCAATGGTGATTGCAGCCGGGGTAACCCAGATTCAAAATAATGAAGGTGCAGTGTTTTCCATCAATAAAGCAAAAACACTATATTTTCAAGAACGTTAAGCTCTCTACAAAGCTCTAGTGTCAACAAATTAAGATAACCGTTCCGCTCAATTTGAATTTTACGAAATTGTATAGATAATTTTATAAACAAATTTAACCTATTTTCTTAATTTTATAAATTTATTTTACATTTGATGTAGAAAATTACATAGTTACCGTATTAAGCCAAGTAATGTATATATGGATATTCAATTTGTTATATACATAACTAGCAGACCCGGCCACACGTTGCTGTGGCTAACGAAACACAACGCCATTACCCAACCTTTATCAAATCCCTGAAATGAATATTTAAATTTCTCGGCTTTTCTCTAATATAATAAGCATGTATTATACACATAAACCTCTTGAATCACTCAATCTATTGGTGAAAACCGCATGAAAATCCGTTGCGTAGTTTAAAAGATCTATGCGCATATACATTTTGAGCGACTTCATTTTATACCATGTAATAATAATAATAATAATGATTGTAGCCTGAGACCGACGTACAATTGTCACAATAATACATACCAGGGAAACATGGTAGGTACATGAAAATGAATCAACTTTAAGAAATCAGGGCTATCCAACTGATAATTTACAATCCAACAAACAATTATACAATATAAAAATATGACAAGAAACAATGTACGTCGAGGATAAGCTGTAATACAGGCGAGAATGTATTATGGCCCAGTCAACATTAGTTTCTAACTAGGCAGTGACTGTTCTATGAATCTAATCGTGACATCAATGTTTATTTTTTTGGTACTTAATGTCAATTTGTAAACATTTTTTAATTACGTGATTTTAATTTAATAAGGAACTCCCGTCCTATTTTTTTAATAGATAATGACCTTGTAACTTAAATAACTGCATATTTATTTTTATTTTTATAGTTAGTTTTAATAGTTAAAACAGTTGTCAAAGTTTTAATTTTTCAAGATCCCCGAAAACCACCGTAGTATGGGGATCGTGTGACGTCATCACTCTCCTTTTAATTTTTTTTAACTGATGTTGTTATTTTGTATGGAAGAATCTATCACACTAAACAATAAGTAAAAACATTATTAAGGTGGAATTATTAATATTTATAGTTATAATTTTCGTTATAATTATATTTAGTATAATTATAATTTTAGCTTTACGAATTTAAATCAATATTATGGAAACCGAATCATCGCCTGCACAATTGTAGACAACTGATAAGATACAGCGCCGAATCAGCGGTTCGAAGTCCGCCATTTTGGAGTTAAGAGTTGGAGGGTTGGCCGCAACCACCACACGATCGGTGTGGAAGTAGCATTACGATTTTTTTTAGTTTCAAGTCTTTGAATATTTTAAAAAAATAGAGATACACCAATAGAGATAGGTACCTCTATGTTTGATACTGAATTATTTAGGCCTAAATAATGTTTCAATAAACACAACAACTATTGTATGTCTAAATCTCCGTAAACAGTATTAAAATAAACCAATAATTCCAATTCACTCCTTCCTCTCCTCAAAAAGACCCTCCACACAGCATCTTCAAAGATGACAAGTGGAGTTAATGTAAAAAAATAAATAAAAATTTCTTCCTCGAAATGTTACTTCAAATGGTTTTAGTCGTTTTTAGTGACGAAACTTACGTTAATTTAGGTTAAGGGCTATTTTTCAAAAAAAAATAATTCATCACTTTTAATGACTTTTCAGAGGGATGTTGAAGTTGCATGTTTCAGAGTTGTCGTGGAACCAATATTATCACTTGCTCCTGGCGGTTCAGAGTAGTTGGAACTTGGAACTCTTGTGCGGTGCTCACATAAAAAATAAATATGTATATAGTACAAATTACCAAAGCCGCCTAGCAATAAAACTACTGAAGATCAATTGATCATCGCAGGGAAAACAATTATATCAATTAAACAACAAATGACAATTAGATATTCAAGCCAATAACCGATGATTGGAAGGACTGTCGTATTGAATGCAAATGATAAAAGATACCATATGTTGAAGTATCACTTCTAAACATTGTTTTCATCGCTTTTTCCAAGAATAACACATGAATCGTTAAAGATAAGCGAAGAGTATATCTCTATAATTAATCAATGAAACACAACAACTCATATTATAAAATTTTGTATGGTAAATTGCTACTGGTATAAAATATCGTTGCATGACGGTTCCTTGGCATACTTAGGGAACGTGACAAGCTTGGGGGGGGGGGGGTTAAAAATTGCAAAAAGTTGGTCACGTAGTATGGGTACGTTCCCTTATATACATATTGGACGTCACGCTACTGCTAACATCTGTAAAATAGATTACAAATAGACAGAATTACCATCTCACGTATGTCCTTACCCTTATTAAAGAAATTAAAATAGTAAAATCCTATATGTATAATATAACTCCCTATATAGATTCGACAGGATTTACTACTTTATTCATCTCTTCCTTCACCTATATAATGCTCTCTTTATGGTATTAACCCTCAATTTAAATCATCTTTCTGTTTGAATTGTATAAATCAGTATGTATCTTACCTTAAATATTCTTATGTTATAATTAAATATTCTTATGTATGATACTCATTTATGTACCTCTACGCCTGTCTCAACACAGGTATATCCTAGTGAGACAGCCATCGAATAATGTAATGTAAACAAACCTTATATAGATAAATAAATAAATAAAATAAAATACAATATGAATTCGGTTAAGAGTGGGTTGTAGGGGCAGAATGGTTATTTTCTGAAAAACGGCTCCCTAAAACGGCTTAATACTACCTTTCATGTGTCATTCTCAGACTTGATATTTTTTGTTACCAAATAATGGACCTTTATTTTTCAATCTGCTTATTTTTTTTATTGATGTAGGCATTCGACCATGAAAAATAAAAACATTGATAAACCATACAACCCATTTTTTAAACTTAAATCTATGATTGTCGCATTATTAATGATTTTACACAATATTTTTAATTTAAAATATGTAAAATGTACATAATACATACATCTGTAGAAGTACGGCCTCTTATTATCGTTAAGATATCTGTGGATATTAACAATTAAATAAATACTTAATTTTACACCAAATTCTAACATACTTCAGAGCTTTCAACTCATTCCGGGCTAGAATCTCCCGTTGATAGGCGTTGAAACTATACGCTCCTCGTTTAATAGCGTAATAGGAAAATGCGGTATACCTACTTACACAAAATTTATATAAGTGTCTCCGAAAGGGTGTGCGAGAGGATGTACCTACCGCCGAATAACAAAGGTATAAAGCAGATTTTCATTCAAATGCATTAAGGCGCCGCATCCTCGCCCAAAAAGAAGAAGATGGAGAGATATGTAATTACTAATTACGAATGTTAGAGGAGCGCGCTAATATTTAAAGCGATAAAATCGATGCGAAAATTGCGAAAATGTTTAATAAAACACGACTCGTTTAAAATAGAGCAAAAATCTCGTGGAAAGCATCTTAAGTATCATTTAAAAAAACATTGTGAATTTTTTCACAACTATAACTTGTAAAATACGTGAAACAAACGAGTTTATAATAATTTTCGGAGCATACTTTGCAATTTTTTTCTATCGAGTGAATTTTATATAATTTCCGTTTCGGCGTGGAACGCGTCTAGATATTATCTTCAAAAATAACACATATTTTTAAAGAGCTTAAAAACTTCAAATGTTTAAGGGAGATATGTAAGAAATCGGAAGGGGAACGCATGTGCGGCCCATTTCTGCCCGTTTCATACAAATTTTAGATTTGGATTTGAGATCAAAATACCCAACCAAACTGAAAAATTATTTTTGTAATCAAAAGGTATATCAAATATCTAGTTAGGATGTGAGATATTTTATTAATTTTTGCTTTAAATTATAAGATATAGGGCATTAAAGATTTTAAGGTTTCTGGATTTTAGAGCCGATTTGGGTAATTATTTGTGAGTAAATGAAAAACAATAAAAAAAAAATTTTTCCGTATTTATCACAAAAGTATGATGAAATAAAAAATAAAAGTTCATAGTTCATCATTTTGATAGGTGTAAATTAAAAATACAAATTACATATTTACGGCGGAATAAAAAATAGTCGTTTATATACTAAAATTACTACCCAAAAAATGCATTTATAAGATTTTTTTTTTTTCATTGTATTTTTAAAATCAATACATTAAAATAAATGTTTTTCTTTTACTTCCAAATAATTGCCTAAGTTGCCTCCAAAATTATGAAACGCTAAAATCTTTAATGGCCTATATCTTATAATTTAAAAAAAAAATAAATAAAGTAGCTCACATCCTAACTAGATATTTGATATACCTTTTAATAAAAAATAATTTTGGTTGGGTATTTTGATCTCAAATCCAAATCTAAGATTTGTATGAAACGGGCAGAAATGGGCCGCACACGCGTTCCCCTTAAGGATAAAACTACTTGTTTATATTCTGTGCATACCAGCGTATACTTTAATATTCATACCAACTTATTAATAGAGATATTTTAAAGTCGATTTAAGATTTTAAATTGGTAAATAATGCACAAAAAAATATAATTTTATAATAATTATAATTTGGGGGGGGGGGCACCTGCCGAGGGATCAACAACTATCGGGTTATTATAAAATATATGAGAAACTAGGTATCATATTTTTAATTAAAATTGAAATTTAAATGTAAATAATGTACGTAATTCGAAAGGTCTAATTGCTTTGTGTAACTTTAATTCCGTAATATGTATTTAACAGTGTTATTTTTCGATATTTCTAAATTGCCTTTCAAATAAGGCAAGCTCAAAAAACTATGTAATATAATATCAATGCACAGGGAAACAATCGACCCCAAGATTTCCTTCAAATGTAATTTATCTAACTCTGGTATGATGTGCTGAAGTACTTTTTAAAAAGAGAAAGTTGTAGGAGTAAGGAATCACATCACTGTGTACCAAAACGACTCGTTAAAACTACCCATTCAAGCGCGAAAACTGTCAACCGTGCACAAAAAACCATGGCAGTACGTTGAGTCTCCAGGGTGTGCAACGGTGCCGAAGCGATTAATGATGATGTCTTCAGAAGACCCTCCTTTTAAAGTGTAGGTAAAACAAACACAGTGCCTATGAAAACACCAATGTATATGATCTAAAGTTTTTAACCTGTCCGATAAGATATGAAAACGTTATTGATAATTATGATTGTGCCCAACGGTATAACCCAAAAAACGTTTTTTTAATTAAAAAATAACGTAAAATTCGTCTACTTATTCGTTCTACCACATATTTATTTTTCCTCTTCTCCGAATACTTATTTTGAATATACCTTCAACAAAAAGGGCAAATAAACTAATTAATATATTATGAGCCCTCTTGCTCGTGGAAATAATCCAAAAGGCTTTTTCATTATAAATATAATAATCATATTATATATGTTTGAATATTTCCTTTGTTTTGACGTTAAAACAACAATTTCTAATTTCGCGTGAAAATAAATGCCTCACCAATATTCACCATTGTCGGTTGCACTGAATAGATTTAGCCATTCCCAGAAATACCTTCGATATAGATTTGAATGTCTTATATGTGTAATCTTTATTTTCATTAATTCACCAAGTCATTTATTTATTGTTGTGTTCTGTACTTTTTAGATACTCCTAAAACTTAACTTGTGGAGGTTAAAACAATGATCAATGATTCTTAATAACAATCTGGTTTATTTATGTTTACAAAGAAGGCTACAAGTCTACCCAACTGGGAGAGAGCAAGATTCATAAACACACACGCAAGATTGGATCTGCCGGTCGCGGCGGTGCAGACCGACGAGTTGACAGATACGACGCCGGCACCTCTGTCGGTCAAGTTAAGAAGTATTTCCCTGCTGACATCTCACGGAGTAGTTGGAAAGCTTTTACCATGCATTACATGTATAATCTATTTTTATTTACGATAATATAGCGAAATCGACTATCTACAGTAATGTTGATTTATGCATATGCAATCTACTTAACTGAGAAACCAGTTATGGAATTCCTTATTACGCTAATGGATTGTATTTAAAAAAACAGTGTGCTTAGCGAATTAACAGATATTACATATATAAAATTATACACATTTATTTCGAGTACCATAAAACGGGTAAGTTTCTAGTTTGGTAATCGGAAAGCATTTAAAAAAAATATATTCAAAACATTTTTTTACGATTTAAGAAAATAATTATAATAAAAAATAAAATTAAAACTGCAAACCAATGTCGCTGCTGACTTTATACCTTTTAGTTCTAGCCCATTGAGTACGCGCTCTGTCTCTCTGACACTTTATCTGACATCGTGTATAAGCGTCCCATTTTAATTTGATTATGATTATTAATTTCGTTATGGTAATGAATGACGTAATGATAATGAATTTAATAATGATAATGATTTTCATTCGGTATTCCAAATTCCTGTAATATTATAAATCTATTTCTGAAAAAATAGGAAAATGTACAGGTTTAGGAAATGATATTAAAAGAATTTGGCATTCTCAGACTATAAAAATATTACCATTTGTTTTTTCAGCTACTGGCATTATATCTAGCTCTCTCATTCAAAATTTAGGCTCATTAGATCTGTCAAAGAATGTATACATAAAAATGCAAAAATTTGTCATTTTAAATACATGTAGGATTACAAAAGATTTTTTAAATATTTATATTGAGGGATCAGTAGGATTTAGAGTAGGTGAATTATTTTCCCGTTTGGTCTCTGGTAGGTTGACATGTTGTTCTCGTATTGTTTTGTATTTATTATACTTATATAATGCAATTGCATAACGTGATTTGACTAGATGATCATTTGTGGAAAAGTATGTGAAAGGGTTTAGTTTTTCCTGTGGGGAAGATTTAACCCGGACATAAAATCTGAAACTTATAGTAAATGATAATTAAACGCCGTTTTCACATCAAAAAGAAGATGAAGATTACTGAAGGTTTGGAAGCGAGATATGTAAAAACAAATGAGGGAGCGCTCAAATCTTAAAAAACGATTATATTGAATGGGCGTTAGCTACTGTTGTGAAAATATTTAGTGAAACGCGTCTTATTTAAAATAGAGCAAAAATCTCTCGATATTTGAGGAAACATGTGGAAATATATTGAGGAAAGATATTTAAGAAATAAATAATAGCATTTAAGGAAACGATATGGATTTTTTCATACAAAATATAATTTGTGAAATAATAGAACCATTATGATTTTCGCATAATTTAATTCAATTATCTTTTATCATAAATAAAAAATTGATTATCTTCAAATTCATAAATAAAAAAACATATTTTTTTTAAAGCTTACAAACTTAAAGTGTCAAGGAAAGTATGTTATATTCGCCTGAAAGACCAGACTTTTGAACACGAAACACGCCCACATCACATTTCTTGTTCTTTATTCTGTGGTCAGATGACTGTAAACAAAGAAACCTTATTTTCATATTCAAATATTATCGGATCGATTAATAAATCCCAGTTCACAGTTCACAGGGGTTGGGGAATATTAATTACATTTAAAGGCCAAAGAGAAGTTCATTACGTTTTTGAAGTGATTTTATGGATGAAATTTTCATAGGAATTAGAAAATTAATTTTATTGATGATTAGGTACTTAAAGAAGTAATTTTAAAATTTCGAAAGATAGATTTAAAAAAACTTTTATTATGATTTCAGAAAAGGGTTTTGTTAGGTGAACCCGAATAAATATTTTTATCAATGGCCTTATTAATATTTATTTAGATTATTGAAGAAATTTTCTTCAGTCGCGGTTTACTCGCTAAAAAGAAGAAGATGGAGAGATATATAAATACGAATGTTAGAGAGAATGCGCTAATATTAAAAACGATAATATTTAATAGAAAAATGTGAAAATGTTTTAAACACCGTTAGTTTTTTCATACATAACTTGTAAAATAACTGAAAAAACGTGGTTATCATAATTTTTTCGAAGCATAGCGATTTTTGTCTATCGAGGGAATTTATACTCGTGTAATTGCCGTTTTGGCGTGAGGAATGTATAGATATTATTTTCAAGAATAACATATATTGTTTAAGAGCTTTAAGACTTACAGTATTTAAGGAAAATATGTAATAAATCGAAAAAATGCTGGAAGCCGGGCCTTAATTTATTTTAAGTGATAAGTTGCAGAGCTCTCCTTTTTTATGTGTATAAAGAAGAACTTTATTGAAATCGGTTGGGTGGATGATGTGGACGACAAAGGTGGGTTATCGAAAGAGTTTTATGAAGGATTTTCTAGGTGTATGCCTTGAAGAGGCACGTACTAAATGAGGGATAAAAGATGATAAACAAAAATTCGGTTTAAATGCAAGAATAACACGTTCAAATCTCAACAAGAATTCGTAAAAAAAAACTAATTCATATAATGTCGACCTCCTACTCATGATATTAAATTTTACCAGTAACAAAAGAAATTTACAAAAAATATATATACTAAGAAGTAAGGTAAGCATGAATAATCTGAAATTTGGCTATTGGGTAGATTCAGGGCTGAAATATGCATACATGTATGATCTATTATTCTGCTCTTATTATAGTAAATTTAAAATGTGAACCCATATTATAATTTTTCCTTTTACCAACTTGCTTTGTAATTTCTTTACCTTTAGAAATGTAAATCTGCTATGCCATTAATTATATAACAATTTAATTTCGGATATAATGTTAAATACCAAAATTTCAAAATCAATATTTTTATTATTTTCAGTATATTATGTAATGAATTTACATGCCCGTTCACACAATAATTTATAGTTGATGGTGTAATGGTTAGCCTAAATGCCCACTAAGCGGTGGTTTGTGTAGGTATAAACACACATTCCTAAACTTTAATTTTTAAAAGTAATTTTTGGTTTAATTTTATTTCCCGTAATTATAATAATCGGGTCTGCGTTAATATTATATTCCATAAATATTTCCAGAAATATGTAAATATTCACAAATTACTGTGAAAAATCATTCGAGAACAGTAAATACGTAAATGAATAAATTTATTAAATTAATTTATTTAGGTATTTATTTATTTATTTATTTATTTATTTATTTATTTATTTATTCATTCATTCATTCATTCATTCATTCATTCATTCATTCATTCATTCATTCATTCATTCATTCATTCATTCATTCATTCATTCATTCATTCCTTCATTAATTAATTAATTCATTCATTCATTCATTCATTCATTCATTCATTCATTAATTCATTAATTCATTAATTCATTCATTCATTCATTCATTCATTCATTCATTCATTCATTCATTCATTCATTCATTCATTCATTCATTCATTCATTCATTCATTCATTCATTCATTCATTCATTCATTCATTCATTCATTCATTCATTCATTCATTCATTCATTCATTCATTCATTCATTCATTCATTCATTAATTCATTCATTCATTCATTCATTCATTCATTAATTAATTAATTAATTCATTCATTCATTCATTAATTCATTCATTCATTCATTCATTCATTCATTCATTCATTCATTCATTCATTCATTCATTCATTCATTCATTCATTCATTCATTCATTCATTCATTCATTCATTCATCCATCCATCCATCCATCCATTCATTCATTCATTCATTCATTCATTCATTCATTCATTCATTCATTCATTCATTCATCCATCCATCCATCCATCCATCCATCCATCCATCCATCCATCCATCCATCCATCCATCCATCCATCCATCCATCCATTCATTCATTCATTCATTCATTCATTCATTCATTCATTCATTCATTCATTCATTCATTCATTCATTCATTCATTCATTCATTCATTCATTCATTCATTCATTCATTCATTCATTCATTCATTCATTCATTCATTCATTCATTCATTCATTTATTTATTTATTTATTTATTTATTTATTTATTTATTTATTTATTTATTTATTTATTTATTTATTTATTTATTTATTTATTTATTTATTTATTTATTTATTTATTTATTTATTTATTTATTTATTTATTTATTTATTTATTTATTTATTTATTTATTTATTTATTTATTTATTTATTTATTTATTTATTTATTTATTTATTTATTTATTGTGAATTAACCGCGATTAACGGCTTTTATACAGGAATTGCAATAATTTTAAAGAATATACATACATAGTTAAGAAAAAAAAATTAATATGACATATAAAGTATAAAGCAAAAATAGTAAGCTATCATGAAGAAAAAGAAAACCTCATATACATGATTGTGTACAAGATATTATGAACTAAAAAATTACTACGTAAAGTACGCAGTATTAAAATTAAAAATTCCAGAAATAAACATTGATGAAAAATATAAACATGCAAAGTTTATTAGATTATAATCTAACTGAGAAGCGCTGACAAACAGCTTTAATTAAATAATGTTTGTATGTTGATAATCTTTCAATATTTATCATATCATCAACAACGTATTTGTTACCAAGTATATGCAGGCGATTTATTATGGCATATAATTCAGCATTAGATCCTGTATTATTACAATGGTAAGGTAATTTGTGACGAACTGATCTACTCGGTACATGACAACATATTAACGAAAGAAGTTCAGGAGAGTTTAACAAGTTATTAACAATATTAAATAAATCAGAACAAATTCTTCTTTCTTTTAATGTATCAAGTCCCAGTAGATGTAACAGGGAGAAGTAATTAATGTTTTCAATTGATATTCCCAATTTAAAATAATGTGACGTAAGAATTTATGTTGGACACGCTGGAGGGAATATTCATGTGTAATGTAATATGGATTCCAAATGGTGGAATTAAATATAAATGTTTATTGTACCAATTTCATTAATTGATTAAATCAAATTAAAGTAGATAATTATGTTTAATATAATTAATTAAATATTGACTATAATTAATTTCACAGAGAAGCTCGGATTTTAATAATTATGTACTTAAAACGATTTAACCTCTTCCGTTGTAAAATAACTAAATTATGCTTCCTTTTCATTTCCAGTTTTTCAGCATGCCTTAGCTTTATTTGTATTATTCGCTAGTTTTCGTAAAACATACAAACCATCCTAAAATAACTTTCAATCTCTTTGCTGCTTGAATAATGATATTATTTGGAGGTCTTAAAATACCTCATTCCGAATAGATTGTTGACTTTAGATTGTTCTTGCCGTAAAGCCGGGTTGTTATATCGGATAAATCAAGTGTATCTCACCGGGAAGTATACAAAGGATAGAACGTAAGTGCTTGCATCGTGATTTGCTAATTATTTGTATTAAACTAGAGTAGTTAGCCAATAGAATTATCGATGAAACGCAATAAGTGTTGGACATAAAATTCCGCTTTTAGACTGAGTAATGGCATCGTTAACGTACAGACTTCATACTTTGTGATTGTCTGGCATTGACTTCAATCGTACTAGATACGCACAATAATTGGGGACCACGGCATGGGCAAAGTACCTACTACGTGAGGCCCACACATTTTTTTAAAGAAATTTAACTGTAGATACCAAATATAAAAATAATTGATAACCGTATTATGTAAATGAAAAATATCACTCCCATTTTTTTCACGTTTAACTCCATAAAAATAATATGCTTGTGCGTATGGTACGGGAGGAAGGTGTTATTTATTTAATTACTAGCGAGTTCCCGCCATTCTTAATAAATAAATTGTTTCCCTCTGCGTGTCCTTTCCCATTCGTCCCGTTCCTCTTCCGCCTCCCTTTCCCCTCCCATGTCCTCTTCCCTTCACGCGTTCCCCTTCCACCTTCCCCGCCTTTCCCCTCCTCTTTCCCGCTTCCCCTCCCCCCTCCGTGTTCCATACATTCAGCCCCGGTACATTCAGTTTTCAAACAGCTCGCGTGCCATCTATTGCAATATTTTTATACAAATTGCATAATGCAAGAGTGCACCGGAAACCTTCGCGCACAACATCTCACCAAAGATTCATTGCAATCGGATGAATAGTATAGGAAATAATTTCATAACGCCAGAGCTCACCACTGTGTATAGAAATCATAGCGGGCATGAGCACAACTTATCAAAGTTTCATCGCGATCAGATGAATGGTTTAAGGACCGCATAAGGGACAAACAAGGAAACATTCATTTTTATATATTAATTTTAAGAATATTTTTTATTAATGTTATTGTTTACGTCATACAATGTTTGAAAATAATAATATTATTATTGTATCAATAAAAAAATAAAATTAAAATATGGTCGATAGGTATCATTTTTTTTATTAACTCATGGTTTTTTAAAAGCTAAAAAAGTTTTATTACAATGACGTTCAATTACAATGTATATAAATATGCATAATATTATTACACTTTAAATAAACATATTAATATTATTGACATACATAATAATCTAAAGTAATACTAATTCTACATGTTATATTGAATAACAACTATACTAGTCCCAGCGAGAGATCTTATTGACGTTATGGTTCTGGTATCGTCTGTCTTTTTCATTTACAAACAAGACACTTGAAAAGGAAGAGGACGAACGTTGATGACGTCCATACGAGCTTTCGCTGGGGCTAGTTTACTGATTGATATAATCGCCTACTATTAGTTCCTATCATTGATCCTTAACCTTTTCCTAATTTAATTCCTACCTACAAATACTTTTAATAAATCTAATATGAATTATGTCATATATTTGGTATATAAATGTATAATTTCTACTACTTAAGAAATTCTAAAAATCAAAGTACTTCATTGAAATTAAATAGACATACGTAAATACATGGGAATTCGTATGTCATATATTGGTTTATAAAAGTGTAAATTCAAATTATACAATTGTAAATGTTCTCTAAAATTGCCTGGAAAGAATCTACTACTTGTGATCTCACTAAAGAAACCACACATTCACTCTGAATGCAATTATTATTGTTCTCCAAAATGACCTTGAAAAAATCACATCTTTGCGATTCTTTCAAAGACATAAAAAAACCATCCCTTCGTCCAGAACACAATTATTAATGTTCCCAAAAGTTGTCTTGACAGAAACTCATTCCTGTAATCTCTTGAAAGAAACCATTACTTTGTTAAGAATATTATGAACTAAATATACAATTTGGCTGTCCTGAAACGGGTATCCTTCCCAGTTAGACAGACAAAGTATCATTTTGTAATGTATTGTAATTTATATATATATAAATAAATAAATCTACCTACCACATGCCGATAAAGGGTACAATCACAAGAGATGGTATTCAGTTCGAAAGTGTGTGGTTTGATTTATTTATGGTTCGAAATTAAAAGCTATCCTGTCAACATCTACAGAGTGGGTATGGTTTACAGAGCTCCCTATCATGTAAAGCTATCATGAGCTCATGAGTTTGTGATAGTTAATGTGAATGAACCAACGAAATTAAAAACAAGCAAAGAAAGAAATAAGGTAAGTTGAAATACCTGATTTTCCCTTTCTTTCCGCTTTGCGACGCGCGACGGTACCTCGTGCACGTCCCCAACACCTACTTAGGAGACGTGTTTTCGGCATAATACGTCTGAATCCAGGTGGTAATTCGAAATTTTTGATATTACTTGATGTTCAATATTTTGGGCACGTTATTTTCCAGGGTTCGCTGTCCATATTTTTATTATTACATTTTGGTACAAGCATGCCTTCATTCTCTATGAACCTAGTATTGTGTTCACGATCGACTCATTGTTTATTTTTATATCAATTCATCACGAAAGAATGTAAAATAATGTTTTTATAATATGTAGACCTCAGAATAGGTATAACACCCAATAAAGTTTATATAACAAAAACAAATTAATTACAATTTTTTAATTACCTATTCATTTACAAAAATAATAAAAATGTTCCACTTTCCTCTTATATTCAGAGTCAGACATATTTTATTTATTTATTTAACGCTCAGAGGGTTTTTATATGATTTGTAGTACAATGTTAACACGGCAGATTATTTTGAAACAAGGAAAAAATAGTAAACATAAAATTTGATAAAAAATGCGCACAAGTCAAAAAATTTAAGAAACAAAAACGGAAAAATTACATAGATTTGATAGGTTTACAAAAATACAAGACGTGTTTAGGAATAGTGTTGGAATAAATATTTTAAAACTAAACCCTCTGAAGAAGAAATTCAAGAAATACTTAACCCTACGAACAAAACAAGGGATAAATGGAATTCTTTAGAGGAGGCCTTCACCTTCGCCTGAGAGAGGGGTTCTTGCTTATGAATAATTTAAGATACCTATATTATATTTTTCGTAAATAGCATTAAGTATACTTTTTATAACTCTGTAACCTACCTTTTTGCAAGAAATAGAAGACTTTTTATAATTTTATTTATTATTATTAAATATTTTACATGATCCACAAAACTCGCCAAGTTGATATTAAATATGTCAACCTCACCTCAGTACTGAGTTCTCATAGTGTGAAATCGCTGTATCGGAGAGTGGACAATGTAGTTCCGCTTCTGAATACTGCAGTAGAACAGTGTATTCAGACTGTATTGTGTCGTGAAGTTACTGTGGGTATTCGTAAGTTTATGAGTTGCAGGAGTTCGCAACAGTCAAACTTAGAGTTTAGAATTTTGAATATGCTCAATCAATATTATTTTGCGCCATAATAAGGCCTGCACC
The DNA here is from genome assembly GCA_917880885.1 of Limnephilus marmoratus. NCBI lineage: Eukaryota > Metazoa > Arthropoda > Insecta > Trichoptera > Limnephilidae > Limnephilus > Limnephilus marmoratus. The sequence goes on from OU862922.1 coordinate 47,594,718, forward strand.
GGCAAGAAAGTAAAATGAATCCCCATGAAACATATATAAAATGACAGGTAAATCGTAGTTTTACAATTTTTTGAAACGCCACCATGAATTGAGCATCCGACAGCCAGAATCGACTTCATTAAACTGAGTCAGGAAATTTACCAAGAAAATATTAACATTTTTTTTGTTGGTGGAAAAAATCATTGATGAAAACAAAATCACAACTACCACCGTCTAAAACATAGGAGAATCGGAATTTTCCAGGGTGCAAAATAAGCCGCAGAAAGTGCTCGGTTAGAGGGGGTAAGAAACAAATTAGAACTATTAATTACCAGCGGAGAACAAGAAGTTAATACTACGGCGGTTATTATCAGAGGTTATTAATAGGCTTACGCCTGTCCGCTTGAAATTCAAATATCCGGTAAAGAATGCAACTGTGACGCCGCTCCTTACGACAAACGGTTTTCGTACGTGGAGTTTGTACACGAATCTACTTTTGTAATAGAACCCAATTAAAGCAATGCCAATGGATGGCGCTACTTACGCTAACAAATCGTAAGTACTACTCAATATGTAATTTTGAGTATCTCTCCGGATATGGAGAGATTGACGATAATATGATTATTATTGTAACTGGCAGTTGTGAATAATACACGCGGCTTTATGTTTATTACCTACATATGATGTCATTCGACGGCCGGCGTAGTCCAGCGATAAGGCTCTTCACTCGCATTCCGAAGGTCGCGGGATCGAATCTTGGCGTGGCAAATAAATTTTATTTGATTTATTTGTGTTATTTGTGTTATTTGAGTTATTTCACAATTTATTCATTTAAAATAATATATAGTATGTTTGCGGCACGTTCCGGAGTGGAAGATACTCTCAGTATCGCCCTGGTATAAGACCATCATTCAGAATTGAAACGTTGCTTGAAATGGCATTAGTCGTATTTGGTGACCAGATCTGGATAGCCAGATCCCAAGCCCCGCCTTCCTCTTCCCTATCACCTTCCCCTCCCCACTACCTTCAGCGTCACAACATACCCCAATTGGGGATGCCATAGTCTCACTGGATCCAGACGGGAGCAGCTGAGACTCTTGTGAGGTGTCACTATAAAAATAAAAAAATTGCCTGTCGCGGTTACTTGGTCCCGGCGACTAGCTGTCACTGGGACTGGATCAGGGGAACCGGCTAATTTTGGAACCAGTTCCTATCGGATTTATAAAACACTCAAACTAGGCGAAGCTAATCGAAAAGCCGCCCGCAGGGCCCAGCAGCTAAAACCTGCAGAGCGGGTTTTCGACTGTTAGTTATTATTATTACGATAAGACAGATCCAGTGCTTTCGTTGCCATAAATGGGTACATGTAGCTTGCATCAGTAACCCAGACATTTATGACGCATGCATGCCTTAAAAATGACCATATTTTCTTCGATATAAAATGAAATAATGTTTTAGGTACGACTATAACGATGGTTCATACCGGTTCGTCAAATCGTATCGAATACCATTTTTAAAAAACTTTCCAGATGCCTGTAAAATGTGATTTAAACAAATAACGTACCTAATAAAATAAGTATTTATTTGAACCTCTCTCCTTTCTAATCCTCTTTAATCCTACAGTATTTAGAGTTAAGTGCGAAGTGGTACGATACACCATACTCTCTCCTAACAGATTTATCTGGCGAGCCAATCCAGAGAAACGCAACCATTATTTTATTAGAAAGTTTAAGCTTGGAGAAGATACAACATGAATACAAGATACAACTGCACGCTGAGGACACTATATTAAAAGGGCTATATACAACGTGTCCGGAAACTCGTAGTACAAGCGGGAAACTAGTGAATCTACATCACGTAGAGAACCCAAAACACCTTAATTTTTCGATCTGAGCATTTCGATTTTAATATTTTTTTTTTCTATTTTTCCATTTTTTCGGCAACTAAGGGTTAAAAAAACTTTTGAGCCCGGTTTACCCTTCGATGCATTTTAAAAGACATTACACAGCTGAAACCAACCCCTTAGTGAACAATTTTTTCAAATTTAACCAAAAAAAATCCAACTTCGGACCCGATTTACTCGAAAACGAAAGCTCAAATCAAAAAAGTTATATCACAAATCGACTACGAATGTGATGTAGATTTACCAGTTTCCCGCTTGTACTACGAGTTTCCGGACACCGTGTTTATAGCATTATTTACAGTTGCTCTTTTATCGCCCATGAAAATTGTAATATTAAATTTATCAGATCTCTATAATTTGAACGAAAAATAAAATTTTAAAGAAAATTTACAGTATTTGTTTCTGAAAAACAATGTGAATCACAAATCCTACAATTATTGTACTAGTGATTTTACAAAGATCTGCCTATAATAATAATAATAATAAAAAATAAGAAAATACACAGATTTAGGAAATGAGATTAAAAGAATTTTATCATTCTCGGACTATAAAAATATTGCCATTTGTTATTTCGGCCACTGGCATAATACCTAGGAATCTGATTCAAAATTTAAGCATATTAGATTTGTCAAAGAATTTGTATATAAAAATGCAAAAATCAGTCATTTTAAATACATGTAGGATTACAAAGGATTTTTTAAATATTTATATTGAGGGATCAGTAGGATTTATAGGTTCAATTAGAAATGCCACAGAGCCGAACCCTCTGATATGAAAATATCTGGAGTCGGTGAATTATATTCCCATTTGGTCTCTAGTAGGTTGACATGTTGTTCTTGTATTGTTTTGTATTTATAATACTTATATAGTGCAATTGCATAGCGTTGGTTGACTAGATGATCATTTGGGGAAGTGTGTGAAAGGGTTTAGTTTTTCCTTCTTTTTTCCTTTTTTTTTTTTTTTTTTTGGGGAAAATTTAACCCGGACATTTAAATCTGGTGCGTTAAAATTGGATAATTTGTATAGCGCCGTTTTTGTGAAAAATCACCTCAAGGGCGCTTAGTTCTAAATAATAAATTGTTGGCAAAGCAAGAACGTCACCTCTTGGGCACTTATTTGGGACTGTTGAATGCATTTCTTATAAACTCAAACAAATTCTACGGTTATATTGATTACGACTTGTATACAAGAGTTACAAATCTAATCAGTAACTGCACGTGCAGTTTGCGGCCGCGTGTAGGCGGGGCAATTTACAACGTATATTTTGTTATCTATTAATTTCAAGTCCCGCTTTTCTAGGTGTTTACATTTACTAGCCCCATCGAAAGATCGAACGTGACATCATCGTTCTAGTACTAGTACCTTCTGTCTTTTTCGTTTTCAAATAAGATGCGTGAGAAGGAAGAGGAAAAACGTCGATGACGTCCGTACGAGCTCTCGCCGGGTCTAGTATACTATTAATAACTCTTGAAAAGGTGTACTGTGTCCAAATAAACAAATAATATATTTAATTAAATGAAGGCAATATTAGCGAAACTCAATCGAAAATCTGGAGAAAGGAAAATCAAAAAAAGATAATTGGCTCCAATATTTTTCTGATTTTTCTGTCTCCAGATTTTCTATTGAGTTTCGCTAATATTGTATTCATTTAATTAAGTATTATAATTTGAGATTTTATTCATAAAGTTTAAAAAAAATTAAAATAAACATAATAATATGTTGTTTATATCTTTTCTATTAGGCCAATCAATTTACCAACCTTCCTGTAAATTACTTCAATTGGGAAAATGGTGGATTTTTATTACGGTAAAAATGTTTTTATAACATCGAGAAGTAAATATTTTTGGGAGATAAAATAATTATTACATGTAATTAATAATTATTAATGAGCCTAATGTATATATATGAGCGTATAAATTTGCGAACACTAGCGCGAGCCGAACTACGAATTCCCATAATTCGTTGTTCGGCTCGCGTGTATATATGGAGCCTAATGATTTTTTTTCCTATGAACTGTAAATAAGAAAATAATTAGAAAACCAAATACCTACAATGTATTATATTGCGACCGGTCAGTGGTTGAGTGGGAATAGCGCTTGGGTCCCACCTGGGCGTCGCGTGTTCGATTCCTCAGCTGGCTAAGTCCTCCATCACAACACAAGCAACATTTTCGGCTTTCTGTGGTGGTAGTAGGAGATTTTCAAATATTGTTGGGTTATTCGTAATCCGGAAACGTTTGTCTTTCTTTAAAAAAATATATATTTTTTTTTATGATTTAAAGTGGTAGTGAGGATATTATTAAAAAAATTAATTACCAACAAAACAGATCCTAGACACAGAGAATACCCACTAAATGAATTAATATATAGGGTGTTTCAGAAAGTACCCGACAGACGGCCTCCGTGATTGAGTTACATACGATCTTTGGCTACGTATTCGGGGGTTGCGATTTCATTCAACAACACCAATACTCTGTCACCACTACTCTCGACGACTACGGATGACATGATCAGGCACGATATTACTCGATTACACGTTAATAAATGTTAGTATTTGAAGTACTGTTCACAGCAGTCCTACGAGAATTTGCGATGATTTTCGACGTCCGAAAACAAATTTATCGGGAACACAAAATAATTTTTGTAATAAGGGTTTTAAAATGTTCAGTGAACTCCCATTAAAGGTAAATAAAGCTAGAAGTCTTGCTAATTGAAGCTAGAAGTTTTGAAAAAGGACGTTAGAATCCTTGCGAAGCGAGTTATGAGTCTTGCAAAAAGAAGCTAGAAGTCTTGCAAGAGGAAGCAAGAAGACATAAAAAGGAAAGACAGAAATCTTGCAAAAAGAATCTAGAAGTCTTGCAAAAGGAAGCTAGAAGTCTTGCAAAAGGAAGCTAGAAGTCTTGGAAAAGGAAGCTAGAAGTCTTGCAAAAGGAAGCTAGAAGTCTTGCAAAAGGAAGCTAGAAGTCTTGGAAAAGGAAGCTAGAAGTCTTGCAAAAGGAAGCTAGAAGTCTTGCAAAAGGAGCTATAAGTCGCAAAAAGAAGCTAGAGCTAGAAGTCTTGCAAAGGAAGCTAGAAATCTTGCAAAGGGCGCTGTAAGTCTTGCAAAAAGAAGCTAGAAATCTTCCAAAAGGAAGCTAGGAGGCTTGCAATATTTCATGTTAATATTGTGAAATCAAAATTTCAGTACATAGGTTGTATATATATATATATTGTAATAATTGATTTTTTAAAAGTAAAATGCCTAATTTCATAGTTGAACAAAATGAACAAAAAAAACTTCAATGTGTCCCACTCAGTTTTATGTTTTTAGTTTTCCGAGAGTGTATTTAATTACACTTTTGTACACCAATTTAAAATAGAATATTCGGGTAGATTGTACTACAAACTTTGTCTATTTTTTAGCGGTGTGGGCCTTTCTAGTGTACATTAATTTCGTATCATTGATAGTGGATTTTTAAGAAGCGATAATTGATTGATAATTTGTATATTTTATTTTAAGTTCAAAACAATGATCGCCGATCCTGAAAGGCTAAAAGAGTGGGCAGATATTAAACAGAACCGCGTATTTGAATTCCGCAACTTCACGTAACATGCACAGCAAATATATCACTATGCATATTTAGCTGCAAATAATGTGTAACTCGTCGGTTGTTGCCAGTGGACATAATGTGTCATTATGGCCAAAAATAATGTTTTATAACTTAGAACTAGTTGTTTCAACGATGGTCATTGTCACAGATGGTCATTGTGACGTTGTCACAAATCATCTCAATCGTCGAAAGAAGCTCTGCAACGAATGGTTGCTGACTGCACAGTCAACCGCACAACATCTTTAATTGATAGAATTTACAATTATTATTAATGGAATACCTACTTGTGCTTGTAATTATATTATTTATTTTGAACTTTAATATTATATGCTTTAATTTGATTTTTGATTTATACGATTCAATTTTATTATATTTACACGGACACAGTTGGGCGAGGCAACTCCAGAAACTGTGTGAGGAGAGGATGGGACTGGCATGGAAGGAGGCCGAACAAGCAGCACAAGACAGGGACGCATGGAAGAGCCTTGTCGATGCAGTGGGTCCCCGACCCGAATAAGATAAGGGGAAGAAAATGATGATGATGAATTTTATTATGTATATTGTACGACGTTCGAACCCACGACGGATCTTGCTTTATATACCCCTACCAATGGGTAGCCCCACACATACAAAAAAAGGCTTCTAATGGTCCACAATTTCCAGAACATTCCACAACATTCGAGAGTGTTCTGGAATGTTCCACAATGATCTGGTATCTTCCGGGATGTTCCCGAATGTTCCAGACTATTCACGAACGTTCCAGACTATTCCACAACATTTCAGAATGTTCTGGAAAGTTGTGGAATGCTCTCGAATTTTCTCGAATGTTATGGACTGTTCTAGAAAATTCTAGATGGCGAAACTTCAAGCCTTTATATCTTCAAAAGCTCGCCCTTCAGGTAAAAACGGGAACCTTCTTCATGGATGGGGGATCTACCGGACTACCATACCGTATAACCCACTTGATCGTACCGGGACTCGTTTCTGAGTTTTAGCGGCACGCACATTGAACCCTTTCTTTTATTATATTAGAGGCACTGCTTAAAACCAGCTGCATTCCGGGTCAAATCCTGAATGAGCTGAGAAGTAACCTTTTCGACAATAGAATCAATGATAACTAAACAAAAATGTGTAAAGTTGTCAAAATCTATTAATGAATAAATGTTTTTATTATTATTGTACATTTAATTTTTTTAACAATTTAAGAGTTGTTATGGTTTGATTAATGTTTTGTGACCCTTGTGCTTGACTCTCAATCAACGTCTAATCAAAAAACCCAACATAAAATTTCGCAAATCGGTGCTGGGCCCAAAATCGATAATTAACTCATAAGGGAACGCACCCATACTACGTGACCAACTTTTTGCAATTTTTAACCCCCCCCCCCCCCCCCCCCCCCGGTGACCAAAAACCTAAGCCCGCTACCGCTCAATTTAATGTTTTAATATTATTTTGTACTAGCTGAAGTTAGCTAAATTCAGATGTAGGCAGTAATTTTCCTCCCATTTTGTACGTCAAGTATGCAAAATTTCATCGGCGAAGATCAATACTAAATAACTATTTTCGATTAATCTTTACTGTGAATCGTTTTACATTATACATACAAAAGATTTGTATTAGATAAAGTGAAGCTTATCCTACCGTTTCCATTGGGTAGAATTAATATAAAATTGTTAATTACAATATTAAAAGTATAAAAGTAAACTACCAAAAAAATGTGTTTTTCATTAGAAATGTACGTGGGAACGAATACAATTTTTTTTTAAATCAATTTATGGCCACAATTATCCGATACAGATTCCACTGATTAACGTTTTTCTTTCTTATAAAATTATTCACAAAAATAAATATAAAAAAACACTTTTGCGCTCTAAATCGTTACCTCTAAACTCCGTTTGCCAAGCAATACTTAGGCATATAACCTATATTCATAGCGATATAAGGCTTACCAAGAATACATACATTTTTGGCTTGTGACTTCCTCTTGATGGGTTGAAAATGAGGGTGGTATGGTTTTTCAAATTCTTATATAAACAGTTACTGGTTGGGCGTTTACACAATACGTAGCTACACTTACTAACATTCATCTACATATATCATAGACTCTGCGCTTGTAGCTTGTTTGTCACATGTTCCTTGCCTATCCATCCCTGTCATATTCCTTTTCCTACCCATCCCTGTGTACCTGTCATCTAACGTTACCATAAGAATCAGTCGTCAATCGCAATTCGCCGCAAAAACATCTAATATTCCGCATGCCGCATCCGCAAACTGCAGTAAAGTACCGCGACTGATAGTCTTACGAGTGCATCATGAAACCCAGCCGAGATAGAAGAGAAGTGCAGCGCAGTAAGTCCCTTTTCTCCCATACCTTTATGTGCATTCATTTTTACTTGTGCAGTGGTCTTTCATACATTTCAAAACACATAAAAAACATTCAAGGTCCTTCGACATCCGCATCCACATAAACCACACTATACTATCAGTTAATATAGTTAAATACAGGCATGTGCCTAGGTATGGTGGTCTAAAAACCAATTAAAACTGTGTACACCTAAGATATATTTAAGAATAAAAAATAATTAAAATAAATAAAATAAAAGTTCTGTTCTGCAGATTATGTTTGTAAAATTTCATCAATCTCGAAATAAATCGGTAGGTTTGTTTAAAAAACAAACCCACACCGGGAGACTTTTCCTTGTAAGTCTATATAAATATGAATGGTGGACGGATAACATAACAAAGTGGCACTTCGTCATTTCTTTGAAAAATCAGTGATGAAAAAAAATCGGTTAAATAGGTTACAAACGGTTGGGATATGTGCTTCTTTTTCAATTTTCAAAAGGGTATTGAAATGTCACTTTGTTAAGTTGTTATGGAGCCGTATGTATATATAGATGGATAGATGTACCAAGCTTGCACAATAATATAAATAAAATAGAAGATACCTAAGCCTTAAGGGCGTTTAACCGGCCAGCGACCGAAAGTCCACATTTCGTCGAAAGATGTTCTTACGATCGTACAGGACGGTTCCAATGAGAATGATTAATTATTCTCCGTACCAGCTTTTTAAAATTATAACTCAATATCGATTTTATTTCATTCCAAATTTGCTTTAATTTATACCTACATCCTAAAATGCTGAAAGGCGTGATGATAAAACTATTAAAATTATGTACTTTTTGTAATTATTTTTTGATCATAAGTATTTATCATTTTTCAATAATGTTTAAGTAAAATAGAATGTAAAAAAATCGGAAATATATAAGTTTGTATGTGCGTAAATAAATACACAAACGGACCAATTTTCGTCAAGAAACACGTGTACGTATATATTTTTTAATGATTTTATTTAAACTAAAATTAAAATTCTGAAACATGCGTTTCCCAGATAATGTATTGATTTATTTTACTGCATGATTATATGATTTGAAATGAGTGTTGTATAATACAAAATCTTTTTTGAAAATTCAACAAATCTGCCAACGACCTATGGTCTCATTATACCATAAATAAATATTTTTCTCAAAATTTAAAACATGCGTTTACTGGATTACTGGAACAATCTTTCGAAATCAATGTATAATTTTTTGTGGAAAAGAGTCAAGACGTCTAAAATCTGATTTAAAAATTACGTATTTTTGGTTTTCTCTGGTAATACCGTCTTAACATATTTCCAACAAAAAATACACATATTCCACAGAAGAAAGTGATGTAGGGCGGTCGCATCGTTCTATCTCTAACAATTAACGATACGAAAATGTGTGGCATTTTACCCTGACCGACAACTCTTCCACAAAATGTATTATCTTTAGTTGATTTTCCACAACGATGAAGGAAACCATTATCTTTTCATCCCAAAAACATTTTTATTTACTTATTTATATTCTTCTAGCCTTAAGCATTTCCGAAAAACGCTGACTTAGAACTGGTAACTTTGATCTGTATAAATAATAACCATTTTACGAACGGATAAAAATAATAACCATTTTACGAACAAAAAATTTTGGATTTTATTCACGCACAACTTTTTTCTGACAAGATTATTACAACCGCCGCAAAAACTCGCAGACTGTGAACTCTGGCGTCGTGAAATTTTCAAAGCATTTTCGGAGCCAATGCAACTATTTATACCTATAAACTCCATTCCCATGAAGACCTCTCTCTCTCTCTGGTTTCAATCCTGGGATTGGTTTGCAGCAATTTTCTTTAGTTTCCTCTTCCATTCTTCCCTGTCTTGTGCGGCTCTTTTGAGGTCTGCATATGATAAGCAGCGCACGTCCACCAGCAGGTCCTCCAGGTACTCTCGGCGTGGGCGTCCCCTAGAGTTTGTCCCCTCGGTCATACCCTCCATTATGGAATGCAAGAGGCCTTCTTGTCGTATTACATGGCCGATCCATCTTGCACGCCTTTCGGACAAGGTCCTGAGCAGGTGCCTTCCTCCTTCGATTTTTTGGAGAACCTCCTCATTTGTAATGTGGTCTCTCCAGGAAATTCCTAATAGTTTTCTATAGGACCACATCTCAAAAGCCTCTAGTCTCCGTTTATCTCTTTTGGATAGGCATCATGTTTCGCAGCCGTACATCAAGATACTCCATACATAGGTCTTGATGAGGAGTATTCTCAGCTTTAGGTCTATATTATTTGATTCAATTATTTTCGACCTTTTATTGAAAGCAAGCCTAGCCTGGTGTATACGGCTGTCGACATCGCTCTTAGACCGCTCTTAGACCGCTCGAAGACCTCTAGGGCTTGGAATTGATTTAACTATTAAAATATTCCGAGGTCCATATTGCTTGTTCATATTAAATTTAAAAATATTTAGATTGATTAATTTCGAGCAAAGCAGGGTAGAAATCCTTTGTTTCGATGTACAGAGTCGAAAAAATATTTCATATTTCAAGTATAGAATGAAAAAGGAAGTGTCTGTTCGTCGGTGCGTTCCGACACTTTTTTCTTATTTGATGCGGCAACATTCGGTCGGATTTTTATTTTTGTCCAACTATTAATATTAGTTAGTGTTTGTGGAAGTTTGCTTGTTTGGTCAAAAATGTAGTTTAATAGTATTTTAATGTACAATTGGCATATATCACGTATGTCAAACATGAGGAATATTTGGTCTGTATCAATCATTCTACGTTTTTTAAGTATTATCTTTTCTGTGCGATTTCCACAAGACTTTCTGAGTTTGTTGCTCCTACCCAAACAATAATTCTACATTCTGATTGCTACATATTATTTAATCTTCGGACTTTATGTCCGGGTTAAATCTTCCCCACAGGCAAAACTAAACCCTTTCACATACTTTTCCTCAAATGATCATCTAGTCAATTCACGTCATGCACTATATAAGTACAATAAATACAAAACAATACAAGAACAACATGTCAACCAAGCAGAGACCAAATGGGAAAATAATTCACCGACTGCAGATATTTTCATATCAGTGGGTTCGGCTCGGTGGAACTCCTAATTAATAATAATAATAATAATCTTTATTCAATGAAATAACAACAATATAACTAAAAAAATTACATGCTCAATGTAGTTTACAAATAGATTACATCAATCAGTACAGAAAAATTAACAAATAAAAAGTAACGTAAGAAAGGTTACACAGGAGTAGTATAGTTATACAGTATTTTTAGTTGTGCATAGCCTGCCTCACTAGGTGAACCTGTATTGAGGCAGAATTTTTGTTAATTGTTTCTCGCAATTTTATCTATGGTTTTTTTATAAATGCGTAAAGTAGGTTTCCATATAGCAAAAACTTTATTTTAGTTAACATTATTGTTTGCATATACCTACACAATTCATAAACTGCAAGGTTATTACTACAATAACAACTGTCAATGACTGGGCGTTTGGGTGAGGGCACCAGTATAGGCTCGATCATCAGAATGTATCCATATTTTAACATATTTTTAAACTCTCTCTGTGTTTGACTCAGTTTGATTTTTTCTGGGAGAATGTTGAATATTTTTGTGGCAAAGTATCTAAAGCTACGTTGACCAAAGGTGGAAGAGAATGCTGGAACTTGCAATATGTCTTTGTTGGAGTTATGTGTAAATCTTAAGTTTATTTTTTTTTCGTAAAGTACAAGCACAAAATTGGACCTATAAATCCTACTGATCCCTCAATATAAACAATTAAAATATATATATAAAATATAATAAAAAAAACACAAAACATTAAGTACATCGAACATGATAAAAAATTATTGAAGTCAATATACATCCTAAACAATGTGCAAACATATTTAATTCCTTCTTTGCAAATGTTGGAAAAAATCTTGCGAAAAATATTCATAACTCGGAAAAACATGAAAATAAAATTTTACCGAAACGTAATATACTTTCAACATTTGAAATAACAACAGAATGTGAAATCTTAAAAATAATAGAAAATATGAAAGGAGGTTCGTCTCCCGGTTTTGATTCTATTACGGCACACATGTTAAAATCTATGAAATCTTAATTAATAAAGCTTGTCACTCATTTAATAAACTTGAGTTTAACGAAAGGAATATTTCCAATGAACTACAAAAACACAATAATCTCACCTATTTACAAATCTGGCGATCCACACCAAGTAACGAATTATCGCCCAATTTGTCTAATTTCTAACATAGGAAAGATCTTTGAAAAAATAGTAAAAAAACAATTGGTAAATTTCCTAGATAGTAATAAAATACTACACAAAAACCAGTTTGGTTTTATTAAATCACTCAGCACACAAGATGCCTTTGCTAACGTAACTTCATACATTTACGAATCATTAAATAAAGGTAAAAAAATGTGCGGGTATATATATTGACCTCAGAAAGGCATTCGATAGCATATCCCATGAGATGCTATTAAAAAAGTTAAGTAATATTGGCATAAAAGGCAACGCGATTAAATGGATCACCAACTGCTTAAAAAACCGCCCTCAAGTGGTAAAAATCAATGGTGTTAATAGTGACCAAGAGATTTCAAGCTTTGGAATCCCGCAAGGTACAGTGCTTGGACCAATCCTTTTTACCATATATGTAAACGATATTTTTTTTCAACGTTTAAATGGTCAAATTACATCATACGCCGACGATACAGTATTAATAATAAGTGAAAATACTTGGGAAAATGTAGAATCAAAGGCCACAGAAGACATCAACACGCTTAAGAATTTTTTCGACACTAATTTACTTTCACTAAATAGTGAAAAGACATTTGTAATTCCATTTGCAATCCATCCAAACGATGCTCCCAAAAAATTTAACATTTTCATACACGATAATACTAAAATTCATAACCAAAATTATTGAAAATCAAACTGTACAATATTAAAAACATCAAACAAAATTAAATATCTCGGAGTAATTATCGATAAAAATCTGAAATGGAAGGAACAAATATGTCAGGTAGTAAACAAAATCAGAAAATTAATATTTATATTTTTAAGAATTAGAAATTTTCTGTCGATAAAAAATCTATATTTAATCTACTATGCCTTAGTTCAATCCACTTTACAATACGCTATTATTAGTTGGGGATCCGCGTATAAATGTAACCTTCTTCCAGTAGAAATTATACAAAGAACAATTATTAAAATTATATTAAAAAAATCCTGGGACTACCCAACAGAACGCCTTTTTGAAGAATTTCAAGTACGAACATTTAAAGATTTATATATCAAAAATTCATTAATTTAAATTATAAACGAAAAAGATAAATATCCATTTTTAAATGAAAACAGAACTCGACTTAAACATGTTTTTCTATGCCCAAAACTAAATACGTCTTTTGCACAGCATCATTACACTTACCAGGGAAGAACTTTTTTCAATCGTCTACCAGAAGAAATCAGAAGCATTAATGATAAAACCCGAATACTGCTCTCTGTCAAGAAACATTTTAAAAATATTCTTAAGAAAAAAACTACTGTCAATTAATCTTACAAATATCCTAAGTTTTTCATAAAACATTCTTTCTTTTTTTTTAAATACACACCATTATCAAAATAAATACTGCAGCTCACATATATTTATGTACAATGAATTATTTAAGTACTAACTTATATATAACTAATAACTAATAGCATTTATGTACCTACACTCCCCTTCCATACACAAGCAAATGCTTTTAATGGAAGGGTAGTAAAAAACATGAGATGTAAAATTATCTTGTAAATACCATGTAAACCTTATTATTAAAAATAAAAAATAAATATATTAAAAAAAAAAATATCCTCTATATATTATCATTGTTTTTGATTATCATTTGTTTTAGGTGGTTTAGGAAAATGTGTATCGTTTTGAGGAAATTATTCGTGATTTGTTTGATATGAGTGTCCACCTGAAGTTATGGTCAATTATGATTCCTAAATATTTTATTAGGCCTATATTTTCTAGAGTAGGGCAATCGCTGTTGATGTTTTTACGTGTATTTTTATGGTTTTTGTATTGTTTTTTGGCTATTTTTATTGTTTTTTACGTTGTAAATTTTGTTTTCGACATGTTTAGTGTAAGTATGTTTGTGTCTAACCATGTTATTATTTTATTTATTTCATAATATTATCATATCCGGGCGCATTGATTGGTAGACAGTTACTTAAAAAATAATAAGCCTTATAAAATATAAGTCTGGATTGTAAAACGCAGGACAGAAACTTCAGTTCCAATTTTAAGAACTGTCACGCACGAAAGTATCTACTTGGAAATCATATTATGTAGGTACCAATTTAATATGGTAAATGTTCCTACGACGCCACAGTTTTATTAGGAACAGATTTTGGAAATTACACAATATTTCAACTTATTTACTACGAGAAACAATTAATTACATTTGGATTGATGGTGGTAAAATATGCATAAAAATTCCATTTTTATTAAATTAAGCTTAAAATTTCCCGTATAAAACGAAATCACCTAACGCCGCACTTGTATTAGGAACAGATTTTGGAAATTACACCACGTTTCAACTTAATCGCTACAAGAAACAATCAATTAGATGGTAAAACATAACGTTGAAGAATAATAATATTGATAGGAAAACCTTGAAAAGTTATATATAAAAAGAGAGTTTTTCTTATAAAAATTGGCAAAATATGCATTAAAATTCCATTTTTATTCAATCAAGTTTAAAATTTCCCTTATAAAACATCCCTTTACAGTAATTTAGAATATTTTTATGGATTTATATATGCGTAAGTTTAGTTTCAGTCTAAATAAACATGAATTACTTAATTAACCCAAACTGAGAACCTAATAACCTACTTTGTGCATGTAAATAGTTGTTGTTTTGTGGTCATTCTTCAACGTAATGTAATTTTGAAGTGGAATTTCCATAACCTGTGCCTAAAAGCGGGGCGGTTAGGGGAACAAAACTGTTAATTTTTTAACATAAGAATAATTAGTGGGAAAGTTTTTTGTTTTAAGTCTTCGTTTAAAAGACGTACTCAAAATAATATTACGCAATAATCGAATGAAAGCAACGGTATTACGAATAATTTGATAACATTATAAGAAGGAGAAATCTATTAGATTTTCAAGATTAAATTTTGATAACAATTGGGTATTTTAAAAAAATAACTGATTCAGTGATATAAATAATATATATCTACTTATGTGGTTTTGTACGTAACATGGAAAATAAAAAGTTTTAACCCATTCCAAACCAAATAAAAAAGAATGTATTAATTTTTTGATATTTTACGAAACTTTTATCTTTTACATTAGCTCTACACAGGAGGCACTGATGAAGGAAATCTCTCAGAGTCCATGTCATCTTTTGGGATCCTGTGTGGAGGTATTTTTATCGAAAGGAATGAGAAGTTTGTGAAAGGAAAAAGATATGAGCAGATAGGAATCTGAGGTTCGATGTGTTCAGGTGTGACGTACGAATCTCTTCATCTCACTGCGGTGCAAGGCGACAGACCGGCGTAGTGCAGTGGTAAGGATCTTGACTCGCATTCTCAAGGTCGCGGAATTGAATCCCGGAGTAGCAAATAAATTTCACGTTCCAGAGTGGAAGATGCTCTCAGTATCGCCCTGGTGTAAGACCACCATTCAGAATTGAAACGTTGCTTGAAATGGCTTTAGCCGTGTTTGGTGAACAGATCTGAATAGCCAGGTACTTCCCCACCTTCCTCTCCCCTATCTCCTTTCCCTCCCGACTACCTTCAGCCTCACAACATACCGCAATTGGGGATGCCATAGTCCCACTGGCTCCATACGAGCATTTGGGACTCTTGTGCGATATTCACGTAAAAAAAAGGCGATGGGTCGAGTAAGTCCGGCTGGAGAGGTCAAAAGTGCCTCAATCAGTCTCTCCCGCCGAGACCGCAGCCAAGACCTAGATAAACCTGGGTAGTGGGAGGGATACGTCCGGCACTCCTAAGCACACTGACCCTCAGATTCCAAGCAACTCCACTTACGTTTTTCCTTTCCCCCCTCCACACAGCATCCCCTAAGATTCTGCTAGTCAAGTTATTCATCACTGTACAAGCTGTAATGTTCGCTTATAGTGATAAAAGAAGGAGTAATTCAAATATTGTCAGATTATTTCTCCCGTTATTAGAAAAATAATGTCGGCAAAAATTAAAAAATCACAAGAAAAAAATATTTTAAATAAAAATATTAAAATATTATTAATAAAAGTCGATACAAGTTGATAAGGGGTTAACTGATAGTTAAAAAGATAAAGTTTATGCTTTATCTATTGACAATTGATAATTGCTACGCAATCAATATATCTAGTTTATTTTTACTTACCGAAGGTAGCTGATAACGATTCTCTGGTTAATTTGTTATTTATAGCGGATCGTTGAATAAACACCAACACACAAAACGTACACGCTAGTTCACCGGCTATATATTATTCTAACACGTTTATGATCATCGGTTAAACTAACAACGAAGATTAACCCGATGCTCAGAATAAATGCTTGCCTAAATTCACAATATTATTTGTTTACTGATGTAAATATTTTTTTATTGAATTAAAAGGCGCCGGTTCGTACTTTTTAACAGTTATTTATTTAATCTTGATTATGCAGTCTATTTCAGATTAAAATTTCAACACGGAATACTCGTTATATCAAACATGAAAAACATTTTATTTTATTTTTTGTTATTGTTTATCGATATTTTTACTGCACTGCAGATTGTTTTAAACACATCTGTTTAACAAACAGTATTTCACGTTATGATTTAAATTGTAATGAAGGATGTTAAATTATTTTCACGAAAAGGTGTTAGCGGAAGTCTTAAATCGGAGCCATAAATCAAAACTAAAATAAATCAAATACTATTTTTTCCATTTATTCTAAAGATAACAAGTACGTGTTGATAGTAGGATTTATCTTTCACTTCATTTTTCCACTTTTGACACAAAGCACTAACGGTAGCACGCGCGGAGTACCCGGAGCGCAGAAGATCAGCGGAGATCTTGAACTTGTCAAAAGTTTTTCGCGAAAACCGATGACAGCTGTTTAAGACACCCGACGAACAGGCAAAACACAACCTCGACACCCGAATTCCCGAACGCTACTGGAGTTTCCCTTCGTTCAATTTCCCATCTACTCCAGATAACAGAGTATCGAGAAAAAGCGAACACTTCAGCGAATCTACACCTCACCAAAAGGGAAATATTATCACTACCGTACTATGTAAAATATTTTGAATATGATAGAATTTTTTTTAATTAAGGGTTTATTTTACTAGATGTTTTTCTTATTAGTTTTAAAAATTATGCAATTAATGTGAGATCCGGTGATAGCGCGGTAATTGATAAAATAATGGTACTTAGATATTTCTGGTAAGTTCTTTACCCTTTTGGAACGAAATGTTTTCTTCTGCAGTACATTAAGTTTGTTGACATTATAAGTGTTTGATTCTGAAAACATTTTTCAGTAGTGTCTGAAAGATCTTAAAATCGATTACTTTTTGTTGACAAATTTCCGTAGATATTAATTTGCCTTTTTTATGTGAACGTTTAAGGTAGTTTTCAGAAGAAAAAAGTCGAAATATATCCATGAAAAAAATCCCAAATAAGCCTGACTTAATACACATGTCTGGTAATGTTATATTATCGTGAAAACAAGCTTAGATGTAGGTCCGAGTGGTTAATGGTAGAATGTTTTATATTGTAGAAAGAGAGCAACATTTCGAAAAAGTTAGATATGATTTAGATTTTCACCGCAAAAGTATTATCGTTATTTATTTTTGGGGTGTTATTTGTTTAGCCAACGTTTCGGATTGCGTTACAGTGTCTAAAACGTTATTTAAAAAAGGAGGTAACACAACACGGCATAACACCCCAAAAATAAATAACGAGAATTCGAAAAAGTTATTTATATTTGTTACTTCTACCATAATTTAGAATCACCCCCCGAAGCTAGTGCACTTTCCCCTGAGTAAGCATGACATGTCAGGAATTGCAGAATTAATTTATGGTTAGTACCAAGTGCCCTATTCAAAATTTTACCTTTTTTAAAACTTAATACAAAAGTTCCAACTGCTCCCAACCGCCTGGCATTCTCAATTAACGTATATAGTGAGGCTGAAAGCAGTGGGGAGGAGAAGGAGATGAGGTGGAGGCATTTGGGATGTGCTTGACTTTTGAGATCTGGTCACCAAACATGGCTAAAGCCCGTTCAAGCAATATTTCGATTTTGAATGGTGATGTTTCACCATGGCTATACCGATAGTATCTTCCACTATGGAACAAACTAAATATGTGTAAATAGAACATTAAAAAAGAGGCTGACATCAATTTCAACTACCAGAAGTAATTCATAGTTACACTAACTGAAGTCCCATGCTTTGCCCGGTTTCTCATTAATCGAGTATTTTAATTTGTATTGCGTTTACAATCACAAAATTTCTTTTATATGTTTTAAATTAAATAAAAAAAAATTAAAGTATTTAAAAAATACAATTTTTTTTTATATTACTGCTATAAAACAAATCAAAATTAACAAACATGTTGACTTGGAACATTCTTGGAACAAAAAATTGTCAATAATCAACACTTAAAGGAAGGACCTTAATAATTCAGTATTTTGCTGATGATAGCGGGTGACATACGAGCCACGAACTCAACCGAAGTCCGCCGAACGAGAAGTTCCAAGAAGCAGTTAACATTTTTTGTTATTTTTTTATAAATTTTGTTTGTTTTATAGAAGTAAAATTAAAAAATTTAAAAAATTTTCGCATACTTCAATTTCTGTTTTTTTTTAATGAAATAAAGCAATTACTTTGTTTTTTAACGACGATTTATTTAATTTTAATAATACCGATTTTACTTAAGCATCTTCAGGGTTTAAAAGTAAACTGAAATTTAAAATGAAAACTGAAAGAAACTTAATTTCTGTCAAAATATATTTTGTTTTTTTTTATTAATTTAATTTATAACCGTCTGAATAAGTGTAAAAAATAAGCCAAATAATAGTAAACAATCGATTTTTAACATTTCAAAAGAAGGTTTTTGGCAGATTTTCTGCCGAAACCGAAACTGATCTTCCGAATCTAGATTTTTTGCCGAAACTTACCGAAACCGAACCTTCGGTCGGTCACTAAAAATTTCTAAAGTATAGTGGAGGTTTTTCCGACGTCTCATGTAGACCGTTAAGATCAAGTGAAAAAGGTAAAGTTTGCAAAATTTCTTCGATTTCAATTTGGGAGGTGGGTGTGGGTACCGCCGCCCCGGGAACTATTTATTCGATAACCACCACCTCTGCCATAGGTGGTTCGCTACGTTTGGTGACTTAGCAGGGGTGCCTGGGTTCATGGAGTGAGATTTGTGCGACGGATGTGTTTGCCCACCTAATGCGTGGAAGGCAGTATCAGGGGAGACTGGTTGAGGGAGACCTTTTGACCTCTCCAGCCGGACTCTCTTGACCCGTCACCTTGCACCTTGGCTAAGTTGGCATCTCGTTTGGGTCCCACCCAGGCGTCGTGGGTTCAATTACGCGGCTGAGAATGGTTGAGGGAGTTTGACTTCTCCAACCGTACTCTCTCGGAATATCCTCTTGCACCGCAGTGGGAGGGATGGATTCAACGTCCTTCATTCCTGGCCACATTGAACCTCAGATTCCTACCCAGCCCTCATACCTTATTCCTTCCCAGAACTTTTCCTCTCCTTCCTTTCCATAAAAAGACCTTCCACACAGCATCCCCAAAGATGACACTCGCCCTGAGGGATATTTTTCCTCTGGGCCTCCAGTGTTGAGCTAATGTTAAAAAAAAATCTCGGTATGAAACTGTAGATTTGCATTCAAAATAAAATCCAAACCGCCCGCCCGGTGTCCGCCACAGACGCTCTTCTTCATACACGTGCAATTACGAACACAGCAGGTTGCTATTAAGTGAATTCCCAGCTTTGGAAGCCGGATTTTCCGGCTTCAATGAAGTTCTGATGATTTAGTTAAACTGAGATACTCGCTCCAAGCATCATAATGGAGTCTTTGTTGTGGAGGAAGCTGCAATCAAGGCGTACAGGACGGTCTTTCGTAGGACAAGGTTCTAACTCATCTTTTTTTAATTTTAAAAATCCAAAAATCTAACTCACGATTTTTAAAATTTGTAAAAATTACTGTTGGATACAAAACCATTCCTATAACCAAAATAATTTTCAAAGCCATCTGTCAAATATTTCTGTAGATACTTGTATGTGGAATTTCTAATATCTAGTTTTTAAAGCTTTCATTTATTTTACAAGGTTCTAATATCACTTCGAACCTTTTGCAATTAACATTTTGTTTATATCTGACATTTGATCGTTTGTACGAGGCACAGTATAGTTCGTCACTTTAGTTGGAAAGGGTTCTAACTTCGCTTTACCATGTTCTGAGGTATCAAAGTTTGTAAAGACGAATTCTCGTAATCTATTTAATAATTTCTGATTTTGAGATTCAATCTTGAGTGAAGTTTTTTGGTTTTAAAATATTTTAAAGGAAAAGAATAAAAAGAAGAATTTAAAATATTGGAATGTCAGTGGGGAAATGTAATTAGAACCTTATGAAATGAATTACAATGCCTTTTGGTTTGGTGCATGTGGTTTTATCTGCACTTTTAGGTATGTTCTAAAATAATAATATATATCTCATCAAATATATTTAATATATTTGATTATATAATATATTTTTTAATATATTATATAATATATTTATATAATATATTTCCGCTGGGACCTGTTGGGAGCTGTTTCCATGTAAGAAAAGGGTTCTGGGTTCGTGTCCCAGCGGAGCCAATATCTTTTCTGATTTTTCTGTCTCCAGATTTCGATTGAGTTTCGCTAATATTGTCTTCATTTAATTAAATATTATAATTTGAGATTTTACTCATAAAGTTTAAAAAATTAATAATAAGTATTCATCCTAGACTTGCAGAAAAAGTCAATAGATGTCGCGTATTACAAATAAAATGGATAAAAATTTATCCAGACACTATCTAGATTGCATTTAGTTCGAGTTGAATCTTGTAATCATCATATATAAAGATAGAAGCCAATAATATGTGCGTTAAGTAAATGAAGATAATGTTGGTAGTTCTTAGTCGAAGTATGATACAGTTAAAAGTGACCGAATTAATATGGGTTCCGTAGCTTAATCGGTAGAGCTGTTTCCATGTAAGAAAAGGGTACTGGGTTCGCGTCCCAGCGGAGCCAATATCTTTTCTGATTTTTCTGTCTCCAGATTTCGATAGAGTTTCGCTAATATTGTCTTCATTTAATTAAATATATATATATTTTTTTTTTTTTTTTTACATGAGCTCCACACGGTAGATTCCTACCAACCCCTTAAACCCTTTTCCTTCCCAGAACTCTCCTCTCCTTCCCTTCCTTAAAAAAAACTCCACACAGCATCACCAAAGATGACATAGGCCCTGAGGGAAATTATTTTCCTCAGGGCCTATGTCATCTTTGAGGATGCTGTGTGGAGTTTTTTTTAAGGAAGGGAAGGAGAGGAGAGTTCTGGGAAGGAAAAGGGTTTAAGGGGTTGGTAGGAATCTAGGGTTCAGTATGTCCTGGTCATCCGCCTCCAAGACCTAGACAAGCCTGACCCCATGAACCCGGGCACCCCTGCTAAATCACCAAACGTAGCGAACCACTTGGGGTGACCTATGGCAGAGGTGTTGGTTATCCAATAAAGGTTCCCGGGGCGGCGGTACCCATTCCCGCCTCCCAAATTGTGTATATAAGAAATATGTATAAAAAATCGGTAAATAGATTATGAGAAATCATCTTTGCAAACTTTGACACCTCATATCTCAGAACAAGGTAAAGTGAAGCTAGAACCTTGTCCAACCAAAATGTTGCTTTGTTTTCCTCTTTGGTTGATACGTTGAATTTCTGAAATTGAAATTGACGAAATACGCCGTGCTCTAAATACGAAACTTATTATATCATGTGCCAATAAAAATCATTTTTGCTCTTTAAATCTATAAAAATCAATAGAAAATTATAATCTAAAAGTAAAATCAGTTTTTTATAACAAATACTTAGATTCATAGAATAGCCATACTTTAAACATTTTTCTCTTCCCCAAACCCACTATTACTAATGTTGATGTTCCCTCTTCTATGCACTGTATTTCGGAATTTTTGACTATTTTAGTACGTTTTTATGCAACCCTGAGGAGGGTTCGGAAGGAACCGAAACTGGTTTATATATATATAGTTTTACAGGCACTCGATAAAGTGGTTTCCGAACATAGTTGTTTTATTCGAATTATGAAACTTTTTATTTTATTAGTCCGTATCACTATTCACTGTCTCAGAACATACATCGTCTTGGCGGGTAACTTGCGTATCAAATTAAGTCAATAGACGCAAGGATTGCTGACAATAAAAAAAGAAAAAATATTGCGAATGTGCACACTAACGATATATGTGCACCGTTTTTTACGGACTGTGGATGATCAAGAGTTGACCTGATAGCCTCCACGGTCGAGGATCAAATTCTGGCGTGCTCAGATAAATTTTAGGTGATTAATTTGTGTTTTCACAATTTAATACTTTAAATAATATTAGGTATAAGGAAGGAACTCTCAATAACACCCTTGTGTAAGACCTCTATTCAAAATTGAAATGTTGCTTTAAATGGCCTTAGCCGTGTTTGGTGACAAAGTCCCAGCTGTTCCCGTCTGGAGCCAGTGTGACTATGGCAATATCTGAAAACAAAAAACAATATTAAAGTATAAGTGCGTGACAATGTTTAAGACCGTGCTCTAATACCATAAACAATTTTTGCGATGGAATTGTAACCTCGATGCTTTGAAAAATGTTTGACAAAATCAGAATCGCTTGCGCAACGTCACTGCAGATCAGTTTTCTTAAAGTGTGCAATAACGTCTAATTGTGGGCGCTGAAGGCTTTTAGGGGGGGCATAGAAGGCTTAAAGAAAACTAGGGGGCGTTAAGGAAATCTAGGTTGGCGAAGGCAGACAAATTATACTTATAAAAACCTGACGGAATCTTGACACAACACAATTTGCAATTTGCATTTTCAATTTCATTCACAATTTGCAATTTCCTTTTTTATGTGAATACTTAACAAGAGTCTCCGCTGCTCCCGTCTGGAGCTGGAGCCAGTGAGACTATGGCATCCCCAATTGGGGTATGTTGTGAAGGTCACCAAACACGTCTAAAGCCATTTCAAGCAACATTTCAATTCTGAATAGTTGTTTTACACCAGGGCGATACTGAGAGTATTTTCCACTCTGGACCGTGCCGCCAATAAACAATATATTATTTTTAATGAATTAATTGTGAAATATCACAAATTAATCAAATAAAATTTATTTGTCCCCGCATTCGACCCCGCGATCTTCGGATTGGGAGTCAAGAGCCTTACCCCTAGACTACATAGGTACTTCCCCACCTGCCTCTCCCCCATCTCCTTCCCGTCCCCACTAACCTTCAGCCTCACAACATACCCCAAATCGAAGACGCCTTAGTCTCACTGGATTCAGTTGGGACTAAAAAACAAATAAATAAAGTTGATTTTTACGATTTTATAAGAAAAAACCCTAAATAAGTTATTCAAACAATTTCATACGTTGAATTTCTGAATTTTTTCTTGTAGGTTACGGTCGGTCAAATAGATTTCGTATTTATCAAGTCAGAAGTGGTATGTAATGGTCGGTATAATGTTTTCTTTAGAATTTTTGGTTACGGTCGGTCAAATAGATTTCGTATTTATCAAGTCAGAAGTGGTATGTAATGGTCGGTATAATGTTTTCTTTAGGATCTGTTACGTTACGGAATTGTTTCCCGTGCGAGCTAATAGCGAATTGACCCCTTGCACAGGCCCTCCGCCCCCTCTCCCCGCACCGCGCGGCGCCCGTGCCAAGCGCCGAGCGGCTCCCCGCACCCATTCCTTCGCCGGCCTTCGGCAGAACAACTGTGTTCCCCGTGATTCGCGCTAGTCGCTCTCCGTGAACTAACTTCACGATGTATTATTTGAATTGTGCTTTGTGCCCAGTACCTAGCCAGACGGCTGACTCCGCATCTCCCGTTATGTGAGTACCAATCTACTCACCTCCCACACCGTGTGCTATGAACTAATTCTAACTTCACTAAACGTGTAGAGAGAGAGGAGAAAATTCTCGTTAGGCTAGCAGTGTAGTTAACCATGTGTTTCGTGTACCACCCTGTTCTGTTTTTACGAATAAACCCTTTAAGTGCTAAAACTGTGTTCTGATTGAGGAAGGAGACCCGGGGATTGTGAGGAAAGGAGGCGGAGGAGGAATTACCAACCGAACCACAGGCACTCGCCCTGTTTTTAGGAGGAACCTTGCTTGCGCCGACTCTGAGCTAGTCGTCGGCCGTGTATTGCGTGTCCTTTACAGGTGTAGGGTTTAGCAAATGGCCGCAAGTAGTGGCAATGCTAACACTGGCGTTCCCAACTAAGGGGCATTTTTTTTTCTTTCCTCCTCATCTTTTCCCCCACGTTGTGCTAACACTGGGCCCAACGTGGTGCATTTTTTTTGCGTTTTGGTGCTAACACTGGCGCACAATTTTGGGGCAATATTTTTTTTTCCTCTAATCTTTTCCCACGTTTTACGCCGACACCTCCCTCTTCACAGTCGCTCGTCTCGTTCTTCAATCAGCAATTGTTTAAACTTTATAATGTATAATGTTTTGTCTTGTTACTCCCAATTTGTCTAGCATTTCCATCAAGAACCCCGGCGCGATTGTAACTTCGAATTGCAATTTAAATTATCACGGGCACGATTCCTTCATTTTCGAGTCGTCACTCGACAAAACATTATCACCGGTATTCCTACGTAAAGTGCTCAACCAAGAAAGTTGCCGTCGTGAATAATATAGTGTTTACAAGTGTCGACCGACTAAATTTGCTAGTTTCAAATACAAGATTAATAGTGGAAATGTACACAAATATTTAAAACAAAGTTATTCAACAATTAAAATCCTGTATATGATAAACCAATTACCCGCTTCGTTTCCCGAAAGTTAATTAACCAGTTTTTATTAATAAACTTATTCCGCAGAGTGCTGGTCTGTATTTGATATCGACATATTCTGCGAGTAGGGGACTATTTCGCAAAATACTGGCCTGTATATATAACGGCATATTTTGCAGCTTAAGGGAAACAAGTGGATTAAATTCTTTCTACCTTTTGACAATTGGGCATTTTTTTTGTCCTTCTGTCGTCCGTTTCCCCCTTTTTCTTGCGCACCTATCATCTTTCATAAAGAAACAGACGACATAATACGAAAAATGCCTAGTTCGCGTTGACGTCGATTCCTCGAAAGCTAACATTATATCCGTATGCACATTTCTGCATATAACTTGTTATGACGAAAGGAAGTTGGCGTGTAAATACCAATAATTGGTGATGCTCAAATCAGGCTAGTCTAGCCACGTAAATAAAAAACTATTCCCCAAGACATTGTTGAATTTTCAAACAAATACTTCCACGAAAACTTGTATAAAAGAAAAAATATTTCTTTCCTTTTCTGAAGAACCCCCCTTTGGAAAGGAAATGGAAATATTCTAAAAACATGTTCGTTTAAGGCGAACCTCGTTTCCGTTTTTTATTTCCGGACCTTTGCAAATTTGCAAACCTTTTTCAAAAACATCGGAATAAATTCTAAAAACGTGTTCCATTAAGGTGAATCCCGGCTCGTGAAATTTTCATATCCGGACTTTGAAAAATTTTCAACAAATTTCCAAAGCATCTGGATTTTTTTACAAAATCACGTTTTTTAAGGGAAACCGCTGCCCAATTTTTTCTCGTTTTCGGACTTTGAAAATTTTCAACAAATTTCCACAACACCTGGATTTTTTCACAAAATCACGTTTTTTAAGGGAAACCGCTGCCCAAATTTTTCTCGTTTTTGGACTTTGAAAAATTTTCAACAAATTTCCAAAACATCTGGATTTTTTCACAAAATCACGTTTTTTAAGGGAAACCGCTGCCCAAATTTTTCTCGTTTTTGGACTTTGAAAAATTTTCAACAAATTTCCAAAACATCTGGATTTTTTCACAAAATCACGTTTTTTAAGGGAAACCGCTGCCCAAATTTTTCTCGTTTATGGACTTTGAAAATTTTCAACAAATTTCCAAAACAGCTGGATTTTTTCTCAGAATCACGTTTTTTGAGGGGAACGTCTGCGCAAATTTTTCTCGTTTTTGGACTTTGAAAAATTTTCAACAAATTTTCAAAACATCTGGATTTTTTCACAAAATCACGTTTTTTGAGGCAAACCCCTGCCCAAATTTTCAAATAAACCAAACACTTATAAAAAACGCGTTTTTTTTCAAAAACTTTTTGTAAAAATACGTCCCCAGTGGTCAATCTCTGCCCAATTTCTTTCCAATTGCGAGTCTAGTTCTCACTTTTTCCAACATAAGGTCACTCTGATACGATCTTATACACCATGGAAGTTCCTCAAGTTACGCTGGGTATAATCCCGCACGTCTTTACTTCAAGAAAGGAAGAATTACTACAGGCCCTGAGAAATAGAAAGATTTCTCCTAGGAATAATTCCAAAATGCCTTACTGTGACGGAATCAGTAAATTCCATCACATCAAGTTCTCAGGCGTTATCAAATTGGCAAAACTCTTGTCATAAGTGACGTGAGTTACATGTAAATATTAAATGTAAATAATCACCCATATGGGCATTCGTAAGGTAATCCTTACACCCGAAGGCACATTAATGTCAACGGTAGCCTAACTCCTGTACATTCTTTTTCTTTTTGCATAATTTTATATGTTCTTGTACATCCTGCGTGCCTTGCCTGCTGTACCACAAGAGCACCTCTTGGGGCACCGTTTTCATACTTGTATGCATCCTCTTCCTGAAATTGATCACTTCGGGAAAGGGCCTCCTTTTCCTCCTACCATCAACGGTTCCGGAAAACTCTTGCTCCAAGACGTTATAAGGTTATCTCTCTCTCTCTCTCAGGTTATGTGGGACCTAGCGATCCGTAATGTAGGAAGGTTCTGCTTTTTTTTTTTTGTTCCAGAATAAAAAAAGGAACAAGATTGTTTGGGAATAAACGAAAACAGGTTTCTACTTGTGAGGTTAAATTCAGTTTCAGTGCCGGCAACCCGGGCGTTTATTTAGTTTCATGGTTATTTTCATTGTTTTCTTTTCTTTTACCCGCCTCACTAGACAAAGTCTGTTCCGAGGCGAGTAAATCACATATTATGTTTGTTCCAAAAGAAATGTGTGTATTTAAACAAATATATATGTAAAAAGATAAAAAAGATAAATTATATGTTGGTATATTAAATATTTACATACATACTTTGTTTTTTAGATAAAAGTAAATTAAAATTTTGTGACAGTTGAATATAGCGGTTACATAATAGAAGTAATAATTAATAATTAATCATAATAATTAATATTGCAAAATTGCAGTTTCTCGTATTTGTTTTATTTGAATATTATATAATTTCGTGAGAACTTGTATGAAATGTTATTTATTTAGAATATTTTGAATGTCTGTTCTTTCCTTTTCATTCAGCCATATTACAAATCTTTTGAAAAGCCAATTCAAATTATTTAGGGTGACGTAAGTTTTTGTTTGTGTTAGGAAGGTATTGAAAATGTGTGGTGCTAGGTAAGATTCGTGTTTTTTTGCAAAAGTTGATTTGATATGGGGAACTTGAAAGTGCTTATTAATTTTTGCTCTTGTGTTTTGCGAGTGAGGTATGTGGAGGTGTGAATTTTTGATACAGTTTTTATAAATGATCTTCCTTATGAATAGTTTATTTACGTCTAGTAATTTGTTTTTGATCATTAGCTGTTCCGTCGGATGTTGGTAAGGTTTATAAAACATAATTCTAATTATTGTTTTGTGATTTATTTTAAGAGAATTGAGGTAAGTATCTGCTGCTCCTCCCCAAACTGAAATTCCATATGTTAAAATACTTTGACAGAGTGCGAAATATATATTTTTTAGTTGATTTAATGACATGATGTTTCGTATTGTTT
This sequence comes from Limnephilus marmoratus, assembly GCA_917880885.1. Lineage (NCBI taxonomy): Eukaryota > Metazoa > Arthropoda > Insecta > Trichoptera > Limnephilidae > Limnephilus > Limnephilus marmoratus. The sequence goes on from OU862922.1 coordinate 47,622,642, forward strand.
TGAAGATGTATGATAATTTTCGTATTTTTTTTGATAATATATTAATATGGAGATCCCATTTTAGTTTATGGTCAACAGTTAAACCTAGATATTTAATATTGTCTGCATAAACAATTTTGTCACAAGTACAGCATGTGTTATTTGACGAAATATTGGTGCAGGGGTTAAGATGTAGTTGTGGTTGGCTATGTGGTTGACCAGCCTTTGTTTTGCTAAAAGTTAAATATTTTGTTTTTGAAATGTTCAGTGTTAGTAGATTGTTTTGTAGCCATTTATTTACTACAGTCATCCCTGTTTCTGTGTTTTTGAATACCTTTTCCCATGATTGTGCCTTGAACAAAATTGCAGTGTCGTCTGCATAACTGATTACTTTGTACTCAATTTTTCCTAGGTTTATCTCAGTTAGACTATTTATATAAATGAGGAATAGTATGGGACCCAAGACGCTGCCTTGTGGTACTCCATACCTGATATCTGCTTTGTCACTGCTGTATTTATTTATTTTTACTATTTGTTGTCTCTTTTCAATTTAGCTGACATTGGTTTCAGTAATAAAAGAGTTCATTTCCAAAACAACCAAAGCCCAGTATAATTTTATAAAGAACATAACAATGTTGCCCTTTTGAGGGGCCGGGTTTCACATCCCCAAAAACATAACAGATTCTGAAACATAACAGATTCATAACAGATTATAATTAATATAATAATTAAGCAGAAAGAAATATCGTACCTGCGGACTATGGATCTTTATCTAATTCTACACTGACACGAACTCTTAATTTACTTGAATATAGCGCGTTGATGAACCGCGGGCCATATTCTCTCGCAATCTCCAGGATGGGAACCAGGAAAGACCCCCAGGAAGGCCAGAGAATGAGGACTCCCCGCTAGGGAGTAGTATCCAAGATCAGCACCAGTGCTCCGGTTGAGCCCACCGGATGAAACACGATTTCCGTCAACACACCTCATCAGGAAATGAATGCCGAATAACCATCCGTCACAAATATGAGCAGCAATGACCGTACCAGGTCATAAGGACTCTCCCTCGCAAAGCTTTTCAATATGCCAGTCGCGATTATGTAGGTAATTAACAATACCGTTATGTCGCGGACAAATATCGGTCCCAATGGCGGCGACCAATCACATTAGAAACAGCGTTCCGATCACATCAGAAAGAAGCGTTCGCAAAATGTACATCGCCCGGCTCGCGATTAAAATCGTTTAAAACAATTTGTAACGAAGAGATTATCCCATTTTTAAATCCAAAACTATCACTAAAGTGACAAGTCGAATCAACACCGGCTTCCCGTACGGTGCCCATTCAAAAAGTGCATGGAAAAAACCCCCGGTGCAAAAACCAGAGAGAAAAAAAGTGTTGCCAATCCATTCCGTGCTGTTCAAATTATCAGGTTAGTGGTCAGGTAAATAATTATATCACAAATTGATAATTATTTACGTGACAACGTCGCTTTCCTTTTCACAATTCTAGCAGCATCCGCGCGTTTTTTTTTTTCTCACCTCATCGCCTCATCTTGTCATATCACCTTTTTTTAATTGTTTTGTGTCGGGTTTTTGTCGTACCAGTACGTCCCTACCCTAATGTTGTAAATATAAAATCTTAAGTGCAAGTCTGTATAATAACCATTGGTTTCAGACCATTGCCGCAGCTCACTACTATGGTCACAGCACCATATTGTAAGAATGTCGCGACGATTTCCGTTATAATAGGAAATCCTCCCGTTTTTTTCTTTTTTCTTTTTCCTCTTCATCTCATCCTAACACATTCATAGTAATGTTGTATATTGGGGATCGTTTCGAATACACCAAATGTACACACCTATCAGGTCACATTCGCTGGATTCGAAACAATTCAAGGGCAACCTTGTTGCTACTTGTGGTTTTTCTTCTTTTTCCAAAAATTAGAATGGCGCTCAACCCAATTGCTCTATTTTTTTCCAGAATCGTATTTTGTCGGATTCTGAGAAAAATATTTGTTATAAAAGTGGCAATACGTTTCGTCCCTTCATTAACATTGTTCTTTGTACATGTACCACCATTCAGAATTGAAACGTTGCTTGAAAATGGCTTTAGCCGTGTTTAGTGACCAGATCTGAATAGCCAGGTACTTCCCAACCTTCCTCTTCCCCACCTCCTTCCCCTCCCCACTATCTTCAGCCTCACAACATACCCCAATTGGGGATGCCATAGTCTCACTGGCTCCAGACGGGAGCAGTTGAGATTCTTGTGCGGTATTCACTGTAAAAAAAAAAAAAAAAAAAATACAACTTCATTATGAGGTACAATATTTTATCATGACATCAGTTTCTTTTGTCCTTTATTGTACCATTATTTTTGTTTGAAGTTTAAAATCTTGGCCAGATCTTCAATAAAATTTGTGTTTATCGCCTTTTGGCAAGTCTTGTAACGTATGCTAATATGAAATTATTAAGCTACAGCAGTGCCGTATTAATTACATCATTGCAACCCGCCGTCTGTATTGAATGGGGACCCACATTTCCGAACGTAAACTTTTGTAACATTATAGGCGCGAGCCTTACAATATCTACTATTATAGGTGTGAACCTTACAATATCCACTGCTATAGATGCGAATCTCATAATATCTTTGTGTTTTTACACGTCACGGGGAGTCCGTCATAACTACTCATTGTTTGCTCATCAACACAGGGTTGTTGATCGAGAGGGTGATTTATCTCATTAAATTGTTTTAAATACCTATTGGGTTACTGTCTTTCAATACTGGGCAAAATTTGTTGTAAATCGTTCATTCCTGTCACGTGAGACGTGAAAACGTGACAATATCTACCATCATAGGAGAGATCCTCAAAACATCCGCCATGATACGAGAAGTTCGTTATAATTACTTTATACTCTTAACTAAATGTTATTAAGTTGGTCGTGTGTCTTTTGGCATGAGAACCGCCCCTTTTTGGTCGTGTGTCTTTTGGCATGAGAACCGCTTTGTTATAACTGTGTACTTATATAATCTGTGCACCAAACGTGAAGACGTTACAATACTCACCATGAGTCGTGCGAACGAAATAATATCTACCCCCATGTTTGTGTGACCTACCAAGTGTAGATCACACGTCTTTTATGTCAATGTATTCCTTTTGTCCTACACTACCAAATGGTATTGTAATGTGCCAGGATAACTGCTGTAGACCTTGTTTCACCTTCCACTCAGAGGTCGAATTTCGGAAATAGCCGAGTCCTCAGCAGTTTTCTTCGTTCAAGTGTTCCCAATTGTCACCCTTTCCCTTCCTCGAAATTATCCGTGAATGGGGATATATGCGTTACGCACTTGGCGTTTCGTTTGTCAAATGGGACAACCTTCATACACGGATCCTTTCAACTTCCTACTCCTTTCCCACTTTTCATAACTTATTTGTACTCAATGTTTTTGTTCTTCGAAAGTAGAAAAAATGCTACCGTATAGACGTGAGCATAGGTCATGGAAGACCAACTTCTTTCGAACGTGGCATTTTGTCATACGTACAAACCCTTACCTACGTGTTCTTGGAAATGTATTTAGTTTAAAAAAAAACTAAATGGGTTAAACAGAACCTTCCTTGAATACGTACCTTTGTAATATGTATAAGTCTGTAGTTGCATTTAGTTAACTCTCTCTCCGTCTCTCTCTCTCTCTACACGTCAAACAAATCCAATCTTTCTCAACATGCATACCTTGTTTCTCTCCAAACCTTTTCATCATTGGTCTACCAGGCAGGTATACTTCAAGAATTTTGTTCTAATAATAATTTTTTCGCCGAATTAATAAGAAGACCAGCAGCTCTTCACCCCATCTACACCTGCGCCTCTCTTCATGCTGCCTTCACTACCGTCACGGAGGTCCCATGCCTTCAAACCCTGCGTACCAAAAGCACCCGACCACACCTAACATAACCTAGTGTGAGTCGTGCGTGTAGTTGCGAATTGTATCATCACCAAACCATCACTCAAACAAACCCGAGCACGTCAGCTCTGGGTTGGTTCATGTTCCTGTTGCCATTGTACAAATGTTCCTGTTGCCATTGTACAAATGTTCCTGCTGCATCTTGCAAATGTTCCGGTTGCCATCGTGCAAACGTTCCTGCGGCATCTCGCAAATGTTCCTGTTGCCATTGTACAAATGTTCCTGCTGCATCTTGCAAATGTTCCGGTTGCCATCGTGCAAATGTTCCTGCGGCATCTCGCAAATGTTCCTGTTGCCATTGTACAAATGTTCCTGCTGCATCTTGCAAATGTTCCATCTGCACCTTGCAAATGCTCTGTTGCCATCATGCCAATGCTCCTGTGCCTTTGCGCAAATAACAATACCAACGATTGTTCACACAAAAATCCCACTGTATACTAACCAGTGTACCAACCACCATCACAACAACGGCTGTCATGCACACAAACCATCTCCTCTATAAAGGACCAACCACCAATTACAATTCCACTCTCCAGTACCTCAATGATGTCATACTGGCCCACCCACAGGATCCGGAAGCAGCTACCTTTTTGACCTCTGTGACAGGTAGAACCCTCTCCACCACCAAGAAGCCTCATCCTGCGTTCTCTTCTTCGTGTTTTCTTTAAGGCCCTAGTGTTCCTTGAGTGTAATCTCAAACGGGCCAGGTTACTGTGACAAAGTAACCTTATAACTTCAGTGCAACGTTCAAACACCCCAAACATTCTACGCAAACCACGCTACGCAAACTTAGCTCACAGACCAATGATACAATTTAGAGTCATTTTTTTTTCTATCACTGCATAACCCTTGTACCTTTCTCCAGCAGGTCCTTGTTTATATTTATGTATGTCACTGCTCTTTCATGTACATTCATGTATAATTCTTTGTTCACCATGTTTTTTTTCTCTTTTGTTTTTGTTTCTACTATTTTGTAGCTAGCAACTTTTTCTTTTTCTCTCTCTCTATCTCTCTCCCCTTTCTCTTGGATTTTTTTTTGTTTTGGCACAAGTGCTAGAAGGGTAAGAGGATTTCTTAGCCCTACTGCTCCATTACCACGTCGCCTTTTTTGCGGCGAGGGGGGAAGTGTTACGTTACGGAATTGTTTCCCGTGCGAGCTAATAGCGAATTGACCCCTTGCACAGGCCCTCCGCCCCCTCTCCCCGCACCGCGCGGCGCCCGTGCCAAGCGCCGAGCGGCTCCCCGCACCCATTCCTTCGCCGGCCTTCGGCAGAACAACTGTGTTCCCCGTGATTCGCGCTAGTCGCTCTCCGTGAACTAACTTCACGATGTATTATTTGAATTGTGCTTTGTGCCCAGTACCTAGCCAGACGGCTGACTCCGCATCTCCCGTTATGTGAGTACCAATCTACTCACCTCCCAGACCGTGTGCTATGAACTAATTCTAACTTCACTAAACGTGTAGAGAGAGAGGAGAAAATTCTCGTTAGGCTAGCAGTGTAGTTAACCATGTGTTTCGTGTACCACCCTGTTCTGTTTTTACGAATAAACCCTTTAAGTGCTAAAACTGTGTTCTGATTGAGGAAGGAGACCCGGGGATTGTGAGGAAAGGAGGCGGAGGAGGAATTGCCAACCGAACCACAGGCACTCGCCCTGTTTTTAGGAGGAACCTTGCTTGCGCCGACTCTGAGCTAGTCGTCGGCCGTGTATTGCGTGTCCTTTACAGGTGTAGGGTTTAGCAAATGGCCGCAAGTAGTGGCAATGCTAACAGATCGTTTACCCAAAACTCTTAATTTACTGAAAAGTTGTGTAACATCTTTATTATTGAAGAAGAAGGTGATGGTAATAAATCTAAACGAAACATGAAACAGAACAAGACACAGAAAAAAAGAAATGGTCTCAACTGGGAATCGAACTTGATTACGGATATTGAATATTACTTTACCGGCAAGGCGTCAGATCCTGGGTTTGTGTCCCAGTTGCGACCGTTACCTTTTAATTTTTCTGTGTCTTGTTCTGTTTTATGTTTCATTTAGATTTAGTATTATCTTCTTCTTCAATGATATATTTCATTGATCGGTATAATCTTCAAAGTTATTCCAATAAAAATTTAATTACTTTATTATTTGGGACTTTTTGGTGAACAAAAAAAACACAACCTTTTTTTAAAATTTTTGGATCCTAACTTAATTCGCATCGGCCAAATTGTTTTTTCATAATAAAATGGAGAATAATATTACAATACCAACGGGCAGGTTATATGCTAAAACAGATATCACAATTCAGTCACCTGAATTTTGCCTGTCAAGAGAATTGAAGGTAAATTGGAAAACCGTCCTAGCTGTGATGACAAATTTCCGAACGAATTTCGAGAGAATAGAATTTCACGTAAAATAAGAAAGAACCGTGACTCGAAGTGAGAAAATTAAAAAATACCTCTTGGAAATCGAATCTCTGAGCTTCAGTTTCTTCTTCTTATTGGTAAGTTATTTTTTTATGTGTATAATACCTCACAAGAGTCACAACACTTCCCGGAGCCAGTCGGACTGCAACGTAATCAATCGCTGTGTGTCGTGACGGTGAAGCGAGGGAAATTGATAGGAAAGAGGCAGGTTTTTTTTGTAATGTTTTTATGTCACTCCTCGCAAGAGCGCTCCTTTCTGTATGGTGTAAACACAGGGGAACTATATCGCCGCCTTGTGAGGCAGGGCAAAGTAGGGGCGAGAGTACATGATGAAAGGAGGAAAATCAGATGCCGGTAGCTCGTTTCACACATATGAGCCGATTTGCATATAAACGAACCAGAAAAACGACCCGTAGAGTATCGCAGTAGGGTGCTCCAGTGCAAAGGGGATCAATGCAGCTAGCTCCTTTGAGCATGTTTCTTTGCAATGCCTGTAGAACTACTCAACAAGCCAACATTCTTTAGATTGATTCGTGGATGTTTCGAAAACTCGAGTATCATGAGAAGAATAGGCCACTTGCATGGATTTCATAACGACTTGGAAAAAATCGTGTGGATAGATTTTTTTACTAAGATTCCGAAAATTTTAGTAAAATTTTTTAGAAATGATCAGTTTTTTTTTTTTTAAATAAATAAATCCATTATTTGGGCCCGCGACGTCACTACATGAAAATGTCCCGTCTCCGAAAATGTTCCTATTAATTTTGTAAAATTCCACACTGAATTATTTTTTTTGTATGGTGACACTTTGATTTCAGGCGAATTTTTGAATTTGCAATTAACGTTCACTAGATTTATTGTTTGTTCTCTGCGAACTTATCATTTGGTTTGACATTTTAACAGATGTTATAGAGAACCCCGTACATTTTACGATGTCTGCACGTGTTTTAGAGGTATAATGGTAGTGGTGCTGATTTTAACAATACAAGTATATTACATTGGATATAGTAATATGTATAGACGTTGAACATTATAATGATTTATGATCAATAAGATGGATCAAGGAAAAAAATATTTATGAGATGTAATATTTTTGGTATGCCTCGTTATTCTCCTGTGCCCTTTCTTGTGGAAAACGTTCTTTTTTTTAAATGATTTTCGGCAATGTAATTATCGTTTTTTCGCACCCATAAAATTATGTCCGACTTTCCGGTTTATAAAAAGTGGTCTGATTTCTCGGATTTAAATTTTCAAAAAATCGCCAGGGTTTCAAAAATACGATTAAAAAAAAATACGGAATGTCTTAGAATATTTGCCTAAATCGGAAATTGTTTTTTAAATGTGATGCAAGTGGCCTATTTCTACGTTCCCGATGGTTATCTGCGTTATTGTTTTAGACTGTTTTATCTCCCGGCTTGCAGAGCTAACTTGCCAATAGTCATGACAGTTGGGAGAGCAGTCTTGTTGTTAAATAGAATCACTTCGAATATCGATATGTTTAACATTAATAAAAAACATAATTTTTAAAAATTTTCTCTCTTCAATGCTTTGAAATGTTAAGATTTTTAAAATGATAAATGAATTTAAATGATAAATAAATTGAATTGAAATAAATTTATCTTTGGGTGTGTGGAAGTTTACATTGAATTTTTAAGATGTATTTGGTATATATGTTTGTCGATTCGGATAAAATGCTCGGACACTTCAAATAAAATACTTCAGATATATTAATTCCAAAAAACTAATAGGTACTTACCAGAGGCGGCCGCTTCCTTAGTGCATATGTGCACTGCACTGCCGAAAATACGTCAGAAGTGTAAATTAGTATCTACATCCTCTCACGAAGAATCCCGCCAATTCGTTACAAAATCTTTACCAATTGTCTAAACTCCTTCCCATGAGAGAAAGGAATTCGTGCACATTTTGTTATGCCCAGGCGTGACGTCACACGAAGTTATATTTCTATTGGGATCATCCCCAGATGCTGGAGTGCTCGTGCCCGTGAAATGAGCAAGACAAACCTTAACGACGTTTGACGTGTGAAAGCAGAGAAGGCATATGGTGCCTGGGTGCACTAGCGGAGCAAATGACTTAACATTAAACTTGCGTAAAGTGATACCGAACCTTTGGAATGGAATAGTTATGTTCGACGGATTTAAGACGAAATAAAAATGTTGTTTTAACGCCATCGGCCGCCAGCGCGGCGCTGTATTGTTTCGGTATTGACAGCATTTTAACAGTTTTTGCAAGTTTTATTCTGTAAAAAAAACTTATTTAAAAATGAGTGTTACTGAAAACATTGCGATTAACGTAGACTTTATCAAATGTAATTATGGAGTGTTTTAGTGAAACGGTTAAACTTTTAAAAACAATTTGTACTATTCCAATGACAACTGTTGAGTGCGAACGGTGTTTTTCTACATTAAAACGTTTAAAAACATTTCTGAGGAACACTATGTCTCAAAATCGGCTTAATGCTTTGTCAATGTTGAGCATCGAAAAAGGTTTGATATCTTCTATACCAGAATTTAATAATCGTGTCATTGAAGTATTTTCACAAATGAAAGAGCGACGAATGGATTTACTCTATAAGTGAACGTTTGCATTACGTAGGTATGTCACCCCCTAATCACTTTATTTTCCCATGTTAATGTTACCTTTTGTGTAAAATGCACTGCTCGCGAATTTTGTCACGGGCCGCCTCTGGTACTTACGGTGACCGAACATCTCAACAAAATGGCACTTCATCATTATTTGAAAGGTCATTAAAATTGATAGATAAAAACTAGATTAAATAGGTTACATTAGGTCAGGTTATGGGCTATTTTTTCATCACTTTTGATACAATTCAGGAGGCGGGTATGGGTACCGCCGCCCCGAAAATCATTTATTAAATTACCAACACCCCTGCCATAGGTCATCCTAAGTGGTCCGCTGCGTTTGGTGACTCAGCAGGGGTATCCAGGTTCATGGGGTGAGGTTTGACTAGGTCTTGGCGGCCAATGCGTTTGCCCACCACGCCGGATCGGGAGAGATCGCTTGAGGTAGACCTAACTTAAACCTCTCCAGCCGGTCTCTCTCAACCCATCGCCGTTCACCACACGGGATTGATGAATGCATAAGTCCGTCATTCCTAGACAAATGGTCCCCCAAACCTACCGACCCCTCATATATTTTTTCTTCCCAGAACTTCCTCTCCTTCCTTTCCCTAAAAGAAACCCTCCACACAACATCCCAGCATCATATTTTTTTCCTCTGGGCGTGGTGTTGAAATGCCACTTTGTTAGTTGCAATGGAACCGGTACTTAGGTTCCTCTTTACCAAACCTCTATATAAAACCTTTGCCTTTGAAATTTTAAATAATTAAAAATCTTTTTCTGAGACCGTTCAGTGTATTTTCTAAACTCCAATATTATAATGTTTTAATACTTAAATAAGCACTTCACAGCATATTTTAAAGCCCAACTAAAATAATTTAATAGATTCCTTTACAGATATTAGGGAACGTACCCATACTACGTGACCTCTTCGGGGGGGGAGTCTTCAAAATGTCACGCTTGGTACAAATGAGCGGCGGTTTGCTTAGGATTTTGGTCACCGGGGGGGAGGGTTAAAAATTGCAAAAAATTGGTCACGTAGTATGAGTACGTTCCCTTAAGACAAGACTAAAGACTCTCATCTGCAGGTGCCCTTATTCGAAACGTTCTTAAATTAATACCACAAATATGAATAACTGTTTATAAAAGTTTACACCTGCCCTTATGAAGGCACAATTGTGCCCAAACCAGTCGTACACTGTAGCAAATCATATCAACTGAAAGTTACAGTCATGCTCCATCACAAAGCTTCTGAATTTCAAATTATAAAAGCTTCTAGTTTGCATCAAAAGTTTTGTGTGTAACCTACACCAAGGGTGAAGTTATGACGTAGACAAATATTACCAAAACAAGTGAATCTATTTATATAAATATACAAAAATATGCCTGTCACTGATATCGAATAATATACGTGTTGATGTTTTTCAATTGGCAGACCAACCAGAACACATTCGTGGTCTATTTTAATATGAACAACCATTTTCCGATATGTAATATTCATGATTTGTGGTCGTGACACTAACAAAATGTTATTTGTTTTAACAGCTAGGCTAGTCTTTCTTAAATTAATTGAAATATAATAAAATTACTAAATCAATTTACTAGAAATCATTAGGTGGTTTCCCCGCAGGAGTAGGCAGAGGGGATCGACCGCACCACAGCTATATTTAAGCAAACACTTTTTGCTCCATTCACATTCATATATCGCAACATTCATGCTCTTTTGATATTCATATTCTTGACACGCTTAATGATTTTTTGGTACCTACCTACAGATATTTATTTGATATTAATATTTTATTTGATTGTTAATAAAAATTTAGGGTTACTTTTTGCCTCTGAGAGACTAAGCTTCTATGTTGGAAAATAACAACTCAATATATTTAGTAAATTTAATACTGACAATAAGTCAGTAGATTCAGTGTCAACATTTGTCTCCTACAATTACAAGCCTGAAACCTTCAGCCGTAGTCGTCACCACGACTTGTTTAAGATATCACATTGCAGGACAGATGTTCTAGCACAGCATTGCATGGCAAGAGGAATGTTGCTTTTGAATGAAATTTCAAAAGCAGTTGTTATAAATGATTTCTCTTTAAATAACCTTAAAACTTTTTTTGTACCTACCTATCTTCCCAAATGTTATGAATGTTAAAATAAAACATCTTGTACTATAAAGGAATGATTAATCTGTGTAACAATAATTGTTTCATAACGCTTAATAAGATCTAGATAGGTTTGTTCTAGAAGGCCAGAATTCAAACCTATTGGTGAATTTCGCACACTGGGTGCTTATATTGGCTGATAATTACCGGTTGTCAGCCGTTGTTAAGGAGCCAAAACAAGTGTTTGTTTGTCTTCAGTCTTCCCATCCTAAAGCAGCTGTCAACATTACCGTTTATATCGTGACAAGCTATCGTGACTCGCATAGTGAATTTACCGCCGGTAATTCACCCCCATCGTATAAAAACTAACTAACAACTGCCTGTGGACCATCCAGAAACAGCCAATAGACCACGAGGGATCCACAAACCGGGCAAGATTGCCATCAAATTATCGTAAGTCCCTTTGTGAAATACCTTTGTTATTTGTTTCAGTAAACGTATCATATCGAGATAAACGGGCATAACTCGTATAGAGTGAACATTCAGCTTCACTCTAACCCTTGTAAGGTAGTGCCATCAACGCGCTAATCTTACAATAATTTCAATAAATAAATTAAATTAAATATTTTCGTGGATAATGCCAGTCAAATTATAAAGATTGGTTACAACGCAACAGTTTGAAAAATTGTTTTGTAAGCTCATTTAATTATTGATTTATTTTAACAATTGATTTGGAGAAAAAAATGTGAACGAATTTTGTTCTCCGGAGATGTTTTTGTTTAAACTTAAACAAAAACTTTCAACTTAAACAAAACAGTAGGTATTGGACAGGTGGGGACGGGATGAGTGGTTGGGCGGTTACCGTGACCAGTGATTACATATGGAAGAATTTATTTTTGTTTGGTTTAGAAGGAAAAAAAATAATAAAACGTTACCGTAGTCCAAAATTTTATTTAACATTTTTTCCTCCAAATAATCTCGGGAATCATTTTTAAAGTAAGTCAAGTATGTCCTTTCAAACCCTGTAAACATCAGTAAAATGCTATTGAAAGATGAGAAATAATCATAATAATTGTTTATATTATATTTCAATGTTTAACTCAAACTTTACTGACATATTTTTCTAGATTAGATTTCAGTGAAATTATGCACTCCATTAGTCTTAGCTTCCGTCGGATGAATTAGCAAGTAATTTCAGAGTGAATTTTTGCTAAATTAAACATTGAATAGAAGAGAACAAATAGGTCGAAACGTGAAAACCCATTAAACTTGGAATAAAGTGATAATAAGTCATTCCTATCTCTTGAATACAATGAAGCGAGCTATCCCGGAAGCGTATTTCCAATCCCTAACGCGGTTGAGTCACTCTAGCGACTGAGCCGCGTTAGGGATTGGAAGGCGTAAATCGCCTTATAAACACTACCGCATTTCAGTCGCGCTAGTGACTGAACCGCGTTAGGGATTGGGATTTTTTTTACATTGAAAATTTATTTTAAGTTAAAAAAGGCGGTTTTTTTTTTTAACTGAGGGTGACGACCGTAATTATAGAAGGGTAAGCAGAGAGGATGGACCGCGTTAATTTTTTACTTAATTTTTTTTTTTTACATAGAAAATTAAGTAAAAAATTAACGCGGTCCATCCTTTCTGCTTACCCTATATATTTTTCAAAAAATATATAGATAAATTTTCTATGAAAAAAAAAAAAAAATTAAGTAAAAAAAACGCAGTTCATCCTCTCTGCTTACCCTTCTATAATTACGGTCGTCACCCTCAGTTAAAAAAAAAACCGCTGTACAAGACCCGTAGGCTTGCACAAAAACTGTAAACAATACACATAGACGCCCGACAATTCCAATGTCTTGATAGAGATGTATTCTTGCTTTGACAGCTGTTGAAGTTCCACAGTAGAGTATCTGGTTACCGAAGCATTCATGCTGGGTATCTTCCGCCACGCATCGTGAGATGGAATGCTCTTGCATCGGAGTATGTAGGCTGCGCTGGATGCTAGTTGTGTATTATGTGAGATGGGCTGCGCTCCAGATGATGTATATTCTCGAGTTTGTTATGTATCCAAGGGAATAAAAATCCTAGGCGGGGGCGGTCACAGCAACTCTTAAGTAGGCCGGCTTGTCATTGCATGGCAGTGGGTCGCTTGCATCCTAGGCTAGGGCGGTCGCAGCCACTCACATCTTGATTGGCTCCAGGGTATCGGTCTGCATTCTATTGGGCGTGCTGCACGTGGCGTCATGATCAGGTAGGTCTGCGTTTAAAGGAGCCCAAGGATGGCCGTGGGGCCTAGGCGTTATCATCAGGGCAGAGAGATGCAAGGCTCGATGCAAGGGGGCCCCGGGCTAGCAGCCCGGAGCCAGATGGTCAAGGGTAGCGCAGCGACTTCAAGGGCTTGGTAAGAATCAGCAAGTTCAAAGGAGTCCAAGGATGGCCAGGGCTTCGGCGTTGTCTTCAGGGTAGAGAGATGCAAGGCTCAATGCAAAGGGGGCCCCAGGCTAGCAGCCTGGAGCAAAATGGTCAGGGGTAGCGCAGCGACTACAAGGGTTTGGTAAGAATCAGCAAGTTCAAAGGAGTCCAAGGATGGCCGGGGCTTCGGCGTTGTCTTCAGGGCAGAGAGATGCAAAGCTCGATGCAAGGGGGCCCCGGGCTAGCAGCCTGGAGCAAGATGGTCAGGCCTCAGGCGTCAGCGTTTTGTAGGTATTATCCCATCGGGTGCTTGAGGTGAAAGAGTTGCGTCTTGGAGCTTCGAAATGGTGACAGCGAGACTGACGTCTTGAAGTTCCAACCGGTGACGGTGATACTGGCGTCTTGAATCGAGTGGACGATCGAAGAGGTGTTGCTACAATCGCTTGATGGTGAACACTGAATGCCAACTGCTTTCTTAGCAGACCTTTTATAGTGGCAGGTCAGTCGGTTTCACAATATTTTAAATTCATGCAATAATTTCTATTTCCGCGTGAGTCATCTCAGGTTGTAATTTCACGTTGTGCAACTAAATAATTTATATTTTTGGGAGCATGAACCACCTCATATTAAAGTGTTGAGAAATCAATATTTCGGGGACGCGCCATTCAAATGAAGAATATTTCCTCTTTGATAAAAATGCATGATATGAAATAACACGTTCGATATACCCGCGTTTTTTTTTAACTTAAAATAAATTTTCAATGTAAAAAAAATTTTTACTAAAAAAACGCTGTCCATCCTCTCTGCTAAACTCTTTATAATTACGGTCGTCGCCCTCACAGAAACTGATAGAGCAACGAAGCGCGTAGGTGACTGAATCGGTATAGCTTTTGTAAGGTGATTTATGCATAACAATCCCTAACGCGGTTCAGTCACTAGCGCGATTGAAATGCGGTAGGGTTTGTAAGGCGATTTACGCCTTCCAATGCCTAACGCGGCTCAGTCGCTAGAGTGACTCAACCGCGTTAGGGATTGGAAATACGCATCCCGGAAGGGGTCCGATAGTTGTAGGTATTGTTCGTCTTTCTATTTTCAGATAAAACCAAGCGTTATTAATTCGACGTAGGTATTGTGTGTAGTCATTCGTGAACACCAATCACTGAACAGAAAATTTATAGAAGTGCGAACTTTTTTAAGTGATTTTTTTAATGTGAATATCGCACAGGAGTTTCAGCTGCTCCCAATCGTCTGGAGTCAGTGAGACTAAAGTATCCCCGATTGGGGTATATTGTGAGGCTGAAGGAAAGTGGGAAGGGTATGGGGAAGAAGAAGGTGGGGAAGTATCTGACTATTCAGAGCTAGTCACCAAACACGGCTAAAGCCATTTTAAGCAACTTTTCATTTCTGAATGGTCGTCTTACACTAGGGCGATCTAAGAGTATCTTCCACGCTGGAAAACACAAATCAGTCAAATAAAATTTATTTGGGCATGCCTGGATTTGCCCCTCGACCACGGACGCTTTAAGTAATAATAATAATAACCACTATCTGTAAACAATAGACCTCGCGTCCAAAATGGTATGTTTCTATTTTTCTCTTATACACTCGTAATAAATCAAAACCAAAATTTCCTCCAAAGTCATAAGATTTTTTTGTAAATAGGTCTCAAATATTTATCTACTTTAATTATAAACCGTGTACCTTTATAACAATTTTTTATTACAAATGAGGAATTATACATATTGTTTAAAGGAACGTCACTACCACTTTCTTCAGGCAGGTACTCGTAGGTACCATAATATTAAAAAAATGTTAAATAAATACGACGATTTTATATTTGAAAGAAGAATCTTTGCTAAATTATGATAGTCAAAGAGCCGTCTAATCTGTGATTGCAGCAGATTTTTGAACGCACAAACAAACGTACAGACTTCAGACAGAAGAAATGCAAAACGGTCGAGTTAAAATAGGACTTCGCTAAGCTTAGTCAATGATAATAATTATTTATTTTCTTGTAAATTCGTTGTATATTACAAACAAACACTTAAGATTAAACGTCACGTACGCATTCATAGATGGCGCCAATTAAATTATTTTAGGTTTTTAATACTTTTTGCACGTTACGCTTTAAAATATTGAGATGAATTAATTGTTTGCGCCCGTACATATTTAATACGAATGTAAATAAATAGCTTTGTGAATAAACAAACCCAAATCTTTCAAGAAAGGCTGAAAAATTAAATGTTGTATCGGTGACTCAATCCAATATTGTATTTTTCAGCCTTTCTTGAAAGATTTGGGTTTGTTTATTCACAAAACTATTTTATTCTCACAATTTGTTGTCTTCCAGTAAGATAGCTTTCAAACCAGGCTAATATACTGCCACGTATACCAAGCTTTTCTAATTTCCATATGAGAATTTTATGGGAAACTGAATCAAAGGCTTTACTGAAATCAGTGTAGACAGAGTTTTTTTTTGTGCAATAATACTGTGCATTAGTAAGTAGGCATCATCTTCTTCTTCTTCTACTACGTAGGACCTTTCATGGAAGGAAAGGACAAAAGGATATGATTAGCAATGCAAGGAATTTGGGAAAAAGGGTGTCAGTTCATAAGATGTTTCAGACTGTCATTTTGACGAAAGAAAATCACAAACGTAAACCAAACAAATAAATTGTTTTTATCAATGTCCATATAGTGTGATTGAATGAATTCAGTTCCCCTAATAGGTATTTCTCATCGGAATCCTTTGATGGTCATAATAATACCGCGCCCGGGGAACCATTTATTCGATAACCAACACCTTTGCCATAGGTCACCCCAAGTGGTTCGCTATGTTTGGTGGTTTAGTGAGAGTGTCCGGGTTCACGCGGTCTTGATGGTTTTGTTTGCCCACCTACTGCATGGCGGGCTGGAACGGTAGAGACTGGCTGAAGGAGACGTTTAGACCTCCAGCCCGACTCTCTCGAATTGAACTCTCACGAATTGTCAGTCACTCCTGGACACACTGTGGCTATCTAACCACCAGTGGCGGCTCGTGACTTTTGGGTGTGCTAGGGTGCTAATATTAAAAATCATGGATGTTGTCGTATGCGAAAAATACATATATTTTTTGTTTTTTTCAAAAATCGGTGTTTTGTATGAAGATTCAGGAAATCGGTGCGGCACACCGCCAAACTGAAACTTTTTGAAATTTTACATACAAAAAACTGATTTTCAAAAAAAAAAAATTTTTTTTTCTGCTTCAACAACATTAATAATGCTATTTTTTTAATATCAGCACTCTAGCACACCCAAAACCCACGAGCCGCCACTGCTAACCACCCCTATATACCTTTTCTTCAAAGATGACGTTAATGTTGTGAATAAAAAAAAAATTCTTTTTCGGTAAGTATTTTTTATGATGACTCATTTTCAACTTGGAATGTTATAATAATATTTATTAACAATTAAACTTTTTTCAATTACTTAATTTTCAACTGAAACAAATTAAAAATGCTGTTGGCAAAATCCAACCAATATCTTTTAAAAACAAATGAATTTAGTGATAACTCCCTGAACTTTAACCACTGGAGCGATCACGCTAAATAAATAAATTTGCTTCGATTGCTTGAGATTTCCAGGATGGTCATTTTTTTAAATTTTTCGTCAACATTAAAAAAAATCATACCTTCGAATTTTGACATAAAAACATAAAAACTTATTATATTGCTATATAGCCAATAAAATAACCTGTATTTTACCGTTTATCTCATATTTGTAGGATTTATGAAAAAAATATAAAAAATCGTAAAATTTATAATCGCGTGAATTCTGGGTGTTTTTTACATGGAACTGCCGTGAGGGATACTTATTCGGGTCAACATAGAATATTTTCAGTTTCTGTATGTTGTATGTGGTATACTTGATAATAAAACGTGCATATCTATGGAAAAAGGACTTAATTTTATCCGTAAACAGCTGTTCAAAAATTCGGCGGGAAAAAAATATTATAAAAATTTATTTTTAACATTGTTCTAAAATAGTCTACGAAGTTCGGATTTGCAACATCTATGGTCATAATAGATAAAGCATTTCAATAGCTTTGTGTTAAAATAAACGGCTGGCCCAGGAAATGTTTTTAATAATAACAACAAATGTTTTACGAATAGTAGGAAAATGTGGTCCGTTTTTGGACCGAAATCAATCGCAGAAAAATAAAAGTGGTCCATTTTTCGACCGAAATCGCCATATTATAGACATCAATAAAAAATACTAATATCGGTTGTGTGTCCGTATGTAACTCTATTTAATGAATGTTTTGAAATTTTAAAAATTGAAACAAATACATACCTTACACTAGATGCTTTATTTTGTAATATTCCCTATTTGATCCAAACGTGTATTTCTTTTGTTAAAATTTAGACATGTGTAAATTCAAAATGTTATTTTCTGATCGGCTCACCAATTTTAATACATAAAAATTAATGTTTTTTGTTTATCCCTTATACCGTCCCTAAATCATTCATCCGATTGCGATAAAAATTTGGTGATTTGTTGTGCGCACTCCCGCGATGGAGTGGAATTATACTGCGCATGTGAAACGCTAGCCATCATTATCATCACAGGCTCTTTCCTCTAGTAAAGCTACGCTCAACGTGTGACACGCTGGCTAACATAAGCATCACAAGCTCCCTTTTCTAGTAGAGCTATGCTCGACGTGTGACGCACTGGCTAACATAAGGTGAGCACTGGCGTTATGAAATTATTTCCTATACCATTCATTCGATTGCGATGAAACTATTGTGATTTGTTGTGCGCACGACCAAGAAGGTTTTTATATTAATTGTAAGCTCTGACGTTATGAAATTTGTATTCAAAAATTATAGTTGAAGCGCGAGTTGTTTGAAAAATCTGTGTATTTCATATAGTTTATCACCAGGGAGGGAAGGCGGGAAGGGGAAGCAAATCCGGGAGGGGGGAGGGGAATGAAGGAGAGATTCAAAAAATATTGTGTGTCCAACAGCACTTCAATAAACGGAATTAAAACTCAAAACACATTCTTTCTAGCATTGCAACGCATGCCAGGTACTCGATAGTTATTCATAAATACTTCAGCTTCACAAACTCTACAATTAAACCATTTGGTGTTTTTCACGGGTCTGCGCTAGTATGCCCATAAAATCCAATACCAATTAAGGTCAGAAAAGTTTTTCACTAATATCAGTAATAATGGCACGGAGAAATACAAAAATAAATTGCTGACCCAAGTTGAAATACTTTAATTTATAATGCTTTTTTTAGTTTTTATTCATTAAAAAATCTGGTTTTTCCTAAACATAAAATGCCAAAGGCGATTATTTCTTGGAGAATCGAAAAAAAAGTAAACACGCCAATAACAAGCCCAAGGTAAACTGCAAATCCAAATGACAGAACGGAATACTTCGAAAACCGTTAAACTCTGTAAATTTTCAATTATTGTCTTATCAATCCCTCTCAAATGTCAAGAGGGTGACGCAACAGTTGATCCCCCAACTGTTGGCCCCCCCAGTTTAAACAAAATTATTTTTTTTTTATATTATTTATCAATTTAAAACATTAAATCAACTTTAAAAATGCTTTAAATGAAAAGTCGGTATTGATATGAAATGAATTTATTTACAGTTTCGATTTTTGTACTTACATAATCGCTGGTATTGTCAGTATATAGATAAATAGTTTTATCCTTGATGCATTTGAATGAAAATATGTTTTATACTATAGTTATTCGGCGGTACATACTCTCTGCGCATCTTTCGGGGACACTTGGTTATATTTAAAAATAATCTTAAGATTTACACGTAATTCCAACAAAGACTTATTGCAAGTTCCAGCGCTCTCTTCCACCTTTGGTCAACTTAGCTTTAGATACTTTGCCACGAAAATATTCAACATTCTCCCAGAAAACATCAAACTGAGTAAAACACAGAAAGAATTTAAAAAATATGTTAAAATTTGGATATATTCTAATGGTTGAGCCTATACTGATGCTCTCACCCAAACGCCCTGTCATTGACAGTTGTTATTGTGGTTATTACCATTAATAACCTTGCAGTTTTTGTTTTGTGTATATACAAACAATAATGTAATCTAAAATAAAGTTTTTGCTGTATAGAAACCTACATTATACATTTATAAAAAACCATAGATAAAATTGTGAGAAACAATTTACAAAAAATTCTGCCTCAATACAGGTTCACCTAGTGAGGCAGACTATGCACAACTAAAAATATTGTATAATTATGCTACTTCTGTGTAACCGATCTTACATTACTTTCTACTTGTTAATTTTTTTGTACGGATGTAATCTATTTGTAATCTACATTGAACATGTACTTTTTTAGTTGTAATGTTGCCAATTTCATTGAATAAAGATATATTATTATTATTATTATTATTATTGTGTATGTATTTTTCCTAAACCGACTGATTACTGGCAACATTGCAGTATAGCTCTTTCTTTATATTGTTCGACCTACTTTGTTGACCGATCGTAGCGAAGTCCTGTTTTAACTCGACCGTTTTGCATTTCGACAGTCTGTAAAATTATTAGTTCGTTGCGCTTCCTTTTCAAGATGGTGGCCGTTTTAATAGTTTAGAAAAGATTATTTTTGAAGTGTAAAATCGTTGTGTTTACTTGGACTTATTTATTCGCATTTTTTTCAATATTTTATTACCTAAAAAAAGGCCTGAAGGAAATTTGAAAATTTGTCATTTATGAACATTTATGTAGCGGAACAATCAATACTGTGTTACGATGCGCAAATAAGCCCCTACTAATTATTCACCCACGCCACTGCACAGACTACAGTTTCGCTCTTTCGCCGCAAGCGCGCCGCGCGCGCTAGTGGAGCCAAATGCGAGCAACGGTCGGTGAAGCCACCGACTCTCCACACTTCCTAGGCAGAGCGCTCCGCGAACAGTCGATTGTTTTGTTAAGGAGAAATTCTCTCCGCAGGGCACCTTTGTGGCCCGAGTCATCCGCGACGCAATATGGCGTCGGGAATTTAATACGCAAATGCGTGTTCTAGATGCTACGGCAGACAAGGCCGAGGCGTAATTTAAAGTACAGTGACAATGTTTACGTGTGTGGGACGTTTCACCTGGAGACTCCTGTTGGAACGAGATCCCCTCTGCTGCGGACGAGGATTGGACCTGCCGCCTCCATCGCAGTAAGCCCCCGTTAAATTAATGTGTTCTATTTGCCCTCGCGATTTTACCTGAGCAATGACGACCCCAGAGAGGACAGGTTGAGAGACTTACCGTGTAGGGACATTCTAGCCAGGAACTGCCTTTTAACCTTGTATTTCTGTGTTTCCTCACAATACATTTTGTTTGTTTTACCTAAATACCGTTCTTTTATTGAGGAGATTGTTCGAGGGTGATCACGGCCAGTATTTCCCCCCATGTAAAACATTCCAAACAGCCTACCGGCGACCACACCACCCTGATGACGAGGGTCTCCCCTGCTTGCCGTTGGTTCGAGCTAGCCGCCTGCAAGGTAGGTCGGAGCCCGCCCTGTGGTGCCGCCCTCCTGGTGGCACCCGGGCCCAGCGAGGTTCTGGTTCCTATACGGGGCGTAGTCCCCGAGCGCAACTCTGACACCATGTAGCCGCTGCCAGGTTGTTAGCACTGGCGCGCCAACTCTGGGGCATTTTTTTTCTCCCCATCTTTTCCCCCACGTTGTGTTAGCACTGACGCTATAACGTGGAGGCCCTTTTTTGGTTTTTTTTGATTTTTTACCCTAACTGGCACTGTGATGACCTCGAGCAAGATTCTCGAGCTATAAGAAATCTCTTTAATGGCAAATTTTGTGGCTTCTAGCATGAACTTACGGAATATCCATCGATATTCTATTATTGTAAATTATGTTATTCTGTAATACTAACTATTACGGTTCAAAATATTGTACCTATTACGTGCGGAAGCTACAAAATTCATAAAAACCCCTGTCGAAAATTGTATCAACATTGCATCATAATTTGCGCCGCCCGCCATTTTCGAACATCCCAGAAGCATTGCGTGCGCGCGAAATCTCCAACGTTTTTTACACACGGCGGAAGCTAGCCGTTTGGAGCATAATTGCCCTGTGCGCAGAATTCGTGCGCAGTTGGTGTGTTACTGCCGCCCTGCGGTAGAACTTGTAAATCACTGATACGCAGAGATATGAATCAAACATTCTCGTATGTATTGCTTGGAAATTCTTGTTTTGTCTGTTTTCGCAACTAAAATAATTACGGAATACAACAATAGTGCCTCTATAAGCACATCGTCTGTACACATCATTCGTTGACACAGCAAAAAGGAGTTCCTATGTTATATAACAAAGGTAGCCTCTAGCGGGAACCTTTCAGTACATCACTCAATTGGCCCAAGCAATTTCAAGTTGCCTCTTTCATAAATCCATAATGCTGTCTAATTAATAACTTACCTTTTTCCCAGTGCTTATACAGGTACATTAAGTTCTTTTTTCTGTTTTTTCTACAAAATAAGTGACTATCAAACGTCAAGGTGACAGTTGTGATTATCAAACGTCAAAGTGACAGTTGTGATTATCAAACGCCAAATAACAGTGCTTCATTAAAAAAGTGTTGTTTAAATGAAATAAACTAGTGGTGTGCTCAAATAATAGCCGCATTTAAGTGATTTTCTCCTCGAAAAATTAGTGTTCTTTTTTCATTTTATTGGGAAGTGCCATTTTGGAAGTTTTCCCAGTTTTCAGTGCAGTTAGTGACAAGTGAACAAAAGTGCGCTACAAAAATTAAATTTCTTGTTTCCCTAGGGGAACCCCTGGCCAAAAATTTGAAAATTCCTGGACTTGGGAAATTTCGGAAAAAAATTTTTTCTTTCTTCTCTTCTCCAAGGAGCACGGTTTTAAACAACACCACAATGGAAGCCAGCCGAACGGTTATGTCATCGGACTTGGGTATTATTCCCAACGTCCACAGTTTATCTAAAGCCAACCTCCTATCTGTTCTAAAAGACAGAGGTCTTTCGTTGGAAAACAAGTCGAAATCTGCATTAAGAGCGTATGCATTTTTGTTCAACAAAAAGTTCGTCAAGAAAATAAACCTTGCATCAACAATTGAAGAAAATCCATGCACCATCACCAAGGATACAGAAGTCACGGTGACAAATAAAGAGCCGGAGTTACTTGTCAAAATGAAACAAGATATTGTACCCATCGCGGCACAAGGAAAAGTCCACGATCTTTCCTTTTGGAAAATCAAATATAACGGTTTTTCTAATGTAATGGATTTCATTGATCGAATCGAAGAAACAGCATCAATTAAGAGCATCCCGCTTGACGTTCTACGAAAAAATTTCATAGAACTCATTTCTCCGGAGTTAATCCCTTGGCACCGCATTCAAAAATTAAAATGCAAGGATTGGAATAAGCTCAGATCAGCTTTAATTTCTAGTTTCGGCAAAACTGAAGCACAACACCGAATAAAACTGTCTTTACTATCTATTAAACAGTTAGTAAACGAAACGGTGGCAACGTTTATAGAAAGGGCCGAATCCATCAATATCAAACTTTCTCTCCCGATCCCTGAAGCTGAACTACTACCAGTCATAACTGATGGTCTTCTCTACAAATACGAGAATATTATCACCTCACAGAAAATCACGTCACTGATTAAAGACATCGTAAAGTCCGGAAGTGAGGAGATAACCGACATCACTCCCACTATCGACGGAACCACAAATTAATTCAATAAGTATCACTACCTCCCTCGCAGCGTGCATACCTTACAAGAGTTACACCCCGAGTCATGGAGTTGTGGCACAAGTCCTCAAGCGTGAGGCAGGTCTCGAGTCAGCTTCCGAGCGATCTCTAGACATTGTTTGTAAATAAATAAATATGCATATATTAGACGTGTAAAGTGTTAATTACATGTCCACTCTTTCGTTGACAAAACGATATATATATATTCTTAAAAAAAAAACCTTTTTAAATGCATTTTCATATGCTGTTTTTGCTCTAACTTCCTTTCTTTCACGACATTGTGCTGTGTTTTTGTTTTTTCCTTTTTTCACCTGTTCCGAGACTGATCACCTCTGAACAGAGGCACCTCCGAGTCATAATGCTTGGGAAGTCATGAGCCCAACTGTTGTTTCTCATCCCTAACACTACGCAATGTGCAGGCCTGTTTTGCTCCGTCTTTTCATGCCATGTAATTTTTTGTTTTTTTGTTTTGTTATCAACATGTCGTGATGGAAACAATGTCACGCTTCTCGTTATAATTGCAAGGCAATCAACATCGGTCAACGGCGTAGGTTTCTGTTTGTTCGGGTTTTGTAAATCCAGAGTGTAAAAACCCCAACTCAAGCCTGTTATTGCCCCTGTTCTTTACCGTTTCCAATTTTTTCTCGTAAAGGTTAAAATAATTAACAATTGCCCTTCGGCGGTCGTTCCTAGGAATCGGATTTTGTAAATTCCAAAGTGTTAAATCCCGACTCGGAACCAGTTAATTATTCCTGCAACCTACCATTCTACCTACCCTGGTAAAATATTGCTGTTTTCTTGTTTTTGGTTTATCTTGAGTATGTAAAACCCAACATTGGTCTCAAGTATAAAAGTGTGGTCACTTACACAGTCACCCCTAATGTACATATAGTTTTTCAATCTTTTTTCTTTAAAAAATTGATGGCGTCCTACCCGTGCTCATTTTTACCCGAAATTGGATTTTGACACATCCATTTTGGAAATTGCATATATTTAAAAAAAAACCAAGAAAGAGTCTGTAGATTTGCATAAACAAATCTATTCTTACTCGTTTCGACCAAAGTATGTAAAACCGAACAATCCGGTCTTTTGTGTCTTAGCGAAATCCTTAATGTCACGTCACGTATGTCTTGTATTACACGTTTCAGTCCTATGGGACAGGTTAATAAAACCTCATGGTCATCCTGGTTCCCGAACGCAAATAGTTGTAACATTACGTAAATCAGCAACGTGTGGTCTGATCATCGTTCTACAACTTCAGGCATCCCATGTTCTGCCACTTAAACAAAGTGTTTGCGACCCAAAAATCGCAAATCACACGGTTTACTTGTAGCTATACAGAAGGCATGTAAAACCTCAATTGGTCCCTTTTGTTCTTCTCAATGAAGATTGCTACCTCCGACAGTATGTAAAACCACTATAGGTCTGTCTTGTTTTGCTTGGTGTAAGCAGAATTTTACTCTGCCATCGCCCTGCACCTTGTTGACATGTGAAGTAACGTTATATCGTATATTTTCTCTGTTATTCTATCGTACGCCTTTTGGGCTACGGAGTTAGTCTATCTAACAAATCTTTAAGAGCAGTGTTTAAACAAATACTGTTATCATTTATTGTGTTATATTTAAATGCACCCACCACCACAGGAGAGATCCTCACAATATCCACCATCATAGGAGAGATCCTTAAAATATCCACCATGATACGAGAAGTTCGTTATAATCACTTATGCTCTTGTTATTGAGTTGGTCGTGTGTCTTTAATTGGACATGAGTACCGCCCCTTTTGGTCGTGTGTCATTAAATTTGGCATGAGAACCGCCTTGTTTGTTTATAAATGTGTACTTATATAATTTGTGCACCAAACGTGAAGACGTTACAATACTCACCATGATTCGTGCGAACGAAATAATATCAACCCTTTTTGTGCGCACTACACAAAGTAGTCCACAACCTTTTTGCAAATTGTTCAACGACAATGCCCGTGGACTTCCTGTTTTGCCACTTCTTTCTCTAAAGGAAAGAAGCCCAGGAATATCTACTATCTCAAAAGGACTAGCTTGTCAGCTTCACTGTCAGCTATGGGGCATAGTGCCGTGGGAGTTAATCGAATGGGCACAAAACCACCAAACTCGTCGGCTGGGAAGCGAATAAAAGAAATCCCAGGATTGTGAAATTGGAGCGAGGGTCTATCTTTTCTCACAATCAAGGAGAAGTTTTAAGTGACCCCTAATCTTTCGTCATACACGCGAAAGACTAGCCTTTTGGTATTTCGTCTATTCTCATGTTTATGCTCATCTCACTGTTTTTTAATATATCCATTTTGGTTAATGTAAAGAGTTAGGAAATCTGCTGGTTGATTATGTTTCATTCTCACATGGAGTTTGAATTGGAAATTAGTCCAGTCTCTAGCAGGTTTCGTCACTCAACTCCTGTCCTTTTCCTTTCCCCATCCCCATGTTCTCAGGTATATGTTATGAAGTGGAAATCTGTTGTTGACCATATTTCGACCTCACTTGGAGTTCGAATCGGTAACAGGCCGGTTATCAACAGGCTTTCTCCCTCACTCTCTACGTATGTCTCATCATCCTCATCATTGTCGTATAGAAGCACATTCATGAATGTTGGATAAGTACGGTATGCACTTGGCGTATCGTCTGTCTCTTTGACAACATCTATTCATGAATCAGTTTCTCTGCTTTGCCGTGACTTGTTCACGACTTCTTGCCTTGTTCTTTGAAATTCTACAAAAAATGTTACCATCTTATGTTAACATAGGCCAAGAAAGGCTGGTTGTTTTTCATCCAAGTTTTTGTCTCTCGGCAAACGCCAGGTTATCCTAGCAAAGGATAACATTCGGAACATGTCATTGTAAACTAGTTAGGAATCTCTCACTCTCTACCGTTCTCTCTGGGTCTGCAATCGTCAAAAACCTCGTTTCTTTTTTCTGAACACATTTTGTTTCTCTCCAAACCCTTTTTGTCCATTGGTCTCTAGGCAGGTAAATGTCAAGAATCTTGCTCTTTTAATAATAATTTCTCCCGGATTTAAAAAAAGAAGCCCAGAAGGATGTCCCCATCGGCAGCCGAGCTGAGCTTCACTTCCTGGCAGCCTTCGCTGTGGTTACGGAGGTCCCCCGCCGCCACTTTCTACATATTTGTTCCTGAAAGAACAGACCATACCGCCTTATGTATGTTGTCTGGTTGCACCATTGCGAGCCGAGTTGTCCCACTATACAATGACACTCTGGACTACCTTTGGGCACGCTAGCCCCTGGGTTTTGTTCCTGCTCTCGCTACCAAGCCAGTTTTGCCGTCTCTTGCTCTGTCACGCAGTGACGCACACAATGTCATCTGTAAACCATTAATACCTTGACTCTACAGTATTCGCTGAATGCGCACCCTCACAAGTTATCCCGAGCTACATTATGCTTCGATAACCATTATACACAATCCGTGCTTACCATATTGGCACATTAGGATTCGTACTGGCATGTCTGCAGACCCTGGATTCTTCTCCTCAATGACCTCTGTAACCATAGTCCTCCGCACTGCAACCACAGTCTCCACTCCGCAACCTTCGACGTCTTCAACGAAACAAGTGTTTTCACAAGACCCTAGTGTACTCTTGAGTGTTATCTCAAATGGGTCAGGTTACAGTGATAAGGTAATCTTTAGAGTCTGTGAACCCTCGTTTTCTTCGCAATTCTTCGAAACTTTCCGCAAACCATCGAAACAAAAAAAACAAATCTACGCACCGCAAATTTAGCTTCCAGACCAATGAAACCCTAGAGTCACATTTTCATAATTTTTGTCCTTGTTTTCGCATTTTCACATTTTTGTCTTTGTTTCACATTTTCATAACCTTGTTTTTGTTCTTTCAATTGCATAAATATGTATGTTGTTTCACCCCTCTTTGTGATAACTGCCTGTTCCTCATATTTTATGTACCCCCCTCCCTACCCTGACCAACATTGTACCTAGCCCATGGCATAAGCTAGTTTTTAGTTGTTAGTCAGCTCTCTCTCTGGTCACAATCTCTCTTTCAACTCCCGTGGGTAACGTAGAGGGTTTTTGCCCTATTGCTCCATTGCCACGTCGCTTTTTTTCCGAGCGCGGGGGGAGGTGTTACGATGCACAAATAAGCCCCTACTAATTATTCATCCAAGCCACTGCACAGACTACAGTTTCGCTCTTTCGCCGCAAGCGCGCCGCGCGCGCTAGTGGAGCCAAATGTGAGCAACGGTCGGCGAAGCCACCGACTCTCCACACTTCCTAGGCAGAGCGCTCCGCGAACAGTCGATTGTTTTGTTAAGGAGAAATTCTCTCCGCAGGGCACCTTTGTGGCCCGAGTCATCCGCGACGCAATATGGCGTCGGGAATTTAATACGCAAATGCGTGTTCTAGATGCTACGGCAGACAAGGCCGAGGCGTAATTTAAAGTACAGTGACAATGTTTACGTGTGTGGGACGTTTCACCTGGAGACTCCTGTTGGAACGAGATCCCCTCTGCTGCGGACGAGGATTGGACCTGCCGCCTCCATCGCAGTAAGCCCCCCCTTAAATTAATGTGTTCTATTTGCCCTCGCGATTTTACCTGAGCAATGACGACCCCAGAGAGGACAGGTTGAGAGACTTACCGTGTAGGGACATTCTAGCCAGGAACTGCCTTTTAACCTTGTATTTCTGTGTTTCCTCACAATACATTTTGTTTGTTTTACCTAAATACCGTTCTTTTATTGAGGAGATTGTTCGAGGGTGATCACGGCCAGTATTTCCCCCATGTAAAACATTCCAAACAGCCTACCGGCGACCACACCACCCTGATGACGAGGGTCTCCCCTGCTTGCCGTTGGTTCGAGCTAGCCGCCTGCAAGGTAGGTCGGAGCCCGCCCTGTGGTGCCGCCCTCCTGGTGGCACCTGGGCCCAGCGAGGTCCTGGTTCCTATACGGGGAGTAGTCCCCGAGCGCAACTCTGACACCATGTAGCCGCTGCCAGGTTGTTAGCAACTGTTGTATTAACGCACTAAAATAACCAATGTACTGTTTTTCCGACAGATATACGTCGGAAATCCTTCTTTAACTCGACCGTTTGGCATTTCGTCTGTGTGTAAGTCAAGATGGAGGCCGTGTTGGAAAGTAGGTACTTTTTCATCACGCCAGAGTTTGTATGAGCGTGGATTCTTCTGCGAGGTATCAAATCGGAATAATCAATACAAAGGTACTTATCTATCGGCCTGAAGAAAGTTTTAAAAAAAATTCTAATTGAGATAATCAAGTTTCTTTGGACAAATTATATAATTCTTATTTGAAATTTTAAAAAAAAATTGATTATGATGACATTGTGCTTCTGATTTCAGAGAAGAATTTGGTTTTTATTTATTAAATAAGATAAAATTAGAAACACATTTTTGTACTTACGTCAGGTCTACTACTATTCACAGAATGACTGCTTTCGGTTCGATTATTTAATGGCCTCTGTGGTTGAGGGGTAAGGCTCTCGACGAGCAATCTGAAGGTCGCCGATTCAAAAATCATCGTGCGCAAATAAATTTTAATTGATTTAATTTTGTTTTTTCACAATATACATATAAATATAAATATTATTTAATTAAATAAAATAAATATTATAATAATATTTTATTGTAATACATATATTTGAGGCACGTTCAAGGGTGGAAGATAATCTTAGTATCGGTCTGGTGTAAAACCACCATTCACAATTGAAACTTTGCTTGAAATGGCGTTAGCCATTCGTCTTCCCCATCTCATTCCCCTCCCTATTTACCTTCAGCCACACAACATAACCTAGTTGGGAAAACCATAGTTTCACTCGTTCCAGACGGGAGTAGTTGGGACTCTTGTTCGGTATTCATGTAAAAAATATATCCAAAAATAACCAGTAACTTCTTGAAATATAACAGGTCAAGCTTTAAATATGAATCCTTTTTAAATCTTCCTTCGTGTTTGGTTATTACGAGCAAGGGCGTATATAAGGGAGGGGTTTAGGGGGTCCGGACCCCCCCCCCCCCCTTCCATTCATATCCATCTTACTTGTCCAACAGAAAAAAATTACATGCACCGCGCCGATTGTAGAAAACGATAGTTGCTTAGCTTTTACCCTTTCGTTGATCATGTTATTACAGAACTCGACGCTCGTTTTAAACCACATGAATCGACGATCGAAGGAATTCAAATGCTGCTACCTGTAAAAACCAGTAATGACTCCAGGATAAACGAAAATCTTTAAAGATTGCACAAACATTTCTGGGTGGGGAAAATGAAGGCACAATATTTTTGAGTGAATATAAGATATGGCACAATCACTGGACTGTAGCACAAAAACCTGCAACTGTGATCGACGCTATCGATAACTGCGATGATCAGTTTTTCCCTTTAATAAAAAAGCTTCTCATTATTTTAGCCACACTTCCAGTATCCACTGCAACCCCTGAAAGATCTTTCTCTACCTTAAAGAGGTTAAAAACTTACCTAAGAAATAAAATGGGCTATGAAAGACTTACTGGTCTGGCTACTGAGCGTACACTGAGATCTGGCGGTGCAACTTGATTCCGAAGAAATTATTAATCAGTTAGCAATAAAACGTAAAAGACTAAATTATTACTTTAAAGTTTCAACTTTGTTACTTTTGAATAAATATTGCAATACATACATTACATATAACTTTTTATTTAAAGGCGCCTACTTAGAGTAACCTAAGTTATATATTATAGATTACCCGCGACTATACTTGCGTGTTATAGTCGCAGGCAATGTTTAATTTGTAAATGATAGATTTAATTGGCGTTAAAGCTCTGTTTTTTTTTTACTTTGGGGACCCCCCCTTGTCAAAGCTATAGCTACGTCCGTGATTACGAGTAAATATTCTCTTCCGGCAGATTGAACAATTAATAAAGCTAAACGTCAACCGCATCCACTTTATTAGTAAAGCTCGGCTTAATTAATGATTGAAGCACTCGACACACGCCATTGTGATTTCAATTATAATAAACCATAAAAATACTTTATTGATTCCGCAAAGTATCGATTTTTGTAATGAATATAAAAGGTTATATTAAAGCGCGTTTTGAAAATTATTTTAGATGGATATGTATTGTGATATCCAGATAGATGACTTTTGAAGGATGAATAATTTATGTTCTTTTTCTGCAAAATTTTAAAAATATATTAAAAATGGCGGAAACTTCAATGCTTGTTAATATATTAAAAATTCAACGTGGAAACCTGTGCACTATAAAGCATCGGCGCGGTGGAAAATGAAGCTTTTGAAACGTAATTAGTATTTCTTAAAGATGTGTGTTTGTTTTTTGGACTTAACTTTGGTAGTCTATGTTATAAAAAGCCATTTGGTATCTTTAGTTAGGAGAAATAGCCTGGCAGCCGTCTTGTATGACAAACTTTTGAAATGATTTGTTCAAAATGGACCTGATAGATTTTTGATAGCTGGAACTTTGAAATTTTATGAATTGTTCAAATTTTGTGAAACAACTGGTCCTAAATGACCTTTGTCGGTATATACATAGAAGAATTTATCATATAAAATAAAGCAATAACTTGAAAAAGAGTATTATAACGCCCTGATGAAGCTAACGAAACTTGGTCGGCAACAGATATAACAAATAAAAGTAGTCTTTGCAAGTGATTATTTTATTTCAATTAAATGAAGACAATATTAGCGAAGCTCAATCGAAAGTCTGAAAACAAAAAATCTGAAAAAGATACGGTCACATCTAGGACTCGAACCCAGGACCTACGCCTTGCCGGGGCGAAACTCTACCAACTAGAGATGGGTAAGTTCTGCATTTTGCCGGAGACCTCCGAGACGTGCTTCCTTTTAAAAGTAGGTACTCAAGTTCTAGGAGCTGGTCCCGGGTCCAAGATCTTGGGTATGGATTAGGTAGGTAATGGGTGCTATTATGGCTACCGAGACGCATGGGTTCGGCCCGAGCCGGAACTCGCAAAAGAACTTGAACCTGGGACCTTTTTTTTACATGAGCACACAGGAGACCCTGAGGAAAATAATTTCACTCAGGGCCTATGTCATCTTTGGGGATGCTGTTTGGAGGGTTTTTAAGGAATGGAAGGAGAGGAGAATTCTGGGAAGGAAAATGGTTTAAGGGGTGGTTAGGAATCTGGGGTTCAGTTGTCCCGGTGATCCGCCTTCTAGATCTGAACAAACCTAACCCCACGAACCCGGGCACCCCTGCTAAATCACCAAACGTAGCGAACCACTTGGGATGACCTATAACAGGGGTGTTAGTTATCAAATAAAGATTCCCAGGGCGGCGGTACCCATTCCCGCTTCCCAAATCCCTGCTCCCGACTCGCGAGTGGTTCGGGCCGCCGAGTTCCGGGGTTGTCCGAGTCCTGGACCAGGTTCTGTAGGATTAGTCGATTTGAAAAAGGAGTAGGAGTAGGATCCGCTTCCCGCGAAGAACCCGAGTTCAAGAGCCCACTTCGTCTGAACCTACACATCTCTACTACCAACTTAGGTGCTGCTATCCGATAAGAGATATTTAACTGTATCATTATACTTTGACTAAAATCTACATAAGATTCAAACCCAAACTAAATGCCAAATTATTACAATTTGAATTTTTACTCATTAGGTCAAAAGTAAAAATGAATATTTATCCTAGACTCACACAAAAGTAATTAGATGTCGCATGTTAAATATGACCTAATCGGACAGGGACTGCTCAGGTGGTATAGCACCACCTCGGCAAGACGTAGTTCCTGGGTTCGGGTCTGTATCTTTTTCTGATTTTTCTGTTTTCAGATTTACAGTTGAGTGTCGCTAATATTATCTTCATTTAATTAAAATGTTACAATTTGAGGTTTTACTAATTAAGTCATAAATAAACATTATTTTCTTTTAATTTATATGCATATTTTGTGCATCGTATGAAAATAGAAGAATTTATCATTTAATATGACTAAATCATGGGACTCTACCAAAACAAAAAATGTTATTGGAAAATAAAGTAAAAATAAAATATAAAATGTATGTCCCTTTTTAATCTTTCCTTCATTCATTTATTATGTACGTAATGATAATGATCCTGGTGTCGCGAAACTGCGACTCCACTGTTAGTTGGCGATAAATGCTGCAGAGCAAAGCCCACGCAGCCCTCGAAGGACCAGTCCCGAAACTACGTGAAATCGCTAAGTTATATGGGACGATTAAATAGCATACACTAGCAAAACCTGATGGATAGTCAGTCGATAGTTCAGATCTGTGCCTTTGGAAAATTAGATAAGCACAGATCGGAATAAGGAAAATAGGACTCACCGTTGCAGATGGGGCCTCACTGATCTCCAGTTTTGGTGTACACTTTTCACTGTTTAAAATTCGCAATATTCTTATAACAAGAGGTTACGATACATGCGCCCTGTCTGAGATGTAATTTTGTTCTGAACAGGAAAGCACACTGTCATCTCTCCAAAGTTGAGTACTTTCTTGCAACAATTTTTATGGTGACATTTGGGAAGGAAAGATTAGGTAGGTGGGATAAATTCAGGATTTTGACATTATCTACCCACCAAGTCTGCGAATGCAATACCCAATCAATCCCATATAAAAAATGCGCGAACAGATCCTTTTCTCTAGCTATTGTTTTTCACATTTCTTATTATAATATGTTTTGAATTTTGGACAATACTCCTTTTAATTTAAAAATAAATAAATATATCTCGATCTTGACAAGAACAGAATAACACTAAAGCAGTTTGTCAGCTTCTCAATTTAACAATATTAATAAAACACAAATATAACAAGAAACAACAATATAGAAAATAGATACAGAAGAATGACTACTAAGTAACTACAATACAAAGGCGCTCTTGAGGCGATTTTTCGCAAAAATAGCGCTATATAAGTTGTCCAAATTTATTATTATTATAAAGGCATAAAATATATACACATACAGATATAACACAGGCAAATTACTCATAGTCATATTTATACGTTAAAATACTAATCTGTGAACATTAATAATTGGTCTTTTTTGTCATCCTCTTAAGTATATTATTTATTTGTACACGCCCAATAAGGGCTTTTACATATGATAAAATTAAAAATACATTTGTTATAATCAAAGAATTAAGAGATAACAAATAAATAAGTATCAAGTATAGATTTTTTTAACTTAAAACAAAAGAGTAAATTATAGGATACACATTCATATACATTTAAAGAAGTGATTTTCTTGCAGCTTAAAAGCAACAGAATAAAATAAAGGCTACACATTCATATACATTCGACACATATTGAAAATTTATAAACATTTCAAATTTATCTAGATAGACATACAGATTTAATGACAATGTTTTTATAGGTTCATGTTACTAAGACTGTTTATGTTCCTTAAATAAATAAATAAATACATAAGGTTACAAACGACGGCCGACGTGGTCTAGCGGCAAGGCTTTTGACTGGCAATCCGAAGGTCGCGTGGGCAAATATATTTTATTTGATGATTTGTGTTATTTCACGATTAATTCATTAAAAATAATACATAGTATATTTGCGGCACGTTTCATAGTGGAAAATACTCTTAGTATCGCTCTGGTGTAAGACCACCATTCAGAATTCAAACGTTGCTCGAAATGGATTTAGCCGTGTTTGGTAACCAGACCTGTATAGCCAGGTACTTCCCTACCTTTCTCTTCCCCATCTCCTTCCCTTCCCCACTACCTTCAGCCCCACAATATACCCCAATTGGGGATGCAATAGACTTACTGGCTCCAGACGGGAGCAGCTGAGACTTTTGTAAGGTATTCATATAAAAAATAAAATAAAACAAACAAACAAACAATATGAATTTAAAAAGTTTTGATCCATTAGCCATTTTTATACCTTTTTTAAATTGGTGGTGCAATCAAATAAAAGTTTTTTTGTCTGTAAAGAACTATACGTAATTACTATAATATAATTAGCTGAAAGTTTAAATACTTTTAAACTATTTACTTAAAACTGTTTGGCACCACTGTGTATCGAATCCGACGAAGTCCCATATGTACTTTACAGCAATAACCATGGTAACAATAATTATAATTTAGTATTCGCCGGACTGAAACATGAACAACTATACTATATACTACATACTTACTGAACAGCTGTTCAATGTAATTCGCCGGACTTGAAGAATAAAGCCCAACATTTAATTGTATAACAATAGAGAACTCCAGTCCAATTTTTTTATTTTTTTTAATGAATAAAGACCTTCAAACTTAAATAACTGCATTTTTATTTTTATAGTTAGTTTTAATAGTTAAAATAATTGTCAAAGTTTTAATTTTTCTAGACCATCAGAAAAGCACCATATCTATGGTGGATGATAATATGGTGATATAGTCTTCACTTCACCCACCAATAGTTTATTTACCTTCAAGTTGTCATATTGAATCAGTGATGTTATGTCGAGGGAAATTTCCCTATATCTAGGGGAGAAAAATATTTTTTAGGGATAAGGGAAATCAGGACAAAATCTAGGGAAATTTCGAACTCTGGCAAAATGTTTATTACGTATGACAATATTACTGGTATTATTTTATATATATATATAAAATACGTATACATATATATTTTTTGGAATTCCTATGAATCTTAATTATTGTTCATGTACTTACATGCAATGTTATTTTTAACACTGACAACTCAAAATGATATTATATGTATCTAAAAAGATAAATGGGACCTCTGAAAAAAAATTTGATTTATGTTTTAAGTTCTGTTTTTTCAGTGATTGTGGTTAATTTTTATTTTACAAAGTGTTTTTTTTTTATTTTTTTTTATTTGGAATTCAGTTTCTAATTCAGTGGTGAGTGCATTCGTACTTTTAAATTATTACTTCACGTAGCAAAAAGTGTTTTATTTGGAAAAGCACAGAATTATTAGTATATTTACCAAGTTCCGATATCTTTCTAATTAATTAATCATATTAATTAACATATAACAGGATTAGTGTTACACAGTCAGGTAGCTAGCGTAAATGTGAAATTCTAGGGAAATTTCACTTTGAAATCTAGGGAAATAATTTTTTTGGGCAGAACATCCCTGTTTTAAGTGGTAAACAATATGGCGGAATCATGAGGCTACTGTGACATTTAGGTGATGTTTATGTGTGAGAAATCGTTTTTTATTCAAGATTAACTGCTTTTAATATTGAAAAACATTGGTAAAATGTCCACATTTCACCGCTACTGTTATTGTATTTAATCAAAGTGCAATATAAAAACAATAAATCTCTCTCTTTCATTGCAAATACATGTGACATCGTGTTTTGTGTTAGGCGTTACTTTGTAGGTACATTGTTTTATGTATAACAGAAACTGGTACTGGACACTGATCATGACGATTGTGTGTATAAAAAGCCCTCGATACTAAAAATAATTTGAAAATACGATCGATGTATCGTCAACCATCAGGTTGAAAAAAGGCAAAATTTATTCCAGATTTTCCACAAATATAGCCCTTTTCGTAAATTGTTGAGGGCCTAAATTATGTTTCAATAAACACAATAACTATTATTTATCTAAATCTCTATAAACAGTATGAAAATAAACCAAAAACACGAAATGTTGAATTGCTTAAGTGTCATTTCAAATGTCAATACTGGTCAATACAATACAATACACGCGATCACCAGGTGACAGCGTGACGCGTGACGTCACCATTCACCATTTCAGTAATGCCAACTTAACGCTGTGTTTTCAGGAAAGGTTTAAAAATGCACTTTTTAATATTTTTTTAAAAACTCTGCGTTTAATATTATGAAATAAAAGTTATATATTCAGAATCAGCGTTTATTGGTCTATATGAACATATTTTTTTAAAGCCATAATATTTTTCACTGGAGTTCCTTATTGGTGTTAAATAATGTAGATCTTCAACATAAAAATCCTTCCTCGTTTGCTTACCATATAGTACTCATTCTGATTTTATACTCGTAAATCTTATCTTTTAAATTAAATTCTTTTATACTATTTTGTATTCTGTAATATTCTTTATTATTAATGGAATGGGTACCGCCGCCCCGGGAACCTTTATTGGATAACCAACACCTCTGCCATAGGTCACCCCAAGTGGTTCGCTACGTTTGGTGATTTAGCAGGGGTGCCCGGGTTCATGGGGTGAGGTTTGTCTAGGTCTTGGAGGCGGATGACCAGGACATACTGAACCCCAGATTCCCACCCACCCCTTAAACCCTTTTCCTTCCCAGAACTCTCCTCTCCTTCCTTTCCTTAAAAAAACCCCTCCACACAGCATCCTCAAAGATGACATAGGCCCTGAGGGAAATTATTTTCCTCAGGGCCTCCTGTGTGGAGCTCATGTAAAAAAAAAAAAAAAAAATTATTATATTATTTTATGTATATATTTTCTTAATACTCTCACACATTCTTTATATTGCATATGTTAATTTACTGTATAAAAAATCGACCACCACAACACGGGCATGTGCCTAGCATGGTGGTCGAAAAATCCCCAACCTTTGTAAAAAAAAAAAAAAATTTTTCAATGAATAAAGAAACTTAAAAAAAATTTCAATCGATTTTTACGTTCATTGGCATCTTTTTAAATATGGTAGGGACAAGATAAGTGATTGTCCGTTGCCCGTATTTATTTATAATTTTCGGAACGGACAAACCCTATTTTTTTTATAAATCTAGTTTTGCAGATTCTAAAAATTTTCACAATATTAAAATTACATTATAACAAACACTTCGCACAGGACTAGGACAATGGCAGTGATAGTGCGGGGAAGTTATTTCCGTTATCAATGATCGCAATAAGCCTTGGTGACTTCATCAACCAGGTTCGATGGCTTCCACTTAATCAAAGAATATTATTGCGTTGCTATCTTGTTTATTCAGTCTCAATAAATAATGTTGCCCTTCATCAATATTAATTGATTCAACATCTGGCAAATTCCGCTGGAAATTAATTGAGGTTTATTGTATTCTATTTTATCGGTATAATTTATATTATATTAGGTACACGGTTCTTTGATAAAAAATAACGGTTCTTTGAATCTCAACTCTCCTGCAGAGTCTTTAAGTCCGTAGGGCTTTTACGTTGGACACATTTACAGAACATACGTCGCGTATAGTTTGTTAAGAATACAGAGAAGGATGGATATATTCATATCAATAGATATTAGATGGATATATTTGTTTTTAGAGAAGGTGTAGCAGTCCCAGGGGGGGGGAAGCCACCTACCTTTTGCTCTCGGCCGCGAACGACGGCCGGTCGGTTTCTGCGGGGCGGCGGGCTAGCTTCTCGCGGGACTGTGTGGGGGAGGGGTTCGGTATGTCATTTCTTGCAAGGGGGAAATGGAATGCACTCACCGCGCCGCTGGCCGCTTGCGGGACTGGCGGAGAGGGGCGCGGTATGTGCTTTCTTGCGAGGGGGGACGGCGGAATACACTCACCGCGCGGCGGGACTGTGACGTCATAATACTTGACATGTGTATCGTAACAAAGGATAGATATATTCGTATCAAATGAGATGTAAAAATTAAATCGGTTAACCTCTTAGATCAAAATATTTCCGCTTTGCAATAAAATCCTAGTAACTGGAATATTTCTGAACGCATTCGAAAATTAATAACTGTTTTTGAAAGTTGATGAAATACCCTTTTAAATTTTATTATTCGAAATAAACACATAAATTTTTTAATTTAAAAACTTAGAACGAAAACATAAAAAGTTTTAATAATAATAATAATTTTTATTTTAGTAATTTGTACATTTAAGTTTACAAATTTCTAATATTTCATATTCACTATATTTTTTCAAGTTTTATGTAGCTCCTACAATACATCTTGAACTTTCCAATTGGTGTGGACTTTAAAGTTTCTGGTAGTGTGTTATACAACTTCATTCCCTTGTACAGTAGACTGTTCTGCGTATTCGCTTTGTGCTTTTTTTTGTAGCCTAATTTCCTTGCACGTCCTTGTGTTATATCTGTGAATGTCTTTATTGTATACAATTTTATTTGAGAAGTATTTTGATAACGTGTTTTTCAATATTTTGTGGATAAATACCATCGTGTTCAAGGTCAGCATCTGTTTCACGGTCAACCAATTTAGTTCCTTTAACATTTTAATTATTTTTGAAAATCTGTTTCGTCGAAGAATTATTCTCATTGCCCTGTTTTGGAGAATTTGTAACTTATTTTGTTCTCTTTCGTTACATAGGAAAAGTATACTTGAGCAGTAGTTGAAGTGTGGAGCAATAATTGAATTGTATATGGTGATTGCAGTTTTTCTAGAAATTTTTGGCCGAATTCTTCCAAAAAAAGATATCTTTTTTCCAATTTTCTTTTGGGTGTATTCAGCATGTCTATTGAAGTTTAGTTTGGAATCTAATATAACTCCTAAGTATTTCATTTCAGTAACATTTTCAATAATTTCACCATCAATTTTAATTTTGCTTTCACTGGATGTCTTCTTGTATCCGATCACCATACATTTTGTTTTTTTTTGTATTTAATTTAAGCTTATTTATTTTTAGCCATCTTGATACATCATTTGGTTCTTTATCTAAAATGTGTATTAGTTCTTCATAGTTATCTCCAATTAAGTATATTAGTGTATCATCGGCAAAAAGTCGTACTTTGCATTTTGAAAATATTTTCACCATGTCATTAATATAGAGTATGAACAATAGAGGTCCAAGGACCGATCCCTGTGGTACTCCTAACTTATTTTCCGTTGGTTTTGAAAATTGATTATTTATTTTTGTTACCTGCTTTCTGTCTCTCAAATACTCTTGTATTAATTTAATGGCTACAGATGAGAAACCAATTTCTTTAAGCTTTCTTATTAGTATGTCTCGGTCTATAGTTTCGAATGCCCTTTGAAAATCCAAACATATTGATAAGATAAATTTATTATTATTCATTCCTTCCTTCCATTCTTGGACAATTACGTTTAATGCTGTTTCACATGAGTTATTTGATCTGAACCCTGATTGCTTTTGGTATAAAATATCGTGTTTATCTAGATATTGCAAAATTTGTTCTTTTATTATAACTTCAATTTGGTCGAAATTCTTCACATTTTCTGGTATTTTTAACCTTTGGAACCGGTATAATAGTAGATAGTTTCCATGACTGTAGAAATTTTCCTTCTTCAAGCGTCTCATTGATAATATTTAATAGATTAGATCCAATTACTGGAAAAGCATCTCTTATTTTACTAATAGTTAATCCATCTGAACTATTCTTTGATTTTATTTTGTTTAAAATGTTAAATAAATATTCTGCATTTATTTTTCTGAAGACCAATGATTCTTTGTTTGGGTCGATATTATCATTTGTGGGGTTAACAGCAATGTTGGGTATTAATTTGTTAATTTGAATGATACTTTCAATAAAATATTTATTAAAGTTATTAGCCATGTTTTCTTCGTTTATCTCTTTTGGAAAGTTTACAATTTTTATGTCGTCTTTGTTTTCGCCATCTACTAATTCTTTTATGCTTTTCCAAATTTTTTTGGGATCCCCTTCTTCTGAGTTTATTTTATTTTTTATGTACTCATTATGCGTTCTTTTTATGTCTTTGGAGTATTTGTTTCTCGTTTTTTTTGTAGTTATCCCAATCCGTAATACTATTAAAAATTGCTCACGTTATGTTTTTTTTAACTCAAATTACTGATAACGAAAAAAAAACACACACATGTTTTATTAGGTTGATGTATTATAAACGTTATCGTCAACTTACTTTTTTGTCATTTTATGTAAAAAAATAATTAATAAAAAATTCCCCAAATTTCATAATTTTTTTTCAAATTGCATTCGGAAACTTTGGTTTCACAATTATTTTGTGCTTACTTTTAGATTTGAATATTAAGCTTGGTGCTTTCTTTTTTATCACTATTACATTTCTAACCACGATAGTAAGGGAGACACAACGATTTCTATGAAGCCTATATGAATTGTTCCGTAACCGAACAAATTTGGAGCACAAAATGAAAAATGCTGTTTTCAGAACAGTTTGAATTCTTAGTGATAAATATCCATAATAAAATTTCAATTCTTTCCTACCCTATCCTAAGTAGGTACTCGTATATTAACACGAATGCAGAATGTTTGCAAACTGTTAGAAAATAATTGGATTTTCAAGACACGCTGTAAATGTACAAAGCGTAAGTATATTTGATTGACGGTTAAGGCTCTCGACTAGCAAATCGTAGATACCGGGTTTAAACCCGGCGGGCAGCGGGCATACATGAATTTTATTGAATTTCTTTTTATTATTGCACGATTAATTCATGAAAAATAATACGAATAGGTTTATTTGCGACATGTTTCACAGTGGAAAATACTCTTAAATCGTCCTTTTTATATTATACTAGCTGACCCGACAAACGTTGTTCTGCCATTTAAATTATTTCTAGTGAATATTTTGGTTGTTAAATAAAAAATAACGCATTTATTATAAGTTTGTGGGGATGGAATCTATGACAGAAAGAGGAATGGAGTGCTGTAGACGATGACCGCCGATAAAAACAAAAAACACCAACTAAAGTAGGAAAATGAAATAAAGAAAATCAATATTAATTTCGAAGAGCAATGGAGTGTACGATATTTTTGGTCAGTCCGTTTTTAGCCAACACAAATAAGCTCGATGGTTTGCCCACGCGAGAACATGATGAAAGTTCGCTTAGCGCCATCTGTCATTCAACAACATAAATAATTTCGTTCTGTTTGAAATACGAACGACGGTTAAATTTGTTCATACAAAAATACTAAAATCGCGATTAAAAAATGGGAGGGTGGGGGTAGGAGGTTATGGGGTAATTAATAAATTTGGGGTTATAGGTAATTTTGATGCCAAATGATAAAAAAAATCCAAAAAAAAATTGATTTTTTTTTCTGAATAGGGACACCCTAATCACCTAGCGATATGAAAATATACTTTAAAATCTATTCTTATACGTACCAAATATACGAGTATATCAGTACATACAAAATTTCATCAAAATCAGTAAAGCCGTTTCGGAGAAGTGCTATCACAAACACCGTGACACGAAATTTTTATATATAAGATTATAATAAAACAAATATAAAACTTTATTCCACTTAATTTAATTACCGTAACCGGTTTCAGCTCGTTAGAGCCATCTTCAGACTGGAACAAACAGTTCTAAGTCTACGGTTTATGTACATAACATATGGGGGAGGGGGAGAGGGGTGGTTTACAAGGATTTCAATCATTTATTTTTATTATATTTGTTACTAAGTCGTTTTAGACTGTCAAATTTCTAAGTATCTTGGTAATTCCAGTAGGCTAATTACCTTGGGTTTGTAGCTCACTTCAATTTTTTTATATTGGCTCCACACAGGAGGTTCTGCGGAATATAATTCCCCTCAGGGCCTACGTCATCTTGGGAATACTGTGTAGGGGGTATTTTCAGGAAAGGAAGGAGAGGAAGTTCTGTGAAGGAAAGGGGTGTGAGGGGCAGGTAGGAATCTGGGGGTCTGTGTATCCAGGAGTGATGGACGTAATCTATTCGTACCACTTCTGCTGGAGAAGTCAAAAGTTGTTTAAAAAATATAATAAAGTGGAATTAAACAAAGTTATTTTATTTTCATTAATATAATTAGTACGTACTTGACTATCCAGGTCTGGTCAAAGATACTGCTAAAGCTATTTGAAGCAAAGTTTCGATTATGAATGGTGGTCTTTGAACAGAGCGGAGAGTATCTAGCCTGGCACTTTAGAAATTAAACGATATTAAAATAGACAAATCTTTTTAAAACATGTAAATGGATGGGAATATTCATGAATATCAGTGCAACATCTAAGAAGACATCAAAGCGTATTTCCCTTAGAAATACTACCAGCACTATTTACAATTGCTTTGTGTCTTTGAATTTCTTGCTCCAATGCACAATTCAATGAAATATCAAATATTTTTTCTGTGAAACAGAAGCTTTTAGAAGATGTCTTGAATTTATATTAGTGCAACACAATGAATCGGAAAGTAGGTACTAAAAACAAAACGACCTTCCTTAGATTTCTTTTTCTAATAAATTAGTGATGATTGGTTTTCAAAGTGCTTTATTTATTTTCGAAAAGTATACTTTAAGAGGACGCGGTTTAATACCACCATCATTTATTCAAATTTAAACATTTATTATTATAAGCAATAATTATTAGCCTGAAACACTCATCTACATTGAAAAAATCTCCCGAGAAAAGATACACCGCCGACCGGACTTGAACCCGCGTCCTTCTGATATCCGGTAAACTGCTCTTCATCCACTGAGCTACGTCGGATTATCTCCTGCCCACCAAATAATTCAATAGGTATATACTTTATTTCAACTTTAAAAAAATTATATACATCCTTAGTACGTAGTCAAGTCGAATATAATTCCTCGATCTGGTCCCCCCATTTTAAAATACATTCAGATTCAATCGAAAAAATTCAACACACATTCTTAAGACACATTAATTTTAACCTCGGTATTCCCATTGAAAACATAAATTATAATTACTTGATGCAAGAATTAAATTTACTAAGACTGTCAGATCGAAGAATTATATCCGACTTAATATTATAATGTTCAAAATTGTAAATGGTAGAATAGACAGTCCTGATCTAACTAAGCTCATTGAATTTCATATTCCCACGAGAACCACTCGTTCTAAAATCCTTTTTAAATGTAACAATAATCGGACTGAGTATACGAAACTCTCACTTTTACCTAGGTTGCATGAAGTTACTATTAGATATGCAGATGTGATAGATCTATTTAACTGCACGGAACTTTGGTACAAGAAGGCTATGCTATCATATTTTTTTAATCGCTATTAATTTTATTTGTATTATAGATTTTTACATGTAAATGTATCTCTGGTGTCACTTCCCAATGTATTGTCACAATTAACTGTTATCCAAACACTGTTTTACCATTACTAATATTTTGAATATGAATTTGAGACATATAATTAATGTTTATGGCATACTTATGCCGTTTGTATTAAATAAATAAATACTAGTGTTTCATTCTGTTTCTCTTATCTGTGGTTTCATTCAACAATTACTGCTTATTAAATTTTTCCACCTGAAAACAGCCAACTTTATTTTTTGTGATAAAGGCATTGTAAGTGCTAAATTTCCCACTGGGCGGCTTCTTTATCTTTTCTCGGGAGATTTTTTTAATGTAGATGAGTGTTTCAGGCTAATAATTATTACTTATAATAATTGTCACTATGCATAAAAAAGTTGACTTAATCATTAGTTTACCAATTAAAAATAATAATTAAATATTTATCTTTAAATATCGAAGCTTCTTGTGCAGCTAGCGATCAAGCTATACATACGTTCCTTACCACTATTAACAGAGGTAAAGAGGGGCCAGCTTATCCCACCTAAATTATTTAATAGAAATATAGGGTAACACATGCATTACGTACTTAAACGACTTACAAATAATACACAACAAAGTTATTAAAAAACTCTTCAATTATAAATTATAACCCATACACTCCAAAAAAAAACTATACCACGAAATGATCCTCCTGGATGAATATAACATATGCCTTTTAATCTACAAAATACGAAATTGCTCTCAGTAACGCTCTGGTGTAAGACCATTATTCAGAATTGAAACGTTGCTTCTAATTGCTTTTGGCGTTTTTGGTGACTAGATCTGAATAGCCAGGTACTTCCCTCCTTCTTCTTGCCCATCTCCTTCCCCTCGCCACTTACCTTCACTCTCACAACATAGCCCGATTGGGGATGCGACTGGGAACAGTTTTTTTTACATTAGGCCCACACAGGATTCCCCGATGAAAATAATTCCCCTCAGGGCCTATGTCATCTTTGGACATGATGTGCGGAGGGTCTTTTTGGGAGAAGAAGTTCTGGCAGGGAAAAGAGTATAAGGGCTGGATAGGAAACTGGAGGTCAGTGTGTCCAGGAGTAAAGGGCGTATACTTCATCTTTCCCACTGCGTTGCAAAGCGATGTTCCGAGAGAGCACGGTTGGAGAAGTCAAAGGAACTCCCTCAACCACTGCCAATCACCCCACGATCCTGGTCACCTTTGCAAATTCACCCAACGTAGCGAATCACTTGGGGTGACCTATGGCAGAAGTGTTGGTTATCTAATAAATGGTTCCCG
Organism: Limnephilus marmoratus; assembly: GCA_917880885.1. NCBI lineage: Eukaryota > Metazoa > Arthropoda > Insecta > Trichoptera > Limnephilidae > Limnephilus > Limnephilus marmoratus. The sequence continues at coordinate 47,667,002 of OU862922.1, forward strand.
GGTCGGCATTACTCATACCCGCCCCTCCAAATTAATTGGGACTCTTGTGCGGTATTCACATAAAAAAATATGATACCACCTCGTAGCACCTGAACAATTATCAGGCCATTTCGTTACTATCATTTTTATCATCTCGTTTCGTAACCAAATTATAGAAAAACACGGAATTCGAAACATAATTGAATTTTCGGTTTTTAAAAACACTGAATAATTTCATTTCTTTCCCTTTGAAGACCTCTACTCTAGAACTGCAATACATTCACCAATACATAGAGATAACCGGAAAGTTTTTTTTAAATAACTAACAGAGTAATTCCTCAAATCATAATATGTAATCATTGAAAACAGAGACTCTCAAACGAAAATATGAAACAGAAAAAGATTCGGTCGAACCCAGGACTTTAGCCTTGCCAAGGCTCTACTCTAACCACTGAGCTAAATTGGTTCGGTTATATTTTAACTGTATCAAACTTAGACTAATACCATCGAGATTGCATTTAGTTAGGGAAGAATCTTGCAATCTTTTCCATAAAGATAGCAGCTAATTAAAATATGCGTTAAGAAAATATAGATAATTTAGAACAGAGCCCCGGCAAGGCGGGTTAGTTGCATCGAAAATAGTTAAAATTACTTTTTAGTTAAAGTTAAATAAAAGTAACTTTTTTATCATTTCTTACAAAAATGGGTTGTTTCAACTTAGGGGCCGTTCAAGTATTACGTAACGCACTTGGGGGGGGAGGGGGGGTCTGGTGAAACGTTACGGCGCGTTACGGGGTGGGGGGGGGGGTTCGAAGGACGCGTTACGTAACATGTTTTTCTTTATTTAAAAATAAAAAAAACTAAGGAATTGAAATCTTCCAAGTTCGCAAGCCTTTTAGTTTATGTTGTACGGGGAATTCCTCGACTGTATTGTGCGTCATTTTTATTTTATTTTCGTTGTCAGTATTCGTTAGTGTTTTAAACACGAAATACGCATAAACACAATTTGCTGTAGTCAGTGTTGTTTGTTAATGTGAGTTTTTATTAATTATAATGTCCTCCAAACCGGGAGATTTACATCATCAGCTGTTATTGGCCTATAAAGGCTCTCATGCTGACTTGCCAGCGCAGCGCAACCAAAAAATGCCAACCAAATTTGGAAGACAGCAAAAGAAAAATTAAAAACTGAAAAATTTATGCAACATATGAATGATGTCATACGAGAGTTTTTAGAAAGAACAACGCTTTTTAGTTATTACACACAGGTTAGTTTACTGCTAAAATATAATAATATTACCTAAAGCTAGGTTTCGTAGTACATGCATATTTATTTATTTATTATTAGTTTCAATAACAAGGTTTGTACATGTATGTATGATATATATAATAAGTATAGATTCTTTTTTTTTCACAGACCTCCTCACTAGGATTTCCTGTTCTGAGGTGGCCTGTAGTTTTTTAAAATATTTGTATTTGGTTATGGATTGTCTTTATATCGTCTTCATGATGTTTGTAATTTTATTATCACTTTGATCTCTCAGCCATATTTTTACTTTTGTTTTAAATATATTCATTTCCTTTATATTTTTGATTTGATCTGGTAGAGCATTGTATAATTTTATAGCATGGAATTTATTATTTATCTGTCCAAAAGATGTGTTCAAACAGGGAGTAACCAGGATGTTATTGCTTACTGATCTGGTTGAGTATTTATGTTCGGCATATATGTTTTTTTTCAGTTTAAATAAAATATTTTTTGAATAAAGTTTCTGTACATTGAAGACTTGAAAGGTATTAAATATTTCTTCCGTCGGAGTTCTAAGCGGAACTTTCAGTATTGTCTTCAGTACTCCTTTTTGGGCTATATTGAGTCGCTCTGTGTGAGTGCTCAAAGCAGACCCCCATCCAGTTATACCGTACTCTATTTGTGACTGACACAAAGCATAGTATACTTTTTTAATATCGTTTATGTTGAGAATATTACGAATGTTTCTAAAGAAGTATATGTACCTGGTTAGTTTTTTTGTAATTACGTCAATTTGTGAGTTCCATCGGAGATTATCATCAATGTCAATTCCAAGGTATTCGATGCTTTTGGAGTGTGCTATAGTGGGACAGAGGCATGATAAGCCTTGATTTTGTTGATAAATTCCTTGGCATGAGTGTAATTTGAGATTGAAGTCCTCCGACGGCTGCCCTCTGGCTGTTATAGAAAATGTAAGATATTTTGTTTTATTAACATTAAGCGTGAGGGAGTTTCTTTTAAGCCAGGTTTGCAGGAGACTAAGCCCGTGTTCCGCTTCTTTGTAAGTATTTATCCAATCTTTTTCGTTAAATAAAATTACTGTGTCATCAGCTAAACTAATAATTTTTCCTCTTGTTTCTAGGTTACAGATATCATTGATGTATATCAAAAACAATATTGGTCCTAGTACACTTCCTTGCGGTACGCCATGGTTGATTAGGAGAGGTACGCTTTTTCTCTTATTAATTTGAACGCTCTGTGTACGCTCCATCATATAGCTTTTTAGCAAGTTTAGTGTTGTATTTGTCATACCAATTTTTGTAAGTTTAGCAAAAAGTATTTTGTGGTCTATTGTATCAAAAGCCTTTTGTAAGTCTATGAAGATTGCCAAAGTTTTTTCTCCACTGTCTAAACTTTTAGTGATCATATCTGTAATTTTTTCTATGGCGTCACTAGTACTTAAGTTCTCCCTAAAACCATACTGTGTTTCCGATAATATTTTATTGTCTTCTAAGTAGGATAAGAGTTGTTTTTTTAATATTCTCTCCAATATTTTTGAAAATATGTTGAGTAGGCTTATTGGTCGGTAATTGTTTATGTCATTTTTACATCCTTGTTTAAAAATTGGTATAACAGTAGCTTTTTTGAGAGCCGTAGGGAATATGCTTTCAGTTATAGACAGGTTGACTAAGTATGTTAGAGGTACGATAAGTTCTTTACAGAGATATTTTATTGCATTGGTTGTGATTAAGTCCTCCCCCGAAGAAACATTTGATTTTAGAGAAGAAATTGTGTTTTTGATATCATCAGCTGTAATTTGCTTAAACTCGAGTTTCTTTCCTTGTTCAAGGGGTTCATTTATTAGTATAGCGTCATTACATTGTGTAGCTTGCTTTGCTAGATTTGATCCTATATTTATGAAAAATTTATTGACGTATTCAAGAATTTGGTCAGGATTATCAGCGTATGTCCTTGGGACATTGTTTATATTCAGCACGTCAATTGATGTCATGGTAGCAGATTTAGAACTGGTTATTTCATTAATTATTTGCCACATTTTCCGGGGATTTTGTTTACAATCTACAATTTTTTTCTTGTAGTAGGTTTCTATTGTATATGTAATAACTTTTTTGCAAATGTTTCTATATCTTTTGTAGAATCTTAACATGTGTATATCGTATGGATTTTTCTTTTGTTTCTTGTGTAACTCGTCTCTTTTTCTAATGCAGTTTATAACATTCTGTGTAATCCTTGGTTTAATGTGTACATTTTTATGTGAGATTTTCTTAATAATTTCTGTGGTATTAGAGAGAATATTATTCTGAAAGAGTTCTATGAAGAAATTCCATGCAGCATTTGCGTTGTTCATACTTTGCAGTTTTTTCCAATCGGTACATTGTAGATTATGTTTAATGTCATTCCAGTTTATTTCAGTTTTTTCTATTGCTTGTGGTCTTTTCTTGATGTTATTTGACTTGTTTATTTTTATTGAAAGTATAGTTGTATAATGATCTGTTATAGTTGAGTTAAATACAATAGTTTGAGTAATATCTTTTGTTTTACTCATTATATGATCTATGCAACTTTCAGTGCTGTCCACTTTTCGAGTAGGTACATTTATTAAGCTTACCAGTCCATGGGATGCTAGCATCTGCAGATATTGAATTCTCTTGGGATGTCCATTTTCTAGGATATTTATATTTAAATGTTTCATAACGCTGATGGATTTCATACGTATTTGTGTTCCAATTTACCATGCAGATCGGAGGAACCCAGAAGTTGGACTTCCGCACATTAAGTGTACTTACCTATACGGCGCACAAGTCAAGTACCGCTATATCGCCAGTCCAGTGATGAACATCCCTGCGCCAGTCTATCAACAACCATCGAAACAAAACGTAACGTGACATTTCGCTCGACGTTGAAATTGTTATTTTCCATCAATCGGAAGCGATAATATCGCCGTCTTTACCGAATGCTTCGTGTGAACCGCTTCATCCTAACGTGACTCAAACTATATCGTAGTTATAATAACCGAACAATATTATCGTACCTACGCCTTGGATCCACCTATGACTGCCGCCAAATGAAGATCAAAGCTACGAGACACAACAGTGAGTATTGCTTAATTGTGTATACGATCTTGTTTGGTGATTGGGCATAATCCTATCGAAATTCCATAGGCGTTTGATTTAGCAAGGAATAACCAAAGGTTATTCTCAACCCCGTGCCATCGTGCATGATTCAAATTCCATGCAGCATTTGCGTTGTTCATACTTTGCAGTTTTTTCCAATCGGTACATTGTAGATTATGTTTAATGTCATTCCAGTTTATTTCAGTTTTTTCTATTGCTTGTGGTCTTTTCTTGATGTTATTTGACTTGTTTATTTTTATTGAAAGTATAGTTGTATAATGATCTGTTATAGTTGAGTTAAATACAATAGTTTGAGTAATATCTTTTGTTTTACTCATTATATGATCTATGCAACTTTCAGTGCTGTCCACTTTTCGAGTAGGTACATTTATTAAGCTTACCAGTCCATGGGATGCTAGCATCTGCAGATATTGAATTCTCTTGAGATGTCCATTTTCTAGGATATTTATATTTACATCTCCAATAAAAAATATGTTTTTCGTGTCTTTTAGAAGGCAGAGTTCCTCGTCTACGGATTTAAGGAATGGGTCGATGTTTCTTGTTGAAGGCGATCGGTAGATTGCTAATATAGCCTTTTCTTTTCCGATTTTAATTTTTAGACAATTGGCATCTGTGATAATAATTTCCTCAACTTCGGCTTTTATTTCGTTTTTAATGTATATAATTACACCATCGTTTTGTCTTTTATTATTCAAACTTGAGTAGGTGGTATATCCAGCTATTTCCAAATTCATGTATTTATGATTCATCCAACATTTAGTAAGTATTATTATGTGTGGATTAACTTTTAAATATTTCAGTAAAATTTGTAATTCATCAAAATTTTTTCTGATGCTTCTTATATTTTTGTGCAATATATTAAAAGAGTTGTTGTTTATCATTGATAGGTCATTTGGTTCCGAGGTTCGTATAGTGTCAGTCATTTTTTACTTTAATTCATAAATGTTGTTTCGAAGTGCCTTTTTTACACAATATTTTTAATATCATCTATATGTTTGATGTAGATTATTTTTTCGTTTGGCATTTTTCGAGTCATTATTTTTCCATCTTTGCATAGTTACACTCAGAACATGAAAAAGGTTTTCTTCACTTTGAATCGTTCTGTGGATTTTTTAATCTCCCTTTCGAGAACTTGAAAAACCACGCTGGGACAAAAAAATAGTTTTGTCTGCTGAAGGTAAACATGTGATGTTTCGTGCCTCTTTGTAGAACACGAATAGTTGCAGTAGAAACATGTAAGTGGTTTTGTAGCACTGTGAGTCAGCAAATGATTTCTAAGAAGATCTTTTGTACAACATGAATAATTGCAGTCGGGACACGAAAAAGGTTTTGGTCCAGAGTGGGTAAACATGTGAATTTTTAGATACCGTTTTGTAGCGCCTGAATATTTGCACTCGAAGCAAGTAAAGGGTTTTTCATCACTGTGAATTAGGAAGTGCCGTTTTAGTTTTTTTCGAGAAGAAGAATAGTTGCAGTCAGGGCATGAAATGGGTTTTTCATCACTGTGAGTGAACATGTGATTTTTTGATTTCTCTGAATAGTTACAGTCGGAACATGAAAAATGCTTTTCTCCACAATGAGTAGAGTCAGCAAAAGAATTCTTGGATATCCCTTTTAAGAACACAAATAGTTACAGTCAAGACATGTAAAAGGTTTTCTCTTCTGTAAATCGCACGGTGGATTTATAAATTGTCCTTTTGAGAACTTGTATAACTGCATTCTGGACAGGAAAATGGTTTTTGTCCACTGTGCGCTAACATGTGATTTTTGGTGACTCTTTGTAGAACATGAATAGTGCAGTAGAAACATGTAAAAGGTTTTGTATCACTTTGAGTAAGCAAATGATTTCTAAGAAGTTCCTTTGCACTACATGAATAATTGCAGTCGGGACATGAAAAAGGTTTTTGTCCAGTGTGGTTCAACACGTGAACTTTTGGATATCGTTGTGTAGCGCATGAATAGTCGCAATCGGGACAAGAAAAAGGTTTTTCGTCACTGTGAGTTAGCAAGTGCCGTTTTCGTTATTTTTTTTTCGAGAAGTAGAATAGTTGCAGTCAGGACATGAAATGGATTTTTCTCCACTGTGGGTGAACATGGGTAATTTTTAGATTTCTCTTCGTAGTACATGAATAGTTGCAGTCGGAACATGAAAACGGTTTTTCTACACTGTGAGTCAGCAAGTGACTTCTTAGATATCTCTTTAGAGAACACGAATAGTTGCAGTCAGGACATGAAAATGGTTTTTATCTTCTGTGAATCATACTGTTGATTTTTAAATCTTCCCTTTGAGAACTTGTATAACTGCATTCGGGACGTGGAAAGGGTTTAACTCCACTATGAGTCAGCTTGTGAATCATAGTGGAGTAAAGTGTTGCTCCACAGGGAAAACTTAGGGAAATTACTTTCCTCGGGGCCTCCTCACTAAAGCTAATGTAAAAGAAAGTATGTGTTGTAAAACCATGTAGGTTTATTCTAGGTAAGACAGTGTTAAATTGTGGAGATCTGGAAGGAATACAAGGCCGATAAAAATAATAATATTCTCCATTTTTTTCATAAATGACAATATGAATAAATAAAATGTATATAATGTATCGCGAGTTAGAAATCTCTTGTTTTATTTATTACCGCAAACGCGATAAAATCAAGAAAAAGGGTATTTAAGCGACATTTCAGTACGTTGCGCAACTTAATTGTGACTTTCAGGTAAAAATTGTTACTTGGGTGTTACGTAACGCTTAGGGGGGGGGGTTGAACAGAAAAATGTTACGGTGCGTTACATGGGGGGGAGGGGGGGGTCAAAAATCTTCAAAAATTGCGTTACGTAATACTTGAACGCTCCCTTAGTTTAAATAAAAGTTAACTAAATAGTTACAAAATAGTTACTTTTATTTAACCCGGCGATGTTGAGAGTTTAAAGTTAGATTTTGGTAAAGATGCCAGCTGTCATCCGTCACCAAGGAACGAAATACTGTTTGACAATAACGTTTTAAAAACTATTTGAATGGAAAATATTAATAAATATGTCTTGATAACCCGTTTGACATCAATTGATTAGAATATATAAGAAAGTAGGTAAAATAAGGAATTAAACCATGAACCGTGGGAAGAGATGGATTCTGTTGTCAGATTTCAGATGTCCAAAAGTATAGTTTGGCAATTAACTTTTCTCGTTGCCAATGACAAACTACATTATTTACAAACAAGTATTTATTCAAACTTATATACCTACACCTCTCTTGATAATTTATACTAACATTCTTATATTCCAATTAAAGCAACGGAACTGAAACAAAATAAAAATTTTGTAGAATCAGAAATCATGCTGCTTGTACTGTGGAACTGAGTACTAGGTTCTAATAACATTGCATTTTTATGCAACAGGAACGATGCAAAGATTTACAAGAGACATCTCTGGGGTGCCTAAAAGTATTGTCTCTTGTATAATAGACAGGCTTAGCAGAGCAATAATAGTCCGCCTTCGGCCACAATATAATTATATCATCAAACCTTGTTCACGTTTCTAATGGGATCTACACACGACACTAAATGTAGTGACTGCGGCAGTGACTGCAGAGAGTGTGGATTCGAGTTCAACTCCACGCTCTCTGCAGTCACTGCCGCAGTCACTACATGCAGTGTCGTGTGTGGACAGCTTAAACCGCAACTGTGAAATAACAAATAACCATACATAAACCGATTCCCAAATAACATAACCCTCAAAACCGTCATAAACGTCAAACAAATACAATCGAAAAAACGGTGTTGACATCCGTAAAAATAATTATGTGTTTATTTTTATAGAAATATATCAAATACAAGGAAAATTCGAAGCCATTTCAATGGCAACCTGGTAACTTTAAACTAACTATTTAAATGTTGATTCAACTGAATTGTGTTGAAATTCAGTTTAATTTTAGTTAGGGCTTAAACTCTGTTTAAATATTTAACTTTAAACTTTACTTTAACTTTTTTCGATGCAATTGGCCCTAAGGAACTAGGTTTAATTTCTAGATGCGACCGAATACTTTTCTGATTTTTCTATTTCATGTTCTCGTTTGAGAGTCGCTAGTATTGTCTTCAATGATTAAAAACTAATATTTACAACATACGAATGAAATGCTACGTCCAGACTAAGCCGCACTGATCACTGAGCAGCTCCCTGCCAGCAATTAAGTTAATGAATGTTTGAACTTTTTTTTACATGAATACCGAACAAGAGTCCCAACTGCTCCCGTCTGGAGCCAGTGGGACTATGGCATCCCCAATTGGGGTTTGTTGTGAGGATGAAGGTAGTGGGGAGAGGAAGGAGATAGGGAAGAGGAAGGTGGAGAAGTACCTTGCTATTCAGATCTGGTCACCAAACACGGATAAAGCCATTTCAAGCAACGTTTCAATTCGGAATGGTGGTTTTACACCAGGGCGATACTGAGAGTATCTTCCACTCTGGAACTTGCCGCAAATATACTATATATTATTTTTAATTAATAAAGTGTGAAATAACACAAATTAATTAAATGAAATTTATTTGCCACGCCGGGATTCGATCCCGCGACCTTCGGAGTGCGAGTCAAGAGCCTTACCGCTGGAATACGCCGGCCGTCAAACATTGCTGGAAAGGCCCGAATAGATTATTACAGTCATAATTATTGGTTTCATACACTTTATTTTGACTTGACTGCTTAATTATTTATTTCCTAGTTGAAAGCGGCTCGATGGGTTGTGCGACTTAGTCTGGACATAGCTTTTCATTACTATTTATTTGCTAGTTGAAAGTGGCTCGATGGGTTGTGCGGCTTAGTCTGGACATAGCTTTTCATTGCTATTTATTTGCTAGTTGAAAGCGGCTCGATGGGTTGTGCGGCTTAGTCTGGACATAGCTTTTCATTGCTATGAAGCTATTCAAATTTTCTTTCTTGTGATCATATTGCAATCTTTCTCGTTTCGGAAAAAACCTTCTGAGAAATGTACCTTGAAAGTCTAAAACTTTTTTAATAATCAAAGAAAAAATGTCAAAGATTATTCCATGAAATGCGTCAAGAAAACATCCCGCTTTTTTCGTCAAAAAATCTTTGGTAGAATCCTTTGTATTGGATAGGTGCCTACTCAAATAATGAGCTTACCTTTAAAATCGTTTATATGTTGTCGTACTTGGGTTTAATGTGTTTATCGTTTACCTTTAACTTAGGGATAGCAAAATTCCAATTCAATGTGACCTTGCAAACTCCCGGCCAGCCGCCTCACGTCCGGGAGACCCTTCTGGACTGAAGGCGAAACTCCCCTTAAGGGTCATGGCGAACTCAGTAGCAGACTTTGGATGTGAACAACACCTTATTGTGGAACCAACTATTAAGAGCATTTAACCAGTCAGCAGCCGAAAATCTACATTTCGTCGAAAGTTGTTCTTACGATCGTGCAGGGCAGTTACAACGAGGAAGATTAATTATTCTCCGTACCAGCTTTTTTAAATTATAACTCAGTATCGATTTTATTTCATTCCAAATTTGCTTTAATTTATACCTACATCCAAAAATGCTGAAAGGCGTGATGATAAAACTATTAAAATAATGTACTTTTTGGAATTATTTTTTGATTATAAGTATTTATCATTTTTTTAATAATGTCTTAGTTAAATAAGAATGTTAAAAAAATCTGAAATATTTTATTTATTTATTTATTTATTTACGCCCTTTTTCGGGGCTTTTACAAACATTACATATGACTAATAAGAAATATACAGAATTCATTGTACTAACTGAACTGTCTCAGTAACAATATTTATTTAAACATAAATTGAAGATGTCCACTGACTTGGTATAATTGTTTCCCTCCATTAGTATTCTTGGCAAAGAGGAATACATATGGTAGTTAGTCCCAGAATTTCTGCACTGAAATAAATCCTGACTTAGTTTGTAAGTGCGCAAATAAATACACAAACGGACCAATTTTCGTCACGAAACACATGTACGTACATATTTTTTAATGATTTTAATTAAACTAAAATTAAAATTCTAAAACATGCGATACCCAGACAATGTATTGATTTATTTTCTTCTTCAATGGCGCTACAGCCCATTTCGAGCCTAGGCCTCCTTCAAAATAAGCCTCCACCGCCCTCTGTCCTCGGCCGTCTTCTTCCAATCTGCAACATGGAGTAATCCTTTTGCATCCTTCCTGACATCATCCTCCCATCTCAGTCTAGGTCTGCCCGCCTTTCGTTTACCTCCCGGGTGTCCTGTCAGAACCTTCTTCGGTACTCGTGTGCTTGGCATTCGGTGCACATGTCCGGCCCATCTTAATCTTTGGAGTCTTAAATGGGTGGAGAGTCTGGGAGCTTGGTAAATATCATAGAGCTCATTATTGTGGCGGATTCTCCATGCCTCTCCCTCTCGCACCGCTCCTAAGATTCTTCGAAGTACCTTTCTTTCGAAGATGTCCAGCCGTTCCGCTGACTTTGCTGTCAGTGTTCCCGCCTCACATCCATAGGCCAAGACCGTTCTGATAATTGTTTTATATAAGGTTATTTTGGTTTTCCTATGGACGTTTCGGGATTTGAACACTGGCAGCAACGCGAAGTAAGTTTTGTTAGCGGCTGTAATGCGCTTTCTTACTTCTACTGGTTCTTCATTGTCCTGCGTTATGATGGAGCCCAGGTAGGTAAACTCTTCGACCACTTCGAAATTATCATTGTCTTATTGATTTATTTTACTGCATGATTATATGATTTGAAATGGGTGTGGTATAATACAAAATCTTTTTTGAAAATTTAACTAATCTGCCAACGACCTATAGTATAACCTTATTATACTAAAAATAAATAAAAATTCTCAAAATTAAAAACATGCGAATGCTAGATAAAAGAACAATCTTTCGAAATGCATTAATAATTTTTTGTGGAAAAGAATTAGTACGTCTCAAATCTGATTTAAAAATGACATATTTCTGGTTTTCTCTGGTAATACCCTCTTAAACTGCCTGGTTTCTCCCTCCTTCGGAAGGTATGGATCGCATTTAACCGCATCTGGTGCTGTCACTGCTATTGCGAGTGAACGATGCATAATACGGCCTAAAGGACTCTGAATTGTGATTGTGGACATATTCAAACAACAAAATACATGGCAGAAGATTGTCTCACATCATTGCATCACACTTTGACTCCCAACTACACACAGGAAAAGATTAAAATTATTCCAAAGCATTTATACGATTACCTTCTTCTTCTTGTTGTTCGATGGCGCTACAGCCCATATCGAGCTTTGGCCTCCTGCAACATTCGCCTCCAACTCCTCCTGTCCTCAGCGGCTGACTTCCAGTTCATTACCTGGAGAAGCTGTGCTGCATCCCCCCTTACCTTGTCTTCCCACCTCAGTCTGGATCTTTCCACTTTTCTCCTTCCACCTGGGTGTCCAGTCATAATTCTTTCTGGGACGCGTGTATCCAGCATTTTTTGTACATGCCTGCAATCTCAACCTTACGATTATTACGATTACCACGCTAAGGAATTTACTAGATGGATTCAGTGGAAAAGTGGATTGTTTATTTTGTATGTTTGAATGTAGCTATAACTTTGTGGTTAACCATTATAAATAATTGAAACAATGTTACTTTGATTGAACCACTTATATATTTGAGTAAAGCCGACCGATTTCGGAACGACCATTCCTTCTTCAGGGCAAACGTACACTGATTTGACAGTTACAAAATAGTGGATGAGAACAATGTATTATTAAGAGTGGGTGGATAGGGGAACATATCCAAGGATAAGATAATAAGGACAACCACTCATCATTTCGTAGAGTGCGGGGGTTAAGACAAAATCACATCAAACCAGGACACTGAATCGGCCTCTTATTTGTTTCTATAGGTATTGTAGCGGGTAGCTACCAGCTGCGTCCATAAAAATGTCAACAACGCCTTTTGTTCCTGATGTTGGTACGCCGTAAGCATCTGGGTTCGCTAGTACTAGGTTTAACCGCAAGCGGGAGTTTGGTGGAGACCGTGCTGAGAGGTGGCAGCTCGTGGCGGCGCCGTATGTTGGTGGAATTCTGGAATCTTCGTATCACGTGTGAGACAAAATGAATATATTTAGTTTTATGGGATCACTGTTTATAAATTATGCCAGGATGTTTTCCCTGGCTGGCGCCCTGTTTAAATTTAAATTCATCATTAGCTTGACGGCATTAACTAATTTTCTGACTGCAACCATAATCCATTTTACCGCTAACAGGTTACACTCCTGTCACGCCCTGAAATTATTGTCTTGCTCTACCATTATCATTTATAATTTGCATATCAATAAATGTCCTTTGTCAATTCCAGACTTATTATTTATTAATATTTGTGCCTATTGTTTCAACATGCCGGCGTGAGCCGTAGGTAGTTGCACACTTTTCTTATCAAGTAGTTATCATGTTACAGTATATCTGAAATTAGTCGTTGCGTAAAGTACCTGAGACATTTCAAGACAAAGAAGAGCGAAATGCTATCAAGACGTTTTCACTTCTGCAGTCCAAACGTAAAAAGAATACTGTACAACGCTTTCTACACATCGCTGTATACTCGTACGTCAGAACTGTGGGTTGACTATACTGCATCCCAATGGCATAAGATAAAAGTCGCCTACAATAACGCTTATTGTACATTTTTCCGCCCACCGAGATATTGCAGTACTACTAAAATGTTCCTGAAGGGACCAGTGCATACTTTCAGAGCACTTCTCCGCCGCATGGGAAGCTTATGGCGCAGACTGCACCAATCAAAGAATGCGATGATTGCCTGAATGGTTTTTTTTAATTATTTCTCATGTTTTTCATCCCTATTCGTTTTTTTATATTATTTGTGTGTTGTTATTTACTATTTCCCTTACTTACGAGTATTTGTCTTTCTTTTTTTATTTCAAAATATGGAATGTATTGCTTTGAACTACCTCTTCATACATTCTGGAATAAACTATTATTATATTTACAAGATCTTCTATAATATAATTAATTACACTATAAGCAATTCTACCTTACATAACCACTTTTCTGCATGACACACGATTCCATAAATCTGAAAAAATTACCAAACATGTTTAGTTTTCGATATACTCGTACCTGGCCGCCCACTTTGTTTTTAATATATTTTAAATATTCTCTTTTAATACGTTTTCCCTTCACACAAGAAAGTTGGTCGAAGTTTGAGAGTCTTTAGTTCAACGGGAAATTTAAATCCGAAAGTTTCAACAACAACCTTTGGAAATAAGTTTATTATTGAAAACTCGAGAGATAAAGAAACTTCCAAACTTTCAGAAAAACTTTATTCCACTTTTGTCCCGTCACAAAGCGAGGATTTACTATTAATTAAAATGCAAGGATTTATATTTTTTCCGAAGGGCTTTCTTGACAAATTCCTCAATCATTTCGTCTCAGATGAGTTCTACGTAGTAATAACAGGTAACAATTGAGTATCACATTAAAAGTACGTAATATTTCGAAGAGCTGAACATAGGCTGCGATACAACGTTATCTTGAGAAACTCGACCGAAGTAATTTATATTCTTCTGAAAAAAATTATCTAACCCACTACCCCATCATTTTTTCAAACCGAAGGAAATACCTACTTGTCGGACCTATGCCAAACAATGGAAAGTCGGATACATAGAGGTGGCGTTGCGCTAATGATCAAATTTATCAACAAGCTTGTAATGGTGAAGAAAACTTTTTTTGTTCTTCATAATGCGAGATAATTTACTAATGGAATTGCAATGCGAAGAACATATGAAGCACTTGTCCGCAGCATCCTAGAATACAGCTCCATTATTTGGGCCCCCTCTGAACAAAACCATATCCTAGAAATAGAAAGAGTACAAAAAAGGTTTATGCGTTACCTGTCTACGGGGGGATATACGGGATATACATACTACCCATTCCTGTATCCATCATTGTTCTTAACTATTGTTGTTTAGATAAGGTATCTAGATTGTTCGATCTAGATACCTTAGAAGCCCGCCGAAAAATATTTTTGGGGAAACATTTTTTTAAGCTGACATCCGGTACTGTACTGAATCCACTTATGTTGAAGGAGATTAACCTATATGTCCCTAACGCGTGTACTCTTAGGAGATCTCACGCACGTTTTTATGCTCCGAAAGCGAGAACTTCTTCCTTTCAGAATGCGCCATTAAACAGAGCAATTCAACTGCTTAACGATTCTGCATTGAGCGTCGACATCTTCAATGTTAACATTAGAGAGTTCAGTAACTATATTTTGATATACGTCACAACATAGTGACCCCATGGACTTTTTTTTCTTCCTTTAAATTTTGTAATCTTCTCCGTAATAATTTGGTGTAAATAAATAATAAATAGAAAAAATGAAATAATTAAACTTTGTAGAAACCACTTATATGATGCGCAAATCCGACCGGTTTCGGAACAAACGTTCCTTCGTCAGGGAAAGCTTATACTAAATTGACAGTTTCGAACAATGTTTTATTATTGTTCGAAACTGTCAAATTAGTATAAGCTTTCCCTGACGAAGGAACGTTTGTTCCGAAACCGGTCGGATTTGCGCATCATATAAGTGGTTTATACAAAGTTAAATTATTTCATTTTTCTATAATGGATAACCACAAAGTAATAGCTACATTCAAAAAATAAAAAATTCAAAAATATTTAAAAAAAATATAAATAACTCCTAAAAACTCAAACCCATCAATGGATACGGCCAAAACATCCAAGGTTGCCGCACAAAACTCAATCAATTTGGGTGGCAACTATTTATTGGAATACCAACACCTCTCACCCCAAGTGGTTCGCTAGAGGTGTGTCCGGATTTTGGCAGCGGATGCGTCTGCTCGCCAACTGCGTGGCGGGCCAGATCGAGAGAGACTGGTTGAGGGTGACTTCTCCAGCAGGACACTCTCGATACGTCCGTCACTCCTGGACATACTGACCCCTAGACATAAAACCCACCCCTCATACCTATTTCCCTCCCGGAACTTCTCTTCTTCGTGTCTTAAAAATACATTCCACACAGCCACACGATGATAAGAATGACGACCCCAAAGATGACATAGGCCTGAGGGGAATTATTTTCCTTAAGACTTCCTGTGTGGAGCTAATGTAAAAAAAGCTCTACAAGAGTAAACAAACTACTCTTCCATTACTCTATAACATTGTTGTATTTCTTCTTACCGAAACTTGACTCAATGGTAATTTTTTTCTTTATCAATTATTTTTTTTACTACTTCGCCTGATTAAAAATTATGTGCATGCCACCACGTGGTTACATTCACTTTCTCCGAACGATCTTTAGTTCTGTACCCAGTGGTTGGACGTTCAAAATCCCGGCGTATTCGAAATAAATTTAAAAACTTGAATATTTTTTGTCATACAGAATTCAAAAAAATAAAACGAGTCGCCTGGCAAGAGATCGCCATTCTGTGCGGCGCTGTTTGAAATAATTGCATTAGCTCTGTCTAGTTTCAGATTTGAATAGACAGGTACTTTCCACACTCCATATACCCTTCCTTTTTCTCCTCCCGCATTTTTCTTCATCCTCCAAACCACACGGCATTGTCCCATTGGGTCCAGGCAGTTGGAATTCGTGTAGGGTATCACATAAAAATATTATGGGATTAAATTTGGTGGTGAAAGCAAATACATTTCTGTAGCTTTTTTTATTTTTATTTTTATATTATTAAAGGTCCTTACAAACCTTCTGTAAAACTTAAGGTATTTACATAACAAATATACATAAAAAAATCACTGAATTATTTAGTGGAGGAACAGTCGCTTACTATCTACTAGTAAACAATAAGTGGTTCATACAAAAAAATGCTGTTAAATGAAAAGCAAATAAATTAAAAAAATTGTTATAAATAAAAGCTTCTTTGAGTGAGAGATATAAATAAAATGAAATTTCGCAGAAAGTGGGATGAAATGGGATGAGTTTGATGGATTTTTCTATGATGCTACTTCGACCAATTTAATATGTTATTCGTATCAAAATATTAAATTTAATAATTATGTTTGCCGCATTCTAATTAAATTAGCAAGGATGATGTGTGAAAGTGCTGTTGGATAATATTTAACTAAATCAACGTAAAATATACTTCAATAAATAACAAAAATATCTTTATTGTGAATAATAATAAATGATGTCTAGATCTTATCAAAATACATCTTTAACATTCTCTTTTTATGCTTTAGCAACAACCATTATTGACTAGACGTTATGCTGTGAGTGCTGAATGGAGTGCAAATATCAATATTGATATTTGTACATGTCTGTGTAATGAAATGGATTTAAATCTTTTTTAATACTTAATAGTTTCAAATCATATTTGTTTTGTTATCATCGTTCACAATAATAATTTGAGGTGTTTTTTGCGATAACAAAATGTTTATTCATACTTTCTTCGAAATCTCATCAACTCTTGGGCATTCCTTGAGGAGTGGATGATTCTACCATCTTCTTGTATTTGCCGACGAGTTCTGGAAGGTCGTACGCGATGGCCACATCTAGCCTGTTGATGGGGCAGCCTCGGAAGTAAGTGCAGGTGGCTGCAAGCTGCTGGAACTCGTACAGAGGGTTTAGCCGGAAGAAGTCTCTGTAGGTCTCCGGATCCGGAAGGTCGTAGCGGGAAATGTTGGTGAGGGTGCTGAGGCCCTCGTAGATGTGGTAGTTCTGGGGGTGCTCGATGATGGCCTCCGCTACCACTTTCTTGTTCCCGAAGATCGTCTTGTGGTTGTAGTAGGTGGTCAGGTAGCAGTCGACCATCTTGGCGTGATTCCTTACTCGTACCTGGAAAGATATTTTTTATAGGTGTTATATTATTTAATTTTGTTCTCTAACACTTTCCTTTCACTTGGTTGAGGGACATAGGGAAACATTCAGGTGTGTGAGCCAATATAGAGCATCGCCATGTTGACCTTTTCAATACCACCCAAATATTTATTGTTATTAAGTTTAATCTGAAGAGCTCCAATTTAATTTAAAATGAACAAGTTCTGCTGTATAATTGTTACAACGAGTTTCAGTTGTAATATCAAAGACATTATCAAACTATTGTGAAGCCACCCACTATTTATATTATTTCCATATGGGTATGTACTTATGGTGAAAACTTTAACAATACATAAGCATTTTAAGAAACAGAAGTGAACGGCGGTGCTGGGATGTCAAATATACGAGATATTTATATCTGCATAAATGCCTAGTCAAATCGATTTCGATACATAGAATATGATTTTCTATGAAATTATATCAAAGACAGATATCGCCTATTCCCATCTGAATCCGCAAGATTGCAAAGCTTAGTATTCAAAGAAATTCTTTCCATTGGGATTTAAAAGCACTCTTATACACATGAAAGCAAAATCAAGTTATTCCGAGTTACTCAGATACTCACTGCAAATCTACGAGCGCTGGCAATCTTGTTCTCCACCCTCCTATCGATGGCCGTCCTGAGATCACGCAAGAAACTCCTCTCCTGCGAGTGCAGCAGACGGGCAGGCGCCCCCACCTCGTAGGGCATGGACCATAGCGAGGTGGTGTACATGACTGGTGGCTGCGCGGAACTCATCAGAGGGGAGATGTTCCAGATCAACGCGCTCTGAACACGCATCAGCTCCTCTGGCTTGACCTGGTCGGCCTTGTTGAGGATAATTCTTGTCTGGAATTACAAATATGTAATGAATCATGTATTTAATGTAAAGGAAAATGTTATATTGAATGGAAACTGAATAATTTTCATCATGACAATACATTCCAGCATTTTCAGATTTGATCAATTCCACAAATCATGGTAATTGTAGCACAATAGTGACAAGTTCACAATTTGTCAAAAACGACTTATTGATGACGTTAGTTGGACCTGAGGCATTGAGGTTTTTCAATATGCACAAAAATCAATAATCCAATCCATAAAACAGTAATAGATACTAGATTTTAATTTTTCACGGCCAAAAGTATTATCGTGATTTATTGTTTGAGTATTATGCCATGTTCTTCTCCTTCTTTAGCCAACGCGTCTGATGATGAACAATGTAACGCTGTCCAAAACATTGTCTAAAGAAGGAGGTAGCGCAATAAAGCATAATAGCCCAAAAATAAATCACGATAACCCAGTAATAGTTTAAGAGAACAAAAGAAAAATTTTGAAATCAATTCACCAGATTATACCACGATAATGACATTACTGGACTTGACGCTATTTACTTTTCTATTTGTATATTTATATCTTTAAAAAACAAGGTGTTTAAAAATCTTAAAGATAAATAAATCTTTTTTTCAGTTGTATTTATTCATAAAAATAGCATGTTAAAAGCAGTAATCGTGTATAAGGTGAAACAAATCTCATGAACCTTTTATAACTAATTTCTTTCTTTTACTTCTTTGTTTTTATGTTTTCCTTTCTATTATGTCATGTTAAGAATTTATTTTACCTGTGCCTCCCTGCCTTTAAGTTGGTCGAGAATGGCTTCAGTTTCTGGTCCAACGTCCAGCTTGGAGGGGTCGTATACGAGGAAGATGACATCAGCCCTGTCAATAAACCACTGACAGGCGTCGTTGAAGGGGAACACGCGGGACACTTGCTTGCGGACTTCCAGAATTCCAGGGATCTCCACAATGTTTACCTGGAATAAGTTTAACCAGAATTTTAATTTACTTAGCAGAAAATTTGGTTGTTAAAACATTACTGCCCCGCGGAAACACAATGAACTTATATCAGAGAGCCGGATAACAGGCTCTGACAAATTAAAGACAATGAAGGTAGTATTGTGTCTCAAAATAATATTGAAAAACAACAAATTTATAATAACATAATGAAATTAAATAAGAAGAAATAAAATCTAATTTGTAGAGACGAAAACTGAATGGCTCTGTAAAATAAAGGGTCCTGAACTTGCCCCTGTCTTTCAACTCAACACAGGTAGATCAAATTTCCACAAGAATAGTAATGTCTGCTAAGTAAAAAAAATACATTTTTTACCTTTTCCAGTAGTTTATTGGGTAGCCTGAGTCCTCTTAAACGTTCTTCCAAACCCTGGCCGAACTTCTGCAGTCCAGAGAAAGTCCAATCGGCTGCCAACTGAGTTCCGTCAAGAACTTGGGGTTCCGGTCCGTGCATCAGAATATTGAAATACGCTGGCGATGGTTCAGCACCTATTCAAATCAAAACAACTTCACTGAATTCAAACCAAAGACAGTTTCCAAATATGTACGATTTCTGAAACGCAAGATAAAAACGAAATTTCTTTACCAGTTCTGAGGGACCATTCCGTGAATTCATTGTCGGTCAAATAGTTGACTAAGGAAGATTTTCCTCCGCTCCATGGTCCCATAAACAGTATCAAGGGCTTGGAGAAGATTTCTGGATCACCGAAATGCCTGTTGCTCAAGTCACGGTACTTGTAGAGGATTTCCAAGGGTTTGATTGCGCCATCGTAGAGCCTCTTCAATTCACGCAGAGTAATGTCGGCTGATTTCTCAATAGTCAATTCTCTTTCTGTGGATTCTTCATCCAAACGAAGCAGCTGGGAGATGTGTTCACGAGACCTGAGATTCTCTGGAATGTCGATTTCCTTTAAATTAAAAAATATGACTTTAGCACAAGTATATATTTTAGATATCCACCGACCATTCAAATTTCATCACAATTTAAACATTTTTATTTGACTATATTCATAGAACCGTTTTTTGTAAATTTCAGACGTAAAAGTAATCTAGGTACACTCACCATTAAAAGGTCGTCCTCTGGCAATTCATTTGAGTCATCAGAATCAGTTTCCGTTTCAGATCCCTTGTCGCTTCCAGAATCTTCGGCTTCAACTTCAGCGGCCTCTTCTTTTTCTACTTTCTCTTCAACAGCCTCGTCTTGTTGTTCAACAGACTCTTCCTTTTCTTCCACAGCTTCTTCACCTTCTTTTACTTCGTCTTCTTCGGTATCATCCTTGGAAGCGTCTTCCTTGACTTCTTCCTCCGAAGCATCTTCTTTAGTATCTTCCTTGGAGGAGTCTTCCTTGGAAGAGTCTTCCTTGGAAGAGTCTTCCTTGGAAGAGTCTTCTTTAGTATCTTCCTTAGAAGAATCTTCCTTAGAATCATCTTCTTCTACTGTATCTGCTTCTTCTTTGGAATCGGCATCAGCTTCTTCCTTAGAAGAGTCAGAATCAGATTCTACCTTTTCACCAGAATCTGCCTTTTCACCAGAATCGTCTGACTCTTTAGAGTCTGACTCGTTGGAGTCGTCGGCTTTTTCTTCTGATGATCCATCTTTCGTTTCTGAATCATCTTCCTTGGAGTCTGCTTGTTCTGTATCCCTCTTTCCTCTACCGGTTTCCTCTTCTTCTACTTCTTCTGCTTCATCAGACTTCTCGCTGCTTTCGCCAGATTTATTATCTGCTTCACTATCATCTTCTTTCGTCTCTGCAGAAGCATCCTCAACTATTTCAGCCGAAAAAAATTGAAATAATTAAAATCAAACAATTTGAATAAAATTGATATTAGTTGAAGGTATCTGAATACCTATAACAAAATTTACGATTAACCTTCATAGTATTTTACGTATTTGAATTGCTCAATAATAAGCATATGTTACGCCAAAATATACCGTAAAAGAAAACAAGTTATAACTCACCATCATCGATTTGGGTATCTTCAGCAGATGCGTTGTTGTCTCCCTGATCAGCTTCCTCGTCTCCTTCCTCTTCTTTGCTGCTGTCTGAGGAAGAAGATGAGGAAGAATCGTCTTCAGCGTCTCCTTGGACGTCTTCCGCGCTTTCCTTGGAATCTTCTGAGATCACTTCGGCTTCATCAACATAGGGTTCGTCGGCGACTTCAACTGACGGTTCGTCTGCAACTTCTGCGGAGTCTCCGGCTTCCTCTGTTAAGATTTCCACACTGCTATCTTCGTCGGCTGCTTCTCCTTTGTTGTCTTCTTCTGAACCGCCATCTGCCTGTTCGACTTCTTTACTATCTGATTCAGCTGGAATAATAATGATATAATTAAGTATGTGGAAAATTACAAACTATTGATTGAATTAAATGAACACCGCTTTTATTTTTAATAACACGCCTTCCGGTTTCTAAACAATCACCTTTTTGTCAAAGTAGACCAGATACCAGAGTTTATAAATATATTGCGTGACGAAGGCAAGGTTGTTTCTAAACCGGATGGCATGTTTAAAAGCGGAATTTTGTACATTGTCAGTGTTTCATTAAATTAATTATATTAGTATAAAAATATCGCATGATCTAAAATTGATCACAGTGCTTTTTCTGATCAAGGCTACTGAAAATAGATTGTAAACATCATAGTCAAAATTGGCTCACGATATTAAAAAATATGATTCTCTGCAATAGGAAAATTGAATTATTCAATAGAATTGCTAGGCTACGACATGTTCAGCTTGGTGAAAAGTTACATGTTAGATTAATTATTATTTTGTTGACGGCTGTCTCGTTCTAGAATAACAATTGATAACAACATTATTGGAAGAAAAATTGGCAACCATTTTATGACGGTTTGTTTAAGTTTCTACATCTTTCAATTATGATATCCTTTGGGTTTTTGTAAACATGTCGAATGTTGTTTATACCAAAATTCTCGCCGTTATTTTTCATTTATTACATTCTGGCAGCGTGTATTTCAACAGAACTCGAATTAATGTCTGATTTTCTTTAATTTGAATGACAACAACTAATTTAAATCAGTCGATCCTCTAACTCTAAAGATTGCGATCCAAAAATATCCTTCAAAATAAAATTCTTCCTGGAAAACGATAAAAAAATATGGTAACCGGACAACCCAACGCTATGCAACTTCAACAAACAAGAAAAGTCATTAAAAGTTGTAAAAAATTTGATTAATTAGGTTACGTTAGGTTAGGTTAGGTTATGGGTTATTTAATAAAAAATCATCACTTTTGATGATTTTTCAAAGGGGTGTCAAATTGCCACTTTGTTGAGTTCTCACGGAACCAAATAATGTATCATTCTTTTGTGAGCTAAGCCAGGTTGACCTTATTTTATTAGGATCTTCTCGAATCTAATATATTCATTCAAAATAGTAGTCGAATTATCAATAATATGCATAATTAATGACGGCTTAGTGTCGAATACTTGTCAATAAATAATATTATAAATGTAATTATATTTTTATCGTCATTTTTCTGTCAAGATTAGTATAAAAATATAAATATTTAATTGTGTCCTTTCCCGGAATAACGTTGTATCCAAAAAAAATAAAAACAATAACTTTGTGTATATTACTTTATTATACTTTTAAGGAAGTGATGTGGAAATTAATTTTTTTAGGCCTGTGGCAGCATTTTAAAGATTGGTTTGTGGAAGAACGTTGTATAATCAAAATCACGAAGCTTGATTTAATTCTTGTGAATAAAGGGAGAAAATGGACATCTTATGGATTCAGCAGGAAAGACTTTCAGGAAAGACAAGAGGAGAAGCTGAAGGATGCAGAAAAATTATGTGTCCAGAAAAAAATTGTTAAGCCGGCTTTTAACCCGTTGAAACAGTTTTATGAAATAATGTTGTAAGGTAGTCTCGTAACTGTCTCATCTCGAACTTTACTTGCAGATGAGCATATAAGTTCTTGAAATAAATTCTAATTTATTTCCTTTTTTTCACCACTTTACATAAAAAAAAAACTCTTAAAAAAATTTTGTTTATTTTTTGTATAAAATGTTAAATGTTGTTATGAAACATGACTAGTTTAGTTTTTTACCATTTTTCTCAAAACAACAATATTTTTGGATATGACGTTATTCCATGCCACGTTGGATACATGTTATTTGCAAATCAGTAATCTATATGCTTTTATATTTATTTATACTAGGTTTTTACAGATGTTCTCACTCACGTGAAAAGAATCCGGTTAAAAAAACTGGAAGAACACACATCAACAATACACATTTAAAAAAAATTATAGACTACAAAGAGATATTTTAATAGGTCATGCGTGAATTACATTATGCAGGTACAGATTGGTGTACTTTATAATGTTGATGAAAAAACGTTATGGGTAATCGAAAAATAGTAGGTACATTCACAATAAACAAATAATATAGATGTAATGTAGAATACACACGGTATTCATTAGTACCTGAATGTGAGTCTCCCGATTCCAAGTCTTTGAGTGCTTTTTCGATGTACGGCCTACATTGTGATTCAGAAGGAATATCTTCGTCTGCACTCACACCTGGAAACAAATTGCCACTTTATTGTTTTTGTTGGTGAGATACTTGGGTACATGAGAAAGAGGATGAGAACTAATGTGCAGACGCGGAGATATGTATTTTCACAGTGTGGACCTGAAATGCATATCAGAGAGAGGTAAAAATCAACTTGAACCAGAGGGAATACGGATAAAAAATATCAGAGATGTATAAATGTAGATGTAGAAATATTAAAAAAAATATCAGAAATGACACCTTGCGGAAATAGTTTAATTCTTTCCGTAACCTTGCTTGTATGTCAATTTGCTCGTATCTCAAAGCAATTTTTCCCATTGAAACTAATTGAAATGCCATTAATCCGTTCCAGCCCCCAAAATCTCCCTTATTCAAATCTCCCTTATGAGAAGATGAACACGTACAGTCATAACAAGCAAAAAGTTTTTTTATGCTGTGAGTCAACATCTGGTTCGTGAGAGAACTTTTTGATTAAACGATTTTTTACAGACGGAACATGAAACGCACTGACGCACGGTAGAGAAAAACCCTTTTCACGTTCAACTGTAAAAAACATAAAAATCGAAACTTTAAAGGGTTTTTTTCTATTCTGTGTGTCAGGATGTGGTATGTCAAGGATTGTTTTTGATTAAATAAATTTATAGTTAAAATCAATAAATTTATAGTTTTTCTCCACTGTGTATCAGCAAGTGTGTCGTCAAATTTCTCTTTTGAGAAAATGATTTTTCGCAGTCGGAACATGAAAAAGGTTTTTTCCACTGTAAATCAGCGTGTGGTTCGTAAAAGATCCCTTTCGAGTAAATGATTGTTTGCAGACGGAACGTGAAAAAGGTTTTTCTCTACTGTAAGTCAGATTGTTTTTTTAAATGGGACAAACATATTAAAAAAACCTGTAAAAGACTCAGATCAATTGCTGGCAGAATGTACCCATTAAATTTTTTTCTTTCAATTGAAACACTTAAAATAATTTATATGTCACTGGCAGAATCTATTATAAGATATGGATTATTTTTTTTTAAATAATCGGAGACGGTTTACATATATATAGTTCCCGAGAGCACTTAGGCCATAGACCCATTGTACTATCTCCCATTTTACCTCATTCCTTTGACAGTAACCCAATCCCTTTTATAAAGTTCACCAGGATTGTCATTCGAAATGAAACTATATCTTCTGGTCCGACAATGTGTCTTCCCAGGTCTCATTTCCCCTCTTCAGATATGGATTAACAATATGGGGAAATACTTCTACAACCAATCTGAAACAAGTACAAGTTGTACAATACGCAATTGTAAAATTATTAGTCGTCCCTAATATTTTCAAACAGAGACATGATACACCGTTGCTGTTTCAGAGTGCCAAAATTTTACCTGTTAAAGCAATACTATGGCACAAAATTATAATTCAACATATATTTACCCCGCAGCATAAAGAGAAATTAGAACATAAATACAGCACTAGATTCACGCGCAACGACGGGTTAATAGTTCCGAAATTTAACAATAAGTACGGACAGAGAACGTTTGAATACATCATACCGAAAATATTTAATTTATTACCTGACAATATAAAGAAATGTAATTCTATGAATAAGGTTAAATATATGGTGAAAAATTGGTTATCAGAAAAAAAAATTTATATTGATATTGATATGTATAAAAAAAAAAGTTGAATCTGTAGATATAAGATGTAAATTTTAAATGTAAAAAATCTATATGTAACTAAAATATGCTTGCACCTGCTGACAAGCCAATTCAATTGGCTTAGCAGGACTTGTTTGTTGATTTTAATATGTATATCTATTCTTTCAATAAATAAAAAAAAAAGTGTTTCTTCAAATCTCTCTTATAAGAAGATGAAAACGTACACTCAAAAGCAACAGCAAAAGGTTTTTTTACGCTGTGAGTCAGCCGGCCGTTCCTCGTATCTCAAATATCTCGTATTTTAGGGCACTCGTATCTCGAGGTACCATTGTATTAATAAAGTGCTAAACGTGACTTTAGTAGTAGTATAGTGAGATAGGCAGAATTCATTGAATACAAGTTTTTCTTTCCCGTTCCAGTTCTCATTAGAATAGACGCTAATCATAGTCGCGTTCTTAATCATTGTATCGTGTTAATGACTGGTCAGTGGCTGAGTTGGCACAGCGTTTAGGTACCACTCAGTCCTCCATCAAGACACAAGCAACATTTTCCGCTCACTGCGGTGGTAGTAGGTGATTTTCAAACTATTGTCTGGTTATTCGTAATCTGGAAATGCCCGGAAATAAATGATTTTAAATTAAGTGAACCTATGAAGTACCTATTCATAATAAATCTTCAACTTATCTTAATGTAACTTAAATTGGACATGGGTGAGAGGGCTTGTCACGGTGTGATCCTTGAAGACTTATTAAAGATTTCAACATAGACAGGAGGTGAGACGAAGACGAACTATCATCATGTGTTCCCGAAAATATCGAGAGAGGAACAATTCATAACTGGAAACTTCAAATATATTATGTTAGAGAAGGAAAAGTTTCACTAGCACACCGAAATAGGAAGAGAAGAATTTTCAAATTGTGATCTTGAAAGACATATCACAGCTACAAATAATAGATCTACCATGTGAGGTGCAAGGGATTATTACAATTCGAACGCAAAAAATGTGTCAGAGAGAGAGATTTCACGTTAAACACGGTGTGAAATAAATGTAAAATAAATGGCAGTTTGTACATGAAAACTTTAGACAGAGGGAGAGTTCCGACATTAAACCAGTTAATAGTCTTGATCTTCTTCAAAGCCTATCATGCCATATTCAAAATTGTGACAGCAGACAGTCACTTAATTTTCATCGCGCTCTTTGCAAGACCAACTCTAAACCTACAGGTACACAAATTCATTAAACTGTAATAATTATTAACATTGTCATTTTTACCTCGAGTGTACAGCACATAAAACGAAAATCCATTACACAATTGCACTCCAACTCTTACACTCAATCTACCTTCCCATCTACTCTCGTCCTTGGTTCCTTTATCCCAATCCTTTATTCCCATCCACCCTCCCTACAACCCCAACCCCCTTAAAATATCACATAAGTACTTTAGTGTATTAAGTCAAAAAGTATACTTTTGAGATATCTGATTTTTAAATTACGATTTTCTTGATCAAATTTATTTTTCAATTATTTGTTTTTTACATTTTTTGTATGTCACATATTTGGGTTGTCTTACACTTGAAAAATATTAAATAAATTCTTTCATAAAGTTTTTTCTTTATTTTCTTTTTTTTACTTAATTCACTACAGTATTAAAATATTATTTTTAAATTTCGGAATGCCACATTAATGATTTTAGATAATACGGTAAAGCATTAAAAATGTTCAATTTCATAGTCTTATTTTATTTTATTTATTATTTTATTTTATTTATTATGGAAAATCAACAGATATTTTACACTTATATAACATTAATAATATACGTAATATCCAATAACAGATTTTCACATAATTAAAATTATAATTAAAAAGTAAAACTAAAAAAAGTAAGGGTCCTGTACCCGTAAGAAGTTAACAAAAATATAACCCTGAAAATTATTAAAAAAAAAGATATAAAAACACAATTTAAACAATAATAATCTGCTTACTAAATTTCAAAAGATGAAGTAGCAGTAAACAGAGTCAGAAATCTATTCTCACTCCACAAAAACAATAATAATAATATGTACATTGTACATACCTACAACTCAGAGTGAATACAATAGTAAGTCGAATGACAAGTATGTAACTGGAAAGGATTCACAGCAATATATTGCTATAAGTGTAAAAACTTCGTACGAGTTTGATACTTAACTGTATCAAGTAAAAAAAACACTATATCAGCAAAAATATATAACCCTTTAACATATTACCATATTATATAATAATAATATTATAAAGCAGTCAAATTCCTTAAATATTTTCCAAATACTAAACTAAACAAACTCCTTTTCAAATAATTTATAATAATATTTGAGTTACTGTGTTAAAGCAATAAATAAAACAAAACAAAAATGCTGCATAAAACTGCAATGTAACTAAAAAAAACGATAATCTTTTACTTAAGTACTCATGGTGCAATGTTTTGTAACTTAAAAATTAATTTATTTTCACACTTTACGTTTCTTCAACAGTTTAAAATTTATTATAATTTTTTCCTTTCTTTTCATTTTTGAATATGAATAAGGAAAGCTTAAATTAATTGAAGATACATAGGTTAAAATGAATTACGACAAAATGAAATTTTTACCTTACATAATACATTAAACCCTTTTTCCTCTTGCGATTTTATCTGTGTTCCTTGCCACAGCAGATTAGCCTAAATTTTGTCTAAAATTGTGTATAAATTTCTGAGATTTCTCTACCCGAGTGAGCAAAGCTGTTACCGTGGCTCTATCCTAATGACTTTCTCTTGGGTATGCTGGGAATGAACTATCACGGGTCAGAAGGGATGTGAAATTTGCTTCACAGTTCTTCAGATTGATTCATGGATGGTTCGAAAACTCAGTTAGGCAACTAGCAGGGGTGACCGGGTTCATTCCGGGTCTTGGCGGTGGAAGCATTTGCCTACCAGCTACTTAGCACTCCGAATAGGGAGAGACTGGTTGAGGGAAACCTTTTGACCTCTCCATAGCCCTGCGCAGTGGGAGAAATGGATTTATTCGTCGGTTACTCCTGGAGATACTTACCCTCAGATTCCTACACACCCATCATACTTTTTTCCTTCCCAGATCATCTCCTTCCTTTCCTCAAAAGGCCTTCAATACAACATCCCCAAAGATGAAAGTGGTGGAGCGCTTGGAGCTAATGCAAAAAAAACTCGGTTATTGATATAATTAACAGCAATAAAGCAGAGTTTCAACGACAAGTTATGTTGTTGCTCATACAAAATCCGCCTCTATGTATTTATTCGTTGGTTACGCCCATACATATACCTACACATACACATACCTACATAGCACGCATACATACTGTCACTGCTTGAGATTGGTATTAATATTGTTGCAAGTTCCTTTTTCCTACCTATCCCGATTGCCTACCCGTCAATCTTACCCACAGTCAGTCTGTAATAACTCCCGCCGCAACATATAGCATTGTGCTTACGCTATCGGTTAATCGCCATTAAATTAACTCCGCCGTGTATTATAAAATAAACGAAATTCACGACTATTACTGTTTTGTGCCTGTTGGATGGGAGAGGAAGCAGACAAGTGCATTGCCACCCTACAAGTTCTTTTACCCTTTTCGGTGAGTCCTTTCCTTTCTATGCCACATGTATTTTATCATTTCAGGCAGTGATAGTAACACAAAGTCAAGGTCCTTCGCCAGTCATTTTTTACACAAACATATCAATCCACTCTAGTTTTTAATAATGAATAAAATTATTGGATTGAATTGATTGAGTTGAATGAACAATCAACACCGCAACTATCAACCGGGGAACCATCAACGAGCTATTCTATTGTATTACAATGAAAAAGATTAATCATTTTTACGATCATTGAATCACGTTTCAACTTTAGATTTGATCTGCCAATATTTTTCTATTCGAAATTCGTTTCTTCTATCTCTCAGATAACGAATAATTATTTTCGTATAACGTTTCTGTGACACATTGACTTACGCCCACGTTTATACAAAATACCAGCAGGAAGTCATTTTGTCTTTTTTTGTCTTTTTTTCACACTACAAATCCGGCGTAAAAACGTGAGTTCATTTCTTTACATGAAAAGAGAAAACTGGGGTAGGAGTACCAAATGGTGGACATGCACCTAATTATGGACCATCAAATTTAAACACCGAATTCCCTGCCAGTTAAAATAATTAATGGAAATCCAAGTCTGGCAGTTTTGAGTTAAACCTCATTTTTAACCGCTTTTTATTATTCATGTATCAAAAAAGTTGGGTGATACTGCATTTTATTGTTGAAACATTAAGAGTTTGATGTGTTATTAGACTAACAATCATAATTGCGATGTTCTTTTCCATTTGTTAACATATCTTTTAATGTTTTAAGAGGACAGTTTAATTAATTTTAAACAATTTGAAGGCTAAAAGCAATGTAAAAAAGTTTAACAATTAATTATTATGAATACTGGTTAAACTTTTCTGGGGTTAAATAAAAATTTTATTGTGTAAAATTTTCCTTCCCTGTAACAAAATATTTTGTATCTACTTACTTGCATATTTAAAGAAAATGTGTTTCGGAAAAAGAAAGAGAAACACGTCAGTTATGCTTTATTTTTTGTTGTTCCTTTACGTGGGATTATTGTTTAGAGTTAACTTTTTAACCACACTTCCACTAACTAGCCTCTGTTGGAGCAAATAATTTTATAAAAAAAAACACAAAATAATATATTTAAAGTGCAATATCGTCACATTAATGTTTCTTTTTTTACATTACCTCCACACAGGAGGCTCTGAGGAATTTTTTCCTTAGTTTGTCATCTTTGGGGATACCGTGCATAGGATTTTCTTTGTGAAAAGAAAGGAGAGGAAGTTCTGGGAAGAAAAAAGGTATGTATAAATCCATCCCTCCTACGGCAAGGCAATAGCTGGAGAGGTCAAAAGATTTCCCTCAATCAGTCTTTCCTGATCCGGCCCAACACGAACAGCAACCTCACCCCATAAACCCGGGCACCCCTGCTTGCTAAGTCACCAAACGTAACGAACCACTTGGGCCCTCGTATGGCAGGGGGGCTGTTAAAATAACAGGTGCTTTGCTAAAGGAAGCTAATAATAAGGCCGTAAATACGTAGGGTGACTATGAGATAGTATTTGATTTGAAATAATATATTATGCAATTAATTCAAAAAGGACAAAGACGAAAAGAAGATTAAAAATTACATTAATTTAAATTGGATATTACAAATAATTTAAAAAGTACACAAGGAATCAGCATTTGAATTCACCTTAAAATAATTTATCATTAAAGAAGAAGATAACACAAAAAAATCTAAAGGAAAACATGAAAGACAACAAGACACAAAAAAATAAAAACATAAAGGTCACAACTGGGACTCGAACCCAGAACCTCTCATCTTTCCGGGACAAAAGCCTTACCAATTCGGCTACCGCCACCTCTTATTTGAAAGTCGTATTTGTCAATCTCATATTTAAAATTTTAGAATTTACAATCGACTATTTTTTTTCTAATTGATAATTGGCAACTACCTTTTTTCATTGGAAACAAGTGTTCTAATAACTGGTTTGTAACCTTGATAGTGTTTTGGATAAATATATTCGATTTTATTTAAATGGAATACCTAACTATACTATAAAACATAACTTTTGAAGGTTTTTCCCATCAATGTAATGCATCATTGAAGAAGATTATAACGCTAAAAATCTAAACGAAAATATGAAAGAGAACAAGACAGATAAGTAAAATAAAAAGATAATGGTCGCTGAAATAATTTAACTATTTCTAGTTAGTTATAAAATACATATTTCACGTATAATAGCAGATTGTTGAAATGAAAACCCCTGCTGAAAAAATTTAAAACATCCAAAGTTAGGACCAATGCCAACTATTGCCAAGTGACTCAAGCCCTCGAACGCATATTATGTCATTGTCCGCTACACTACATATGACTATATGACCACTAGGCAGACCGCCACCACACGGTTAGGAATACGAGTATTTATAGTTATACAATGTCTGACATCTAACTTCTGGGACCAATGAATCTTAAGTCACGCATGGGATGTTTTCACGTCGATTTGTGCGTTCAAATTTATATTATCTGTACCGATGAAAGGTGAAGTTCATTGTACAAACGAATTGTTAGCGGATGTAAAATTATGCAGCTTCCGCTGTGAAAATCAATAAACAATATTATTTTTTTTATATTAACTCCACACTATGCGGGCCTATGTCATCTGAGATTCTGTGAAGATGGTCTTTTTGAGGATAGGAAGGAATGAACATTGGTCTTGAAGAGACCCATGTTGTAGGAAGGAGGAAACACAGAGGCCAGCAAATCGTTCCAAAGCTGAGCTGTAAAACTCAAGAGCGAGTCGAAGAAGCCACCCGTTCTCATGTGACAAATGTCAACCTTGTACATATATTGTGCGCGCGTCTGACGTATTTCCCGACTACGCACCGGTGGCGAAGGGCTATCTTTGAAGAAGAAGATGACACTAATAAATTACCGAAAATATAAAAAAAACACTCAAACCCAGAACCCCTTGTGTGTGGAAAAAAAATTAAAAAACCAAATAGTCGAAGATAATATTGTTAATTCTGTAATTTGAAATATGAGATTGACAAAAATGACATTTAAAAAAGAGGTCTCGTCTGAAAAGGCGTTTGTCCCGGTAAGACGATAGGTTCTGGGTTCGAGTCCCAGTTGCGACCATTATTTTTTTTATTTTTCTGTTTCAGCGTCGACCCTCGCTAGTCGTTTTACTTTCCCACCAACGTTACGCCTTACGCACTTTGTAAATTCAAATGTAAAAAATTCTTCTGTAAATATAGACTTCAATATTCGGGAGATTTTATTAACAACTGGCTGGTCCCGGCATGCGTTGCTATGCCATTTAATAAAAAAATTGTTTCTCCCTGAGTGTCCTTTCCCATTCGTCCCGTTTCCCTTCCGCCACCCCTTTTTTCTCCCGTTCCCGTTCCCACTCCGTCACCTCCACCTTCCCTCTCCCCACTCCACTCCCCCCCCTTCCCCACGAACCCCCCTCCCGAGTTCCCCTCCGCCATCCCAAGTCCCCCTCCCCCCTCCCAGGTTCCCCTCCCCCTCCCTGGTTCCCCTCCCCCATCTCTCCCTCCCTCCCGCTTAGCAGTAGCCGCTTCCTCGCGTGCCACCAATAGCAATTTTTTTATACAAATTCCATAATGCCAGAGCTCACCGGAAGTTTTATAAAAAGCTTGTCCAGACAATAACGAACACACAAAAAAAAAGAATTATCCAATTTGGTGAAGTCGTTCGAAAGTTATGCGCTTAGCAACACATTCAGCGATTCATTTTTATATTATAGAAGATATCCACTCGTAGCCCGGTTTACAGATCTGGAAGTGCTGTAAGCTGTAACAAAAGATCCTAGCCAGGATTAACTATAACCATCTTCCTGAATTGTCTTGTTCTTTTTCATATTTTCGTTTAGTGGTTTTTTCTTAAATGATTTATTACACTGATGGAAATAACCTTTAAAAGTTATAAAAAGAGAGTTGATCTGATAAAAATTTAATATTATGCTTCTTCAAACACAGCAAACATATTTTGTGCCACCATTTTAATTCAAAATTAATAAAACACTTATCCTGATGAAGTAAGTAATCATTGCTTACTTAAAAATGTTCAAATAAACTCTGATGAAGTAAGCATTACTTCGAAACATGTTGGCTTTTTAAAGAGTAAAAATCGCACTAAGTATTTTTTTTTAATATTCTGCTATTAACTATATAGCAGAAAATTGTCATTCGGGATGATCTTTGTTGCCTTGAAACTTGCAAAGCTTTTTTGTCTGAAATTTTTTGAGCAAAAAATCCATTTTCAGTTTACAACGTGAGGTCCGTCTCGAGATCTATGAAGCCATATAATATCATTGTGAAGCGACAAGAGAGCAAATCATGGGTGGGTGATAGTAGTCGTCAATCCAGTGACTTCTATAAATCAGTATTAGTGATCATTGGCTTCTTGAGTTCGTTACAGCAACTCATGTTATGAGGTGTGTGCATTGATGCTTGTTTATTGACCTTCTAAATATGGATGAAAATGAAAGTACCTAACGTGCATTGAAAAAAAGATTTTTAGTTCCGTTTGATTGTTAATTTTTCTTTCAAATGCCTGCACAGAAAAGTGTGGAGGTCTTTACAGTAGTTTATCAGCTGTCTTTTCTTGACACTAAAATAGAATAGAAATGTTGGCCCCTGGCACCGAGCACCGGGCAGCGAGCACCGGGCACCGGGCATTGGGCCTGAACATCGTACGCATTGTCACCCGACATACAGACATAAATCTAACTTGCATTCTCTAATTCCTCACAGACAGCTGACGCATGGCGAATACCTGCACAGGATTAGTTACTTTGAATAATTAGGAAAACATTGTTCATTTACACTTAAGATTTAGTTCGAGACTTTAACTGTTTCTTAACCACCCTCGAAGGTTCTAAGATAAATATATTTAAATGTTAAATGTGAGAAAATGGATGCTAAAGAAAGATATGAAAATTCATTAAATTGTGTGTTTGTAGGCTTTACGATTTACTGATGTACAAAAGATCATACAAGTAAACTTTGAAAAAAACATGTGGTCAGCTAATTTGAAATCTCAAATTTATAAAAGATATTGTGATAATACATAAAAATAGTTCTTAAAAAGTGGTTACAGGGTGGCTCGCTGACTTTGGATTAAATTAATCATATACTCTTCCTTCATAAGTACAAAACAAAATAACATAAGTCGAAAATGTTTAAGAGATGTTTTCCGGAACTTTGACCCCAGTTTAATGCTTTCTTTTTACGAAAAATAATGTGGTATGAAAATAAAATAATAAAAAAATCTTCATAAATCAACGGTCACTAAATATTATTAATTGACCGTTCAGATAAAATTAATTGTGTGGTTAAAGCCAAATACTTTTTTTATGTAACTCCTTACAAGAGCTTCCCTATCTGTGCAGTGTAAAGGCAGGGGAACTATGTCAGCACATGGTTGGGCAGCGTAGTGAGGTGGGTTAAGTGAGGGGCTATGGTAAGGGATTTATTTGTGAGGGTCTTGAAAAGGTCCAGATTATGTGAAAGGCGAAAAACAGATGCCGGTAGCTCGTTCCATGTACGAGCCAACTTACACAGAAAACGAACCGAAGAAACGACCATTCTCGTGCTAACATCATCTGAGAGCGGAAGCTAACATCATCTCGTGCTAACTCATGTCCGTCGAATTTCACGAACGTGCACCGGTGCACCGGGCTCCATTAAAATACGTGTAGAACAGACTCAGCATACTCACATTGCGTCTGTGCATTAGAGATGGCAATCTGTCTGTTAACAGCGGATTTCAATGAGACGCACCGCCCTCCTTTGCAGAGAATCAAGAAGATTCAAGAAGTGGCACACTCATATGCAATTGTTAGGCATGCTTGAGATTTGCATAGGGTTAGCAGCTGGTCACCATCAGCTACCCTGTACAAGATGCCCAGTTTCTTGAAGGCCAAATGCAGCCCGATACTTATTAAATTAAACTATAAATAAAGCCGTGAATACAAAGATTTGAAATATTAAACAACATGTTCGTTCATCTTCTAAATATATCGTCCTAAAATTATAAAATCTGACACATTCTTTAAAACCAATAATCATTCCTTAAGCCACCTCTGGTCACATCTTAGTTCTAATGACAAGTATAATCAATTGCAAAGCGAATATTAACATGCAAATTAGTTTCAGTCAGAGACCGAGCAACGCGCCAAGGGAAAAGTCTCAACAAATTATTACATCGGACCGTCAAGATAAACGCGTTATGAAATGTCCTATTTCTGGGAGATGCGTTACCTCCGCTGGTTAAAGAATTATTATTCAACACATCATTTTTCATATTATGTAAGAAATATAACAGGTGCGATGCATAATTCTCCGTAAAATGAATAAGTTAGGTAAAATTGCTCACAATTTTCAAAAAGATATTTATTTATTCACGCCCTTGGAGCATTTACATCAATCGAGTAACATGGTAATAATAGAAATAGAAACAATAAAATACCAATTATTTTATATTATACTTTCTATAAACTGGTTTATATGTTTATTGTCCTGAAGAAGGTTGAGTTCAACCGAAACCGGTCGACAAATATAAATAAAAATAAAATGGTTTTTTAAACAAAGTACTTGTTTCATTCTATGTTATTTTATTGATATACTACCTGAATTCCCTGCCGTAACCCGGGCTTTATACAGAGTTTTTTCAGAAATTTATTCCTGACATGTCCGGAATTTTAGCTGTATTTCAGGAAAACAGAAAAAATTGGAAATTGTCAGGAATTTTTAAAAAGAAAGAAAAAATCATGAGAAAAAGGTTTTAAATATTTATTAAACAATTTAATCGCAAAAAAAAAAGGACCAAATCTAATAATTAAATTGTTTCATTCATCTTAACCGGCTCGTACTTTTTATTGCTGGATATTGCTTTCAGCAACTGCTGGTCTTTCATAACAATATTATGAAACTCTTAACATGACGTGTTCTTTAGATTGAACTGTGACAACAGTAGATCTTTAACAGAAACTATGGATTGTCTATTTCTCTCCTTTGACATCCGCGAGTTGTTACCTATCACAAATATAACACTGACACAAAATGACAGGAAATTATAATAAATGTCAGGAAAAGTCAGAGATTTTGGCAGGAAAACTAATTTTCGGATCTGGTAACCATACACGCAACCCGCCCAGCGTTCGCCCGCTATAGATTTTTTTTATTTATATAAACAGGTAGTTAGAAGATATAGATAAATAGAAATCACTATTGCTCTTTACAAATTGAGAAAAAAAACTTAATGTTTCCGTATAAGATTGTGAACCTCGTTAATGTCTCACGAGCCTCATTGGAAAATATTGCATTTCGTTTCCTCGAACGCAATACTAGAACAAATACCTTATTTTATCCACATACTGGCTGACCCGGAGAACTTCGTACCGACTCAGAATCAATAACGGTTTTGATTACTTATTAGATGAATTAAATTCAGTTTTTGTGTTAAATTAAAAATTACACAATGAAGCAATTATCGGCGCGCAACGGTCTGTGTTTTGTTTTTGTCAGTATCAGAGATGGCGTTGTCTACAGATTTATAATTTTTGTGATTTTATTACTTTTCCACTTACTAACGAGAATTGCGTTTCATTTTCCTTATACGTGTGATGGAGATTTATTATAATCATTGTATTTGTCCTTTGGAGGGGTGCAGACATAAGTTCGTTCACCGTTTGTCTCTTTTCGACTGCTGATATTTAGTGTGTAAGAAACAGGGGCAGAATTTTATGTTTAAGAACAAAAGCAAAACAATCAGCGCATTGACATTTGACGGTTTTGAATTTTTGAAATTCCTCAATATAATGATTATCACAATATTGCTGCAGCTCGGCTGCAAATGTATGAGGAAAAGAATTTTCTTCATAATTATTTTTTTCGTGAATTTTTCCGATGTTTTAATACTTATTCTGCTATTATAGGGCGGAGACAAATCCAACAAATCAAAGATCATAAAAATCGGTCCAGCTGTTCTCGAGTTATAAATAGTGTAACTAACCCGACTTTGTTTTACATATTAAGATTTCAAATCGAAATAAGCACGAAACTCCTTACTCCCACGTATCTGCAAATTTTACAATGCCCTGAGATATTGATATTTTCCCTGAGAGATATTTAAATGTAGGTACCCTTGAAGCGATTAAAATCAAATTAACTTTCATTTATGTTTATTTATTATTTTTATTCATTTTTTTACTTATACTATGTAATATTATATCTTTTAATTTCAACTTACTTTCTATTCTGTAACCAAAAGAAAAAAAATATTTTAAATGGAACTTGGTTTATAACATATTTACTATTAAATATAAAATGACACTGACTAAAAGCTACTTAGCTAGGTTAGACAATGTATGGACCCGCAAGATTCTAGTAGCTGTTTTGAAGATACTAATATTTCTAAGGATGCAGGATGCTCGCCGCAAACCGTCGAGGATCGTACTTTGCACAAAATAGCGACATGGTTTGATAGGAAAAGGTCAAAAGAAAACGTGAAATGATTTTTGACCACTACTTTATTCGGTTTGCTGTTTTTATAAATGCGCAAGTAATTGCTTGGCACATGGAGTATTTTTTTTATCGGAGCTCAATTGATTTAATATCCTTTTTTGCCCTTTTGACTGCATAATTTAAATAATTATTTGATAGTTGGAAGCGGCTCGGTGCGTTGTAAGGCTTGGTGTGGCCATTACAAAGAAGATAATATTAACGAATCTCAAAGAAATATGAAACAGAAAAAAACACAACATAAAAAGGTCTGGACGTAGCCAATGATGCACAAACTTTGTAAAAGCAGAAAAAATTGCAAATTTATGAACTCTCAACTTCCTACAACTGCAAAAAAATCATATTATATTATAATTTTTCAGTCACCTCTGGTCTGGAGCCCGAAAAACTCATGACTGTGTATATGGGAATGCTGTCCTTATTCTATCGGTATTTCAATGGAAGATGTTCCGAGGAACTAGCGTCATCGGTGCATAGTCGGGAAACACGCCAAACGCGCGCCCAACATTGAACATTGAACACGGTTGATATTGTCACATGAGAATGGGTCATTTCTACGACTCGTTTTTGAGTTCAACAGCTCGGCTATGGAACGATTTGCCGGTCTCTGTGTTTCCTCCCTCTTACAACATGGGTCTCTTCAAGAACACTCACCACGCATGCGCAGGCCAGTTGAGTTGACAACCACAATGTACCTACATATCAAAATCATCCGTGCTTAGTAGATACGTACTGTCTATAATTTATTTTTTCGTTCAATCGTGATGCATTAAGTAATACAAATCGTGTGTTGTGGTTTGAAAATAAGATCTCTTAGAAATATTTTAGATGCTTTAATTGAATACTGCGATTAAAACACATATTTTGCCGTTGAAATAATCGAGCATTTTTTGGTTATACTTTTTATAAGCCCAGAAAAAAATAAGGTCTAAAAACTGTTTTAAAGTTCAAAACCTTCTTCTTAGGAACCGCTATTCGGTTTTAATTTTTTTGTATAATATCGAAAATTTAATTCTTTAGAAAATGATCGCAAAACATTTAAAAGTGCCTGAACTTCTCAAAATAAAATAAAATACACTTTTGGTGATGATTTTTTTTTCTTGAATAAATTAAAATAGACCTTAAACAGGTGTTAAACAAAAATTAAAACCTGATCGCCATCTACAGGAGTGTTATTGATAGATGGCCTTTTACCGAATTTTGCACGGTGTGGTGCATCACACAGTCTCATCAGCTCCCAAACCTCTGGAGCCAGCTTTCCGGTCATCAATTGTGGTATGTGAGGCTGAAGAAGTGTGGAGGGAAAGGGGATAGGGAAGAGGAAGGTAGGGAAGAACCTGGCTATTCAGATCTAGTTGGCAAACACTTCCAAAGCCATTTCAAGCAACGTATCAAATCTTAATAGAGATCTTTCACCAGGGCCACAGCATGGTACTGATAGCATCTTCCACTCTAATAAAATAAATTAGAACATAACCGCCCGAATCTTGATTATTACGTTTGTAAACAGATGGCAGTGATCAGTTAATCATTCACGTCACATTAAAAGTTGCTTATTCTATCTTTAAGCAGTGGAATAATATAAACATCCTCTCTTCATTCTAGACCGACGCAATGCTTCCAGTGGATATTATTTTTAGTCTGCATACCTTGGCAATTGCATTCCTCACACAGCTGACCACTTTGAAAACTTGCATACTTGGCAAATATTATTTATTTGTACAGGATATAAGCAGTTTGTTATATTCTTCCATAAAGAAACTATTAAAAGAAAAACAAGTAGGCACCCACCTACGTTTTGCTGGAATAAAGAGAGAATCTAAAAACTTACTAACTTTGGTGTTAAAAAACCTAAAAATAATCATCACGCCGAGGTAGACAGAGAGGACGGACCGCTAAACTCAGTCTTGGCATAAACTCCTTACCTCATTCACATTATTCATACGTCGTCAAATACATACTTAATTATAATATTTAATTAAATGAAGACAATATTAGCGAAACTCAATCGATATCTGGAGACAGAAAAATCAGAAAAGATATTGGCTCCGCTGGGACTCGAACCCAGAACCCTTTTCTTACATGGAAACAGCTCTACCGATTAAGCTACGGAACCCATATTAATTCGGTCACTTTTAACTGTATCATACTTCGACTAAGAACTACCAACATTATCTAATATGTGCGTTAAGTAAATGAAGATAATGTTGGTAGTTCTTAGTCGAAGTATGATACAGTTAAAAGTGACCGAATTAATATGGGTTCCGTAGCTTAATCGGTAGAGCTGTTTCCATGTAAGAAAAGGGTTCTGGGTTCGAGTCCCAGCGGAGCCAATATCTTTTCTGATTTTTCTGTCTCCAGATTTCGATTGAGTTTCGCTAATATTGTCTTCATTTAATTAAATATTATAATTTGAGATTTTACTCATAAAGTTTAAAAAATTAATAAACATACTTTTTTATTATTTTGACCCTTGACATGCCCCGACTCAAGTATCTGATTTACTTGATCTGCCATGTCTTCCTCGGGCATTCCTGACTTCTTCTACCATTTCCATTTCCTTTCTTCATTCGCTTTATACCTATGTCCAAAACATCTGACGGTCCCTTTCTTAATCTCACTCATTACGCTTATATCAGCCTTGCATTACTTGCGGATCTCCACACAGTGTCTTACAACTGCCATAAATGGTTTTGCTCAGGGATCTCATTTCTACAACATTAACTTTATTTTCATCCTTCCTCTGACAATTCCGTGCCTCACTGCTTACATCGGGGAAGTTGCCAGCACTCCATTTTGGACTGCTAGCTTCTCTATTTTGGACAGTTTTTTTGTTAGCGTCAACCGCGTTCAGTCCTTCGTTAATGGAGTTACCTACATTTACACTTCTTTCAATATCTTTTCAGCCTTCGTATCTCTTATAAACATGCTTCCCAAATAAACAAACTTATTCACTATTATATTGCACACTGTTTTCGTGCTCTCTCTTTCAAACACCATGACTTAAGATTTACTTACATTCATCATTCTTCAAGCATACTTCGTTCATCCTAGACACGAGAGACTGTAGATCTTCCATACTGTTAGAAATCAGTAACACATCATCAGCTAGTTCTACTCTGTAGTTACCAGTAGTTAACAGCAGCCTCGCGTCTAAAAAAATATATTACTAATTTTCTCTTTTAATAAATCATTACCAAAATTTCCTCTGGGACCATAAGATTTGTAAATGGATACATAACTACTACTTAATCACTACTTAAAATTACAAACCATATGACATTTTATGTTAAAAAAAAAATCTGAAGTCGTTGTATACAATTTGTCCAAAGAAATGTCACTATCTCATCTTCGCGTAAGTAGGTACCATATTGAAAAGCTCTGTCAAAGTTAGCCATCTAGTCAAAGTAAGGCTTGCTTGAATACTAAATTGGATGGAATACATTTTTCAAATCGGAGACGGAACATTCAAACAAATTTTCAGACGAAAAAATTTATGGATATACCAAACCGTAGAGTTACAACAGAACTTCGCTATTCTCAGTCAATTAATAAGAAAATGTGATATAAAGTAGTGGGAAGTGTTATTCTTGTCCCTAATGCCAACAAAGATAAAGATACAACCTGCTTTTAAGATATTATTGTCGCCTTCCCCGATTCTCATCCCAACGTCGATCATTAGGTTGGTATCCTTGTCAGGAGGTCCAGCACGGGCGATCGATAAAACCCTATATCAATACGATATTGACTAAATCCGTCATCTATGGCCAGTAATTAATATTTGCGAGCACGGTCATCAATTGTTAAGAAA
Source organism: Limnephilus marmoratus (assembly GCA_917880885.1). Classification (NCBI taxonomy): domain Eukaryota; kingdom Metazoa; phylum Arthropoda; class Insecta; order Trichoptera; family Limnephilidae; genus Limnephilus; species Limnephilus marmoratus. The sequence goes on from OU862922.1 coordinate 47,708,175, forward strand.
TATTCCGACCAACTATTGACAAATTTTAGCGCAGCCTCTTGGGTGTCAGATAAGCTGACAATATATTATAAAAACATTTTAAAAATTGTCGTTCGTTATGCAAAATAACTGGCTTAATAAAGAATGGAGGTGAACTAACGAAGCTCATAGATATGAAATTAAACGTATGCGCAATCCATGGACCTAAATATTTCATCGAAAAAGCCTTCAATCTTGATTCGAGTTCGATCTTGGGGAAACGAAAGTGTTCGAAATATGACTAAAGACCTCGTTACTAATAAACTCCCGTTTAGTCTTAAAAAGTACACGCAAAGCGCCAATTTATATTTTAGTATTTCAAATCAATTCAATATTTTAATTTTTACGAAGCCGTTTGACATTTACGTATGTAAATTCATAATCAGATACTCGTACGTCAGTGTTTTATAATGATTTCGTCAAATTGTTTTTATTTAATTAGTCTGGTGTTTATTTTTTATATGGCAACCATGGTTTCCAAATTATGACGAAACATTCAAGCACGACACAATGCCAAAGTTGTCCACAAATATCTTCAAGATGTACGTTCCCATCCAACGTTCCCATGGCCCGGTATGAATATGAACCCTCTCGTAAAGCTATGGTAGATGGTGAAAAAAAATATAAAGAAAAAAGTTAACCCAAAAAGCAAAATCTCATCGAAGAACTCATTTTAAGTAGTATACATCACAGCCAAAAAATTAAAAGTTAACAAAACAGCTGAAAAATTTAGTGTACAGCTTGCCAGCTAGGCTTAAATTCCTTATATAATTAATTCGTACAATTACAGTAAGTATATGTGATTAAAGTGTGAAAACTAAAAAAAATCAGTTGAGTCTAATAATAATCTGCGCACGTCTGTAGTTTTGGATATGTAATCTTTCTTCCTTTCCACAACAATCCAGAATATGGGTTTGCAAAAGATCTGGATACACTGCAGTTTATTAAATATCAGTTTGATAATTTTAATGCATTTGTCTAAATTGCATGCTCTTATCAAACCTTAGTTTTCCAATCCGACAAACAGATGGTTGAAATAAGCACGTGCAAGGCAAAGTACGTACTAACAAAACACATACATAAAATATATTTTATTATATCTAGTGATGCAATCATTACGATTTCGATGCAAGTGGATCGTAACCAGTGAATATCGCCAGATCGTGATTATATCTGTCAGGATATCTATACAATCATCTGTTCGATTATCATTTTGATTATGCACGCTTTACATTCAATAAAAAAGTGTTTATCAAGGTCTATGTTTTCATTTTCATCAATGAAGCACAAAACCAATAATAATTATTGTCCGTACTTCCTTGGATGGAAAACTCTGTAAAGTATGCAAAAAATGTTAATAATGTAAGCTTATCAATATTTTTTTATTATTAAAAAGACAAATAACTTTGTTTAAATCACTTTATTGTTATGCACACAATCTAAATGTATTGTGAACATTGTTCAGTTCTTCAGGAGTAAATGTAAACCATATTTACTCTTGAAGGAGAGAACAGGAACACGAAACAAGTAAATTGTGTATATAAAAATAAAGTGATGTAAACGAAGTTGTTTGCCTTTGTTTTAATAAAATTAATAATGCAGTCTCAAAGTGATAATCAGTTGGAAGAATTTTTCTTCGAAAAAAAAAATTACCAAAATATTTTTCTAATTGAAATTAACGTTATGTTCAGAAGGATATTAACAGCAATGACATAATTGCATAAAGCATCAGATTAAATCGATTCCTCTAATCCATTTCCGATACACTCGTAATGCACGTACTATTATCGTCGGTTGTTAGCGAGCGTCATGGCGAATGATAACGCAATAGAAAAACTCTTTACCTATAGTATAAACTAGCTGTGTTGGCCTGGTGTTGCTAGGACTTTAGGCAAAGTTTTTCAAAATTAGATGTAGGTCTTAATTTTCCACTCATTTTTAAGGTCAATAGGGCAAAACTTCATCAAGAAGAAACAAAATTCTGCATTGGGATGGGAAATAACGGAGAGGCTAGTTTTTTAAAATCTCGCGTGGACCTCCTTCACCCTGTTTTGAAAGCCTTGTGCAAAATTTCATACTCTCTCAGAATTTGATGAAACAATATTTTTTAATCTCTTCATTACATCTCTCAAAAACATCACCCCATCACATGACTTCGTTAAATCACTTCATCGCATCACCTAATCACACCACTTTATCACATCACTCCAATAAATCATTTCATCATATCTCTCCATCACATCATTTCATCACATAACTTCATCACATCACTCAATCACATCACTGCATCACACCACTCCATCACATCATTCCATTAAATCACTTCATCACGTCCCTCCATCACGTCATTCCATTAAAAGTCACTCCATAACATCGCTCCTTCACATCACTACATTAAATCACTCCATCACATCACTCTATCAAATAACTTCACCACGACACTCTATTAAATCACTTTATCACATGATTCCGTCAGATCATTCCTTTAAATCACTTTACCAGATCTTTCCATCACATCACTCCATCAACCCACTTCATCACATCACTCCATCACATCATTCCCTCACATCACATCATCACTTATCGGTGGTTAATAAGTAGCTACTTATTATTCTAAATAATATTACCTTAATATGTTTTTCAATGATATTTATAAAATCTTTGATAATATTCTAGTCAATCACGGTGCTTTCAGGATTGGGTGTAAATAAACATTTTTATTACATCTAATATTAAATATTTCTTATTATTTTTGGATAAAAATTCCAAGAAATGATGGAAAGACTAACATCAACAACTAATACCTCCGACCAACAACGTTTACTGTATTCTGAATATGTTTATTTTTAAATACAGCGAACGAGGAAAGTTTTATAATAACTTCATCGACGTGGGAAAATCTGGTTGCAAGATTGCAGATGATTTTTCGGATTCTAAAAGTATTCCTGGCTTCAAGAAAATAACATTTATGTTTACAGCGCAGAGCGAAGGATTGTGTTGCATTTCAAAATATTGTTTATATTCAATATTATTAAATGAACAAACAAACAATACGTCGCGCGTCGCCTTGTCTGATTTTCGGACAGTCATGGACATTTCATGATTTCATTACTGAAAATGGTTCAGTTGACAGTTGACATACACATTTCGCATATTAACTGCTGTGCAATTTTCGTGACCCCAGAGCTTAACGTTCTGGTGAATTTTCTGCTGCCTACATCGAATTTCAGCTTATTAGGTTCAATTTTAAGAATTTTTTGCGGTGAAATTTCGTTATTAGCTACTTCCGTAAATGAGAAAATGATGTTATTGCGTAATTTAAAAAAAAACGTATGACTACTTGACGCGCAGCTTGACACGGATAACTTTACAGGCGACTAATGGAGAGATTCATGAGCGAACTCACTTTTTTTAAATTCGTTGATATTAATGGCAGTTGTTTCACAGAATTTCATTTCACAGATTTTAATTTCACAGAATAATTCAACACATTTCAAAAGTACGTGTTCAAGTAATATGCAATTTCTGTTCTTTTTGAGTCCTGTGAAGCAACTGGCCCATAATTCTGTGAAAACCTTGAATAGAACTTCAAAAATAATTGAATTCTGTGAAATAACCCGTCCTAAATCCTTCGCTTGCAATGCCAATAAGTTACTTATGTCAAGCCATAATTCTGCTATAAGTCAATCCAAAGTAGTTCACTACGTTTGGTGATTTAGCAGAAGTTTCCGGGTTCACGGGGTGAGCGGTTGCGTCTGCCGGGGCAGATCGGAACTGATTGAGGGAGACCTTTTGACTTATCCAATCTTGACTTATCATTTTGACTTTTCCAATCCCTCCACACAGCATCTCAGGTGACATAGATCCTGGGGGATTTTTTTTCCTTGGGGAAAACTGTGTGGAGTTAATGTAAAAAAAAAAATTTAAAAAAAATAAATAATAAAAAAATAATAATAATAAAAATAAAAATAAAACTCTCTCACTCAAGGACACACAGACCCCAAGATTCCTTCCCACCCTTTATAACTTTTCCTTCCAAGAACTTCATCTTTCGTAGAAAGACCCACCACGCAGCATCCCCAAAGATGACAGAGGCCCTGAGGGGAATTATTTTCATCATGGCCGCCCTTAATAAAAATGGTGTTTTAAATTTTACGCAACTGGTTAGCAACCCTTATTGTGGAGTAAATACTCCACAATAATGTTTGTTTATCAGTTGTGTAAATTTTAAAAAGTGTTTGTTAGTAAGGCCCTCAATCTCCAGTTCCCTGAATGCATTAAAAATATACAACGAGACGAGTAAATGATCTGCTAGACATAGCAAAACATTCTTCTTCATAATTTTCAGCTCTTTTCTTTCCGTTGCTGACCTCACTTTTAAGCACAAAATATGTGAAAAGATCCGCACAGAAATAATAAAATTTTGAAATCATTCTCATACGCTAATAGTTAATTTTGCACCTACTCGAGTGTCAGTTCGTTCGGTGCATGTCAAATTGAACGGAGCCATTGACGTCATTGGCGATCTTCAAAAGTTGGTTAGTTTCGCCAAAACTCGGCCAAAAAATGGGTCATGGTCCCCGGCGCCCAGAAACGAGCAGGAGGTCATTTTTTATAAATGTTGCAAAAAACCATTTTATGACTTCATAGCCAGCTACAGGAATACATTCAAACGCATGATTGTTCAATGCCCGACCTACGCATTGATGGAAATGGATCAATTGATTGCGTAGATCTTTGATTATCTCAATTAGCAAGGCTTCTGCGTTTATTTAATTGCCTGGACCACGATCAAAATCTCGAATCTTTGCTTTAAAGCTATCGTTAATTCTCTAACGGTGAGATCGAATGCTTTTATTATAACCGTAATTATTCACGGTTACGGTACCGTGACGACAAAGAAAGGCAATAAAACTAAGTTCCCTATCGCTATAATGCTGCAGCTCTTTCAAAAGATAAGGTACCCAATGTACTTAGGAAAAAGTGATAATTTTCTTGCATCTCTCTCACACACACCGCACCGTGACGTCTCTGTAGACCACTACAATACAACTTAGCCGTGACGATAATTTTGAAAGTATGGAATATAGTTAAACAAGGATAATACTGAAGTGTGAGTGAATTCCAAAAATTATAAAACATCAAATGTCAATGCGCTGATGGTTTTGCTTTTGTTCTTAAACATATAATGCTGCAGTTCTTTCTTACACACTAAATAACAACAGTTTGAAATGAGACAAACGGTGAACATATGTCTGCACCCCCAACGGAAACATACAATCATCATCAGACGTATTATCACACGTATAAAGAAAATGAAACGCTAGGAAAAATTAATACTTTGGAGGAAACCCACGTTTTGTGTGTCTCATCTCATTATTTAAATTTGTCTTACCATTATTTAATGTGTAAGAAAGAGCTGCAGCATTATAGCGATAAGGAACGTACGTTTTTTGCTTGTTTGCCGTCATCGTCATGGTAATTATAAAACCGCTCATTAGGCGTCATGAATTTTGAACGGCGTTTATTTCCGAGTTGATCTATAATAACGTTGCTCCAATCACCAAGCCTAATTTTTAACAACGAATTCAAAAAACAGAATTCATCAAACCAAACTTAAATCAAGTTGTGGCAATTTATAAACATATTTATTTTTCAGATTTCCAAAACGCGTTTCCAATTTTGTTTTCCTCATAAAGTAAACACCAAACATTATGTACAGTTTTTTTATTATTTTGAATTGTGAGATATGTTATTTTCTTAATTTACAATGTGCACTTGTCATCTAAAGAATTCTCTAGTTAGAATCATTTTGATTAGTTTTGCGCCACAACCAAACATAATTACGTTCCGTTAGTTTCCATTTAAAAATGCTTTGGTAACACATGGTGTTAAGTGACGTACTTGACTTACTATAACCAGTGATTCCTGACGTTATTTCGATGCTAGAAAGGAACAATGACCAAAGCTCCATGTAGTCGGATAGGAAGAGTTTCTAAAGCTCCATACAACTGTACGACGCTTCAGCCATTTTTTCCTTTCCAAGCGTCGCGTCGATTTGGAGTGAAAAATGTGTTTGAAATTTTTGTCTCCAGTCACTTTTTAATATTTTTTTTTTCAACTAAAAACATAAACAATCAGCCGGTATTGGACAGTTAGGGGCGGAGTGAAAGGTTGACGTTTGCTCAGCTAAATGATGAGGGACGACATGTTGTGACAGTTTTTTTTTCTTTAAATTTGAAAAAATTTTTTTAAAAAATTAAAAAAGACATCAAAAAAGTCACCGGAGACAAAAAATTAATTTTGGTGACCCGACATTTGATCTAAAATAATTTTACATAAAATTTTAATTTTGTATGCATTATTTACCAATTTCGAAAAATCCTATAGTAAGTTGGTATGGATATCAAACGAATTTATTATTATGTGATTTTTTGTACAAGTAGTTTTTTCCTTGGTGCATTTAAATGAAAATATGTTTTGTCTTTTTGATATTCGGCGGTATATCGTCTCTGTATCTTCGAGAACCCCTTCGAGAACCCTTAGTTATATTTTGTGTAAGCGAATGTACCTAAAGTATTTTCCCTAAACCGACTTCATATTGTATATAAGTCTACCGTGGGGTCAACTATAGGGATATCAACTGTCATCGAACCACATTTTTATTCCAAATAGTGTCAGGAATAACTGGTCAAAGTATGTAAGTCCCTACGTCCCTTAAAACCCTGTATCATTATTTTAACTGAGAAAAAACCACAAAACAAACATTAATTATTTACCCAGAAAATCAAACATTAATTCAATGCAAGCATTTTTTGTGCAACAGAATTCCGTGGCGTATAGTCCTAGAAAATAACCCTTGGCGGTAGCCCAGGGGTGTTCTACGCCACATATCGTAGATTTTTCAACCTACTAAAAGGGAAATTTGGTACAATTTCGAGACCATCAAAATGTCACTTTGAAGGGAGAATATTTACGAAACAATTTGACCATGTGCCGAGGCATTAGATTTCATTTTTTTCTTCAACAAATATAATATATTTAGCTGAAGGTCTTAGCTGTTAAAATTTGGGATACCAGAGAGAAAAATGAGGTGGTATTTAAAACGCTTTTGCTTAAAAATAATTTCGAACCATAAATATTTTATTTTCAAAATTCATGAGATTTATGAATTATAAAATTATTAATAAAAGCCATTATGATTGTAGAAACAATGCTTTCAGATGTGAGGTATTTACATTGCATTTATGCATGAACGCATCCTCGAAGTGGAGAATAAATTATTTAATAATAATAATATATAATTGGATAATTTGTTCAGAACCGTTTTTGTAAGAGTTACTCGAAGATCTTTGAGATTCAGGAACCATATTAACAGAAGGTAAAAGCTAAAATCACGTGCTATGGAAAAGGAAATATAAACACAAGGTTCAGTCCATGGAACTATGATTCTATAATATCCAAACTCTTAGGTTCAGTAGGTTCCAATCCCGGGGTGCACTAGTAAATTTTATTTGATTGATACGTGTTATTTCACAATTGTTTCATTTAAAATAATATATAGTATATTTGCGGCACGTTCAGGAATGGAAGTTACTCGTCCACCATTCAGAAACGAAACCTTGCTTTGAAATGGCTTTAGCCGTGTTGGTAACAATATTTGAAGGTACTTTCCCATCTCCCTCTTTCCAATATTTCCTCTCCCCACTACCTTCAGCCTCACAACGTACCCCGATGGGGGATGCCATAGTCTCACTGGCTCTAGACGGGAGCAGTTGGGATTCTTGTGCGGTATTTACATAAAAAAAAAAATAATAACAATTGACATGGTTTTTGTTAATAAAGTTGATTGACTACAATCCCTCAGATTATTGATATGTTTTTGGTAGGCAACGTTATTTGACTTGGAGACCTGGATATATTTTTATAGTTTTTGGAGATACCGTTATTTGTGTTTAAGCCCTCGAAATGACTAAAAAATAGAAATGGTGTGTTTTTATGAGATTTTTGGACAAATGGAATATAAGGGTTCTTTCATGGGGATTCGTGTGTTCGACATAATTTTTTCAGCATTTCATTTTCTTTGAAACAAGAGTCCCAGCGGCCGGAGCCAAAGCTCTAACGTCACTTTCGCCGCTCTCCGGCGGGTGAAAAGTTGGTGAATTCTTAATTAGCTCATAAAACGCCTACTTATCATGTATCTGTCCTCCAAACCGGATAACGCCGACGGTTGCCAGGCTATTACAGAATACACCGAATAATCTGGCAACACTCACATTCGTCTCCCAGGCGCAACCGAAGCGCTAGTACCAAAATAAAATGTCTTTACATAATTTCATTGCGGGATCATTTAAAAATAGAACCACGATAATGTTTCCACATTCGATATTTTCAACAAAAAATCTAAAGGGTCAAATGAAATTTCAAATTTAGAACAGTAGGTACCTACTGAACAACTTTTCGGTAATGTTATATTACTATAATAAAAGTTTCAGTAAAGGGAGGGAGGTAAAATATTTTATAAAATTTTCGAAATCTAAGAAAATTTCGAATTGTTTTTTCATTCTTACCTTGACTGCATAACGCCAAGGTTCCAACAATCAGGAGTGAGCACAAAATATACCTCCACAGAGTGCACTTTTTAGTCCACATCGCCATTTTGTAGTTTTTTTTTTGGTCTCCCGACCAACACTACACACACTCACTCAGTCACACGCGGCCTCCTCAAAAACACTGAATTAACATAAACCGAAACAAAATCCCTCCCAGAATAGTCACACTGCAAATGCAAAGAATTTTAAAAAAAAGCAAATCAATTAAATTTAATTGCAGTGAGGTTATTCCGGCGCGATTTTGTTTTAAAGAGAGCAAAAAAATGTATAAACTTCAAGAACTGCTGTTCTTATTTGAAACAGCTGGAGATTGCATTGCACGCAGATATGGAATTTTCATCCGCCATTTTGGATTTTGATTTCCCGCGCGTTACGCAACCATCGACAATAAAAATTATCCACCAGTATGGCGGTCGCTGCCAGTGATAGATCGCACGTTAGTAATAATAATAATAATATTGTACACGGTTATGAAAGTTACACACTTATATCCGGAGACAGCTCAGCATCGCTGGTCGGACATGTACTGGCGCGGCGCTGGTAACCCCGCCGGACTCCCTTCCCACGACCCGGTTCTGTTTCTGTGCTCCGGGCAGGGCGGCGGGCGTAGGCACGGATTTCTCAAACGTCGCTTTCGGCTCTACACCACGCTCTGACATTGTGGAAATTCATCAAAACTATTGGCGAACTATGCATATTCTCTAAACTAAACTATTTTCCAACTATATATCTCAATGGCGTTAAAATTCCAAACTATGAAATTTCAGACAAGGTTCCATGACTCAACTAACTCATTTCAACACCCCTTTGAAAAGTGATGAAAAAAAATGAAAAAATTAGGCCATAACCTAACCTAACGTAACCTATTTAAATAAGTTTTTTTTTCATCACTTTTAATGACTTTTCAACGGAGTGATGAAGTTGCACATTATTGAGTTGTCAGATAACTGTCAGGCGTAGAGCATAGGTATTCGATTCAAAACTATTGATGAACTATAATGTGCTAATCATAGGTACCATCAAATCAAAACTATTGATGAACTATAATGTGCTAATCATAGGTACCATCAAATCAAAACTATTGATGAACTATAATGTGCTAATCATAGGTACCATCAAATCAAAACTATCGGCGAAGTACTTACAATTTTTTGATCATATTCATTTTCGAATCTTTTGAAGTGCAATAATATCTTAATCAACCTCAAATTCAAAACTGTGTATTGTTTTTATTTTATTTTATTTCCCTGTGAATGGGGTTCTAGATCGTGTTAATATTGTGGAAATTTAAAATTCATCAAATCCATTGGCGAACTTAAATAAACATATTTTTTGTTATTGAAAACGAGAGACAAACTTTTCCGGGTTACGAAAAACCTGACAATAGTTGATTTTGTTCTAGTTTCTAGATACATCTAAGAAATTGCAAGAAAGGCCAGCGTTTTTATGTTGAATGGTGGCATCTCACCTGCGTTACACAGGGAGTATCTTTTACTCTGAAACCAGTTACAAATACACACTTGTTTAGTGGGGTCAATTTGTGGCTACTATGTAGCTAAAATTGTAACTTCGCATTTATTACTATTACTAAAACAAACCATCCACATAAGAACAGTGCCTTGAAATTAATAAAATATTTATCAATTTGGGAGGCAAATATGGGTAGATACCGCCGCAGCGGGAACCATTTATAGGATAACAAACACCCCTGCCATAGGTCGCCCCAAGTGGTTATCTACGTTTGGTTCCCGGATTCATGGGGTGAGGATTGAACACTGAACCCCAGATTCCTACCCACTCCTCATACATTTTTCCTTCTCAGAACTTGCTCTCATTCCTTCCAAGATGACAAAGACCCCAAGAGAAATTGTTTTCCACAGGACCAGTACCGGATTATCCCTAAGGCAGAGTAGGCAACTGCCTAGGGGCCCCGCATCGGCTAGGGGCCCCGCGTCCCGAGAAAAAATGACTTGCTTCAATTATTGAGCAACGAAGTTTCGGAAAAAGTCAGCTTTCAAGAAGTTTTAATTTTTTTATTAGTTTTAAAAACATTAGGTACACGCTTTAAAGGAAACAACAAATTATAATAATGAGGTTATACCCAATAAATAACTAATGTTCAAATCATGCCCAAATAATAAATAAAAAGTCTATAATTAAAACAAATATATAAACATAGTTGTATTTTACTTTTCTTTCCTTCCATTTGTTGCAACATTACTTAGTATCTGAAGTGATTGAAGGTGCCGGATGTGATTTATATTGGCATTAGTTTTGTTTTTATTTCTAACTAGCTGGTCCCGGCATGCGTTGCTATGCCATTTAATAAAGAAATTGTTTCTCCCTCAGTGTCCTTTCCCATTCGTCCCGTTCCCCTTCCGCCTCCCCTTCTTCTCCTGCGTCCTCTTCCCCTCTCGCGTTCCCACTCCGTCACCTCCACCTTCCCTCTCCCCACTCCACTCCCCGTCCCGCGAACCCCCCTCCCGAGTTCCTCTCCCCCTTCCAGGTCCCCCTCCCCCCATTCAGGTCCTCCTCCCCCCTCCCCCCTCCCCTCTTCCTCGTTCCCCTTCCACCTTCTTCGCCTTCCCTCTACCCTTTCCCGCTCCCTCAATCCCAGTGCATTCAGTTTTTAAACAGCCCGCGTGCCACCTTTTACAATTTTTATTCAAATTAACATTTTTCATGTTTATTAAATTTGGTACCTAACATAGGTACCTATTTAAAATATCTAAAATTCTTGATTCGATTCAAACTATTAGGGGAGTAGCTACTTTAAATATATTTATCAACTTAGAGATTTTCAAAAATAGAATCCTGATTTAACAATTTTATTGTTTTGCAAAATGTCATTCTCAAACATGCGAACTGTCAGACGTGCGGGTTTTCTGTTATTATCCAATTTTCTGCGCAATTTTGTTAATTTTTCTCTCCGTAAGAACCACCCTCGTACTTCAAGGAATATTCTAAAAAAAGAATTAGTGAAATCGGTTCAGCTGATCTCGAGATTTGCGCTTACCAACACATTTAGCGATTCATTTTTATATTATAGATTATCAGCCTTACTAAAAAACCCAGTGAAAATTTTATTCAATTGACAAACGGCCGCGGATGTGAAAACATTACTAATTAAAAAATTGTTCATGGAAAAAAATACACTTGGTTTACACGGCCTGAGGGGGTAGTTTATCTCTGTTTTATCAATGATCTTTGAACGAAATTTGAAATTTTTGCAAAATATTTTGAATGTTCTATATATTTCTTATTTTTGAAGGTGTCGTAAAAACAAATACCATTTATGAAAACTAGATAAAATTACCTTTTAGATTTGTGTAATTGAAATACACTTTAGTTTTTAAAAACTGCCATATATTAAGATTCAAACGCGAAAAAAATGGATTTTTTTTCACCAAAACATATTTGATGAAAGTTTACAGAAATTTATAAAAAAACAAAATTAAAAAAATACTGACCTTTTATATAATGAATTTGGAACGAAACTGCCACCTCACGTTTTCCTCGTGCATACAATAAAAAAATAATAAAAAATTTCAAAGTTTTTTTATTGCCAAAAAACTAACCTAAAAAAATAATACCGACTTTTATAACAGATTTCTTGCAACTTTAAAACGTTAATTTCATTGATAGGGTTAGGTACACAAGTATTAGATATTAATATTTAAAAAAAACACCACTTTTATGAAATTCACATAAAATAAAATACTTTAGAGGTAAATTTGAATTTTCATGTTTCACAAAAAAAACTTATTGACATTTCAATTTTCAAAGTATGATTATGGTTTTTATAACTTAACTAAAACTTATTAAAAACCATAAAAACACCGTAAATATATCAATTATGCGAATGTAATAGTGAATTAGTCATATTAATAGATATTACGATCAGATTTGTGTAAAATTTCACACACACCCGCGAAGTGAGTTTTTTTTTGGCGGTTTTAACGCGAATGACGAATGCGAAGGCGCTGCCATCTAGCGGTTCTGTAGGAAAACAAACAATTATATTGTGTATAGTATGAAAAATTACATTGTTGCCAAACTTATAAAATCCATTTTAAGAACAAATCTTATTAGTAATGTTATCGTGTTTTAGTGTATTTTTGTTTTATTCATGTTGCTGCAGCAACGCGGGTAATCGGGCGTGCTGTGGTTTTTTTTTTAGTAAGGCTGTATATCTTTAAAATATAAATGTTGTACAAGCTTCAGTGTGTACCTACTACCTACCTGCTTGCGAAAATTCTTTTTCTGAAAGATGCATTTGTTAATAATGCTTTCATCATTTGAGGAAATTGGTAAAATTAAAGTAGATACATCATTTTATATGAAACTTTTTTACAGTTTGTATGTTAAAATATCCTCAGCAAAACTTTGGAAGCGTTTTTCCCGAAACTACGTTTTTCAACTTGGTTGACAACATATTAGAAAAATTATATATCCCATTTGCATGCACTAAGTCTTAAACAGTTAGAAAATCCAGTCACTGTGGCACCACTTCTGGATTTTTTTATGAAGATGAATTTTTTTTTATGAACAATGAAAATTTTCTATAAAAAATCGAAAACAAAATTCGCTGGTCCGCCATTTTTTTTTTATATCAAAATTCCCCTACGCCGTAGACAGTAGATTTTCGAACAGATAAGACTTGGTGCATGCAAATCGAATATAGGTATAGTTTTTTTTAATTTAATATCAATTAGATTGAAAAAGTTTCGAGAAAAACGCATTCCAAGTTTTGCTGAAGGATAATTCAAATGTTTTCACATAAAATGCTGTATCTCCGTCAATTGTTTGAATTTCTTTAAAACATTTTGTGAAAGCATTTTAAATAAATGCATCTTTCAGAAAATGAAATAAATAAAAAAAAACATTACAAAAGTATTTTTTACAGTGTCCTGGTGCTTTAAGGGGGGGGTAAGGTTTTAAAGGCGAAATAATGGCATATTGTCATGTTTTTTTATTTGAGATATGAATAATTTTGGTTTTATTTATAGCATAATATCTGAAGTATCTTTGAAAAAAAAATCATTTTTAAAATATCAATAAATAAGTCCGTGAGAGCGAATCTCCGGAAGCGCCTTGAAAAAAGTTGTTATGCGGTGGACTCCATAACTCGTCACCGGATCATTTGAAACCAATAAATCGAAATGCGTTTCAAAGGTAATATGTTTTCCTGAGGGAGTTTTTTTTTAGAATTTTTTTTTTTTGGCAGCATAGTGAAGTTAAAAACGCGATTTTTGTTAAAAATTTCGGTGTATTAGTTATTATAAAATGTTAAAAAAAATTCCTCTGACTAGCTGTTGATTTATGTGTAGAAATAGTGTACAAAATTTCAAAAGCATGGGTCAAGTCAAGATTTTGAGTTATGATGTTCAGAAATGTTGTTTGCGAGAAAACAGATTTAAATATTTTGTGCTCTAAATATACTTGAATCGAGCATGAGGGCCGGTCACTTGAAACGCTGCCTTGCTTGAAACCTTCGTTAGTTTTGCTCCGATTTACTTGAAATTTTGACACAATACTTAATATACTGACATGTCTTACATTCAGAATTTTTTTTTAAAAAGCCCCCCCCCCCCTAAGCCTTGTTAAGGATTTGATCAAGGAAACAAGGAGGCGTTTTGAGGCCCCTTCAACCCCCCCTCCTCCCCCCGTTATAGTACGAGAGCCCACGACCAAAATTTTTGTCTCATAGCAATACGGCCAAAACCGCATCAAATCGATAGATACGATTATCCTGAACTCGAAAATACCAATATCAGACATTTTCCGCGTAGCGTTTGATCTGACCGAATTTTCAAAATTGCCAAAGAATTTTACCGAACTGCATCATAGCAATATGTCTGATTTGCAGACTGTAGTTGAATGATAGTTCTGAGATACCGGAAACATATTTTTCAGACGTTAGTGGTGTAGCGCAAACCCGTAAAATCACTTAAAAAAATTAAAAATGAGACAAAAAAAATTTCTCATAGCAATACGTCTGAAAATCTTTTTTATTAGTAAATTTTGGTTATTTGATGCGAACAAAACAGTTTTCAGACGGAAATGTGAACGCTTTAAATTTTGAGACCGTTTTGAAAATGTTAACAAATTTTACCGATCGGTATCATAGCAATATGTCTGAAAATTGACATGTTAAATGGACATGTTGGACATGATAAAATAAGTTGTCCACATGTGCAAAAAATTTATATCAGACAAATTAAGTGTAGCACCTTCTCTATCAGACAACTTTTCGATACTCAGATATCATTTAAAAATCGTAACAAGCGCTGAGGCTGTTGAAATTAAATACTGATTGATTTGATAGTTTTGGTTTTATTTAAAGCACACTTGAGTAACTTTTACAAAAGAAATAAGTAATGACATCTGTCATCTGTCAAAGTACATATAATAAATAGACAAGGGAGATTCTTGAATATCTATAAAGGCTGTAAATTTAAAAAAACATTTAACAGAGGCGTGCGTCGGCCAGGCGACTCCGAAACGTTATTTTCGTTTTTGGGAGTATATGCTACACTTAAAGTGTCTGAAAACAGGTTTTTGGTAATCATGGCAACAATACGAAAAGTTGAAAAAAAAAATTATCCGTATTGCTATGATACAGGTCGGCTAAATTTGTTGACATTTTCAAAAATGCGCTCAGGCTATATGCTACGCGCAAAATGTCTGAAAACAAACTTTTTCGTAATACAATTATAAAATCTATGTACATTTTCACTATCAGACGTATTGCTATAATACCGACTGTCTTTTTTTTTGACACAGCAGAAATGGCCTCCCACGCAGTTGCTACACTTTCGACCGTTACTACACACCTAGTCGGGTTCAGAATCATACAATCTAACGATTTTATAGGGTTTTTGCCGTATTGCTATGAGACATGGTTTTGGTCGTGGGCTCTCGTACTATTAGTCTGCCATTGGAAAAGGGGCCCCGAGACGTGCACTGCCTAGGAGCCCCGACATGGTTAATCCGGCCCTGCACAGGACCTCCTAACGTAAAAGAAAAGTTTAATGTAAAAAATTAGTGGAGCTAATGTAAAAAAAAAAAACGGTTAAGTTGTCACTAAATCACTCTATTAAACACTGGGCGTATTTATTGTTTAAAATTATAGTGTCTGACCGAACTTTCGGTTTCGGCTTAGTTTTGGTTTCGGCCGCCATCCAGCCGAAACTAAGGCCGAAATCGAAACTGAATTGGGAGGTTTCGTTCTGCGATCCTACCTCTTCGGTGCACTGAACTGCGAGCCACGAAGTGTCATTTTGCTGCGTCCGCGCTCATAGTCGTGTCAGGACTTGATTCACTTGTTTGTGTGTTCGCCACGCAAACTTTGCGGTAGGTAGTTTGGTTTATTTGTTGTGAATTGTTTGAATTGTTGTTGTGAATTTGGTGTTTATTTCCCTATTGAAATGATTTAGTCCATGATAGGCCCTGAGGAAAATAATTTCCCTTTGGGGATGCTGCGTGGAGGGTTTTTTTAGAATATGCAAGAATATGCAAGTAATGATAATAATTAGAAATTAATTAGATAATAAGAAGTTCTAAGATGGAAGAAAGGTGTGAAGGCTGGGTAGGAATCTAGGGATCAGTGTGTCCAGGAGTGGCGGACGTCTGAGTCCATCCCTCGCGCTGCTGTTCAAGACGATGGATAGAGAGAGACCAGCTGGAGGGTCAAAAGGTCTCCCCGAACCGATCTCTCCCTATCTGGCCCGCTACGAATTTGCACTATTATATTGGAACCCGTATTACAACATACACGAAAATTCCCTTGAGCGTGTGCAACATAAATTCTTAATTTTAAATTGAGAATATTCATTGAAAACCTTAATTACGTCTCTCTTTTACATCTACTGGGACTCGATACATTAAAATAAATAAGAATTTGTTCTGACTTATTTTATTTATTTAAAATTGTTAATAATTTGTTGAACTCCTCTAAACTTCTTTCGTTGATATGTTTTCATGTACCGAGTAGATCAGTTCGTCACAAATTACCTTACCATTGTAACAATACAGGATCAAATGCTGAATTATATTCCATAATAAATCGCCTGCACATGCTTGGTAATAAATATGTTGTTGATGATGTTATAAATATTGAAAGATTATCAACATATAAACATCATTTAATCAAAGCTGTTTGTCAGCGCTTCTCAGTTGGATTATAATCAAATAGGTATACTTGAATGTTTATATTCTTCATCAATGTTTACTTCAGGATTATATAGATATATTTATATTATTTACTTTACGTAGTTATTTTTGTTGTTCAAAATATCTTGTATACTCGTAAATGAGGTTTTCTTTTTCTTCATATTTGTATTTATAATAGCTTACTATTTGTACTTTATGCTGTCACTTCAACATTATTTACTTTTTAATTTTTTTTCATATGAATTTTTTTAACTACGTATATTCTGTATCTCTTTCAAATTATTGTAATACCTATGTAAAAGCCGTTAATCGGCGTTAATTCATAATACTTAAATAAATAAATAATTCATCAAGAAAATGAAAAATGAATTTCAAATCAAATACGGAATCTCCTTACTCAAAATCAATACCGATGACCATTGGACTACGGAGTCATCAAACCATATCAACCTCAGTAATGAGACAAGAATCTGGCGAACCCAATCAAACGAAATCTAATCAGATAATGTGTACAAGATTAAAGACACAATGCGAGATACAACAAGAGAAAATCTCTGCCAAGTGGCGATGGCAAACAGAACGTCGACTCTACCAAAGAAAATGAAGTCCTGTATTTATTTCCCGGCTTGATCTTGATTCGCGACTAGATGCCTGACCTCGTGACATTTAGTTTACAGCATACCCTGGCGGGGAACTCGGCTGCGGACTGTGAGCCGCCACAACTGTTGGGAAAGAGACCATTAACATGTTTACGATTGTTCGCAGAAACACACTTTCAATTAAGACACTTCAAAAGAGATTTAGGAGACACTTGGCCAATACATTTTACTTTCTCTGAAGCTTGACGTGGACACGATTTCTTTAATATTTCTTCACTATTCAGATGTCGTTCTCTTTGAAAATCTTCTATGATATTCACAGACCTAACCATCATCCACCACATCCAGTGACTTTTCATTTATTTGCAATGTTTTGCTTAGATTTTATAGTCATTTGAAACCTAGTGACATTTTTCAACCAAAAGAATGAAATTTTAAAAAATCGTTTCAAATTGATATACAATATACAAATTTCACTTTTTGAAGTGATATCATAAATTCATAATATAAGACTGCTGAGGGGCGTTTCGGTTCTACTAAAGGATAAGAAATTGTCGTTAACTTATAAAACTTAAAAATACTTTTTTCTTTAGCGGGTATCGCAGTTAATGGAAAAGTCGTTAATTTTGAGGTTAAGTACAATAATTCTGCTGGCATCCGAGAGATCAGGACGAGTTAACGTGTAAGTCATTTGAAGATTAAGGGCAATTCATTATCCCCTCTCTTCTGGGCCGCAGAAACGTTAGTTAAAAGAAGGAAGTAACGCAACACGGCATAATAACCCAAAAATAACCCTACAGAAGGAGGTAGCGCAACATGGCATAATAACCCGAAAATAAATCACGATAATACTTTTGACCGTAAAAATCTCAAAAAGGGCATTGAAAACTTTGGTAACATTTCACTTGAAGTAAGTTAAATTTTTCATACTACGGGCAAAACACGAAGAAAAACTGCGAAAATTAACAAAAAAAAAAAAAAATTCATTTAATTTTCAAAAATCCATAGATGCACTGCAATTTTCATATTACGAGAAGCTCACCTTTCGAGATTTTTTCTGCTTCAGATAACAGATGTATACTTATACAGTAAGAGTAAAATCATAAACACAAAAAAGTCTGACCACTTACGTAATGTACTAATCCTGAATTAACCATTTTTAATTTGTTTGTATAGTGTCCGGAAACTGCGAAAAAATCAGTCAACACCAACTAAAGCACAAATAAATTAAATTAATTATATCCGTGTTTTAATATTTTATTAAATCTACAGTCAGCCAAAAGCCAAAATTACAAGAGTCACCGAGCTTACCTTACTATAAATACGACCAGCCTCAATAAATTACGTCCTCAAATATAATATTATTATGCCCACCTGATATGTTATTTTTATTTTCAGCGTTGTGTAGGAATTTTCGGCGAGTTCTGAAGTTTTTTCTGCACTGAACGGAAAATAAATTATTTTAGGCTTACGTCAAATATCTCGGACGCTCACGAGGTCACTAAAATTTTGTAGGTATAAATTTTATACATAATAAATCTGTAAATGATTGGATTGAAGTTTTTTTTAATTGAAAACTTCTTTAGCAACGTTGTGATGTGAAACTCGATGGAATGAAAAATAGCGACACTAAAAAGAGACAAACACGTACATCTATAGGATTTAGCCTGCGAGAGAAAGAGATAGACTAATCGTTCGTATTTTGAATTTGCGTATATTTGTGCTTCATACCCTATCGGTACCCTCTTTGTGCGGAGCTTCGTAGCCTTTCCACCCTTGGAGTTTCACTTCTACCGCGTGTGAATTGCATTTTTTTTACTTTAACTCCAACAATAATTTTCTTCGGGGCCTTTGTCATCTTTGGGGATGCTGTGTGGAGGGCCTTTTTGGAGAAAGGAAAAAGTGAACATGGGTATTGAAGAGGGACCCGTGTTGAAGAGGGAGACAAATGTCAACCGTTTACAAATGTTAGACGCGCGTTTGACGTGTTTCACGACTGTGCACCGGTGCCAAAGTGATCAGTGGCGTTAGTTCCAAGGAGCATCTTCCATTTAAATACCGGTAGAACAAGAACAGCATTCCCACTTGCCGCCTGTGCTCTAAATATTTCAAGCCGTTTGTTAAAACGGTGATTGGACATATCAATCAACTCAACTCGACGGTGAAACATGCAATTTCAACACCTCCTTTGAAAAGTCATTAAAAGTGATGATAAAACTATTCAAAAAAAATTTGAGTGCAGTTTACACGCGGTAGAAGCGAAACTTTACCAAAACAATCTCAACCAATACTTGAAAACTGAGGTCCTAATCAAAGCGACCAATGAGCGCAAACCTCGCGTAATTTCCGTTTCATATCTCAACCAATAGGAGCCTTTAAAAGTGACATCATTATCAAAGCAGTCGATGAGCGCAGTTGATGCGTCGCGTCGCAGGCGCAGTAATCGTCATTTTCCGATTTTTTTCATAACTTTTAATGACTTTTCAAAGCGGTGTTGAAATTGCGTGATTCCGAGATGTTATGGAACCGTTCGTCCCGATCCGGCCCGCCACGAAGTAGGTGAGCCCGTGAACCCAGCCACCCCTGCTAAGTCACCAAACGTAGCGAACCACATGGGGTGACCTATGGCAGGGGAGTTGGTTATCCAATAATTGGTTCCCGGGGTGATAGTACCCATATCCGCCTTACAAAAGGAATATAATCTATGAGTACTATTCTCTTTTGTTCCTACGTAGAACTGAGGCTCTTGGGGAGGGTCATACCCACCTGACGCCTGTGCTCTAAAGATTGCAGTCCTGTGCTCTACATATTGTTAAGATAGAGAATGCGAACCTATCAAACAGACCACAGAATCTAGAGTTTTTTTCGTGTATTTTGGGACTCCAGACCAGAGATGGCTGCTAAATTCAACGGTGGGGCGCATTTTTGTACAGGTTCAGTAGTTCTTTACAAATAAAGTATCTGAGGGGCGGTACAGTACGCCCAGCTTGTAAGTATAATTTTTGTATAACTAAGGTGCCTTTAACATAAGCAGAGAGTTAAACGAATAAAATATATAAAAGTCCAAAAAATGTTGAATAGTATTATAGGTAGGTTTAAAAGGTAATAATAATATAAAAAGGTATACAAAGTGCAGTGGCGGTCCTTTAGTTTTCAGCGAGCTAGAGTGCTAAGACTGAAAAATACGACGTTTAGCTGATGTTTAGCTAAAAACGATTTTTTTTTTTAATTTCTACTTTTTGTATGAAAATATACTGAAATGTAGATGCGGGAATACCGAAAATCTTCATACAAAGTATTAAAATTTTGAAAAAAAATAAAATTAATTTTCAGCTGCAACAACATCAATAGCGTCGTATTTTTCAATCTTAGCTCACTGAAAACTCACGGACCGCCACTGATAAAGTGTAAAAAGTATGAAGTACAAAATAACTAAAACAAAAATTTTAACAAAACAAAAAACGACTTCAAAAAATGCACTAAAAAGTAAAAAAATTATTTCGTATTCTTCTACAACTTCATAATCGACTTACTTTTTCTACTCATCAATATGTAGGTACGATTGTCATTTTTGGAATCGGTGTCAGTCATGGTAGGTTTGTAAAATACAAAATTTTGTAGAAAATTTATCAAATCTGCCAATGACCTACGTTGA
Source organism: Limnephilus marmoratus (assembly GCA_917880885.1). Classification (NCBI taxonomy): domain Eukaryota; kingdom Metazoa; phylum Arthropoda; class Insecta; order Trichoptera; family Limnephilidae; genus Limnephilus; species Limnephilus marmoratus. The sequence continues at coordinate 47,729,234 of OU862922.1, forward strand.
GAGCGGGGCCGCGGCGTGAGGGGAGCTGTCAAGTAAATACGCCGCGCCGGGCCGGGTACCTTTGCTGACACCGACTCCAAAAATAACAATCGTACCTACATATTGATGAGTAGAAAAAGTAAGTCGATTATGAAGTTGTAGAAGAATACGAAATTATTTTTTTACTTTTTAGTGCATTTTTTGAAGTCGTTTTTTGTTTTGTTAAAATTTTTGTTTATTTTTCCGAAATCCGAAGTCCGAAATCCGAAGTACACTAATTTGTCTGAATATAGGTAGATCTACTAAACGTGCTGCTCATATGAGACAGACATAATTTGACCATAACGACATTAGGGTCAAATTAAGAGATTCGGCTGAGTTTTGTTAATTTGCTCCTAAGAATTGAAGAGTTCCGTTACTTTGTCACGGATCCCGCAATCAGAACCTAACCAAACTCTCTTCAAACTACCCTTAAAGTACATCCTTTCCAATAAAAAAAGAATCATTGAAATCGGTTGGCGTGATATTGAGTTATTCGTCTATTTGTCGCGCACATACTTTATGCAAATTTAAGACTTATATGGTTTTCTCATGGATGCCATTGTCAGAACTAGACCAAATTAAAATGGGACCACATGGGAAGCACCAGCTTTCAAATAAAAAAAGAATCATCAAAATCGGTTCACCCAGTCGAAAGTTCTGGAGTAACAAACATAAAAAAAAAATAAAAAATACAGTCGAATTGAGAACCTCCTCCTTTTTGAAGTCGTTTATAAATAGTGTAAGTACAAAAAATTTTTAATGTATAAAGGTAGGTAGGAACAAAAAGACCCAAGTACAGAGTGTAAAAAATTATAAAATAAGTTTATGTACTAAAAGTATTAAATAATATTTATAGATATAAAAAGTAAGAAAAAAAGCTTAATTAATTACACACGTAGACAAACAAAAGACAACAAAATGTTAATGCAGTATGGTAAGTCCCAAAGTAGATGCTTTTTGCGAATAGTTAATAATTAGTACCTAACTTGGTTAATTAGTTAAAAGTAACTGGGTTAATTACTGTAAAGGAACTTGGTTAATTAGTTAAAAGTATTTACGTTAATTACTTAAAAGTAACTTGGTTAGTTAGTTAAAAGTAACTTGGATAATTATTTAAAAGTAACTAGGTTAATTACTTAAAATAACTTCGTTAATAAGTTGAAAGTAACTTGGTTAATTACTTAAAAATGACTTTGTTAACTTGGTTAATTAGTCTCAAACATCCTGCTAATTGTTTCAATGCTATCAAGATATCTTAGTAATTTGTTATTAAGATTTCTTGATAGCATTGTTAAAAATTAACCTTGAAACAAACAGGATGTTTAAAACGTAATTAATACCTGCAAATAATTAAACCTACGTTCAAACCAAAGGAACACTTTTGTTCGAAAAACATTTTTCATCTGCAAATAAGATCGCTTTAAATTAATCACGTCTTTTCTTTTTCGCATCAATCTTATTTTGCAATCGGTTTTCAACTCTTAAGTGCTAGATTAATGTGGATTATTTAATAATAAAATATGAATCATACCGCTTGTGTAAGCTATGAAAACTTTACGAAAGTGTTTAGAACAGTTTTAGCATTCCTTTGAGAAAAAACTTCGGAATGCAATAATAATGGTTTTAAAAGAAGGACGTAGTATTAATTTAAGTTGAAAAAATCACTAGTGTCCTATTCCTGTTGAAAAATAATATAAACTTGTATTTATTTAGAGGTCGTTATGAATGCGTTTAAGTTTTTCTGTGAAAATTTTGTCAAGGTTTCGTTCAGCGTCTGCGATTTGTTCAATGCTCGTGTCAAATTAATCAATCATGACTGTACGTTATCTTTGGCTGGCCAATATGTCTGGTTATTTTGGGATTTCCAGTGTCGCGACACTGACAGAGAAGTATTATAATAAGATGTTTGTTCCGACATGACAGCGTAGAGATTACGCCGCCATGACAGTTTTTCCGTACATTAGTTTTCCGCATCGGCGATAGATGGAACATGTGTGCACTAACATGTAAACACCGTCTTGGCTCGTTAATGAAAATGCATATTATTGTTGTCTTAACAAAAAACAATAACTACGAAAATATTGCTAGTTATTTCAGACGCTAATGCAAATTTGAAAATCTTGGCACGCTGTATTTCAGTATAACAACCGTCAAATGCTGCATCTGTTGTGGGATGAATATAAATTTTATAACTTAGAATTTTAAAACCGCTGAATGGATGCTTTCATTGAGAAATGTTATATTCTGCGCTATTTTATCAACACGGACAAGATAAATATTATTTCATAAAGCATTTATTTCAGTACCTATTTACGAAAAAACAACATTTCTAGGTTTGACAAAAAAATTTGGAAACCAAATCCACCAGAATTATTCTTCAAAATTTCAGAATATGGATGACCTAATTCTTCTACGTTCAATTGGTATTGTGACAGCAGATTTTACGGGCAAAATTAATTTAAAAACCTAAATGAATCAAATTTATACGATTTTAAACAAATATAAAACAGAAAGACAATGTCATTTTCAGCGTGGCTAGCTTAATACTAGTGGACTTTTTAAAACTTTTAAATAAAACTCGCAATGAAAGCAATTCATTTCACATTTTTTATAGTAAAATCAGTTCAAACATATTTAGCCTATTTTTTGTGTTAATTCTGATAATTTTATCTTTATAACTAAATTAAAAGTGATATATTTATTTGATTTTTTTAGTATTGTACGATCTTGCATCTAAGTAAATATGAACATAAATCAACATTTTAATGTAAAAATTGCAATAATATTGTGAATTACAATGTCATCTAGTGCTTAGAGCTAAATAACGGTATTCTATGAACTTTAAAGCCGCCGCTACCCGAATTTCTACCGATTTCTAACATATCTCCCTTAAACATTGAAGTTTTTAAGCTCTTAAAAAAATATGTAATTTTTTAAAATAATATCTATACATTCCCCATGCTGAAATGCAAATTATATGAAATTCACTCGATAGAAAAAAATCGCAAAGTATGCTCCGAAAATTTTTCTAAACATGTGTGTTTCAGTTATTTTACAAGTTATATATATGATAAAATTCGTACTGTTTCTTTAAATGCTGTTTTAGACAACCTCCAAGAGATTTTTGAACTATTTTAAACGAGCTGTGTTTTATTAAACATTTTCCAATTTTCGCTTCAATTTTATCTTTTTTAATATTAGCGCGCTCTCTCCAACATTCGTAATTACATATCACTCCATCTTCTTCTTTTTGAGCGGGGATACTTCGCCTTAACAGAATTCAGACCACAGCAAAAGTTTGTCTGAATATTCCTTAATTGGTTTAATGGAGTACCTAACCACGTTTGTTTTAAATACGGCATTTTGTTAAATGTACATAAGTACTCTCATTCGTCGAAGGCAATCAAAATAAGGAATAAATAATGAACGAACTATTTTTTTTGTTATTTCCATAATTTATTTGTAGTGGCGAACTTCATGTAATATAGATAAAAATGTCGGTCCGTGATTTAATGTTGAAAACGTTTTCAAATATAATTCGATTTACGTTTGTCGACATGTGTGAGAAAGCTGCGTTTTGAAAAGGCAAATGTTGCCAGTAAAAGCGCACTGGGAATTGGAAAGCGCGCGCGCGGGAAAACGCCGGTACTGTCACGACGCCATTCTATTCCCGGCGCCGCCTTATATGGCCGCATGGCCGCCAGCGCGGGCCGGTCGCGTTTCTCGACCAACCAATTCTAACTCTCTAATTTATTCCATCTTTTCATTGATTTTTGGTAATACCCCCAAAATTTTCTTTTAGAAGAACAACCATTGTCACTGTGCACATAATAATATTGCATTACTTGGAATTTTATATCTTTTGGCATAATGTTTAGGTATTCCGTGTTTCCACTGTCAAAAGATAAGTAAATACGTTCAAAAGTAATAAGTAAGTACTTCCTCCATAAGTGGTGCTTATCGTGTAGATATAATAATTACGGTAAAACAATGCATGCTCCCTTTCGTAATGCAACAAAATTGTCTTTGATCTTTCAAGAATTATAAAGGTTTTTTTTTATTTCATTGCCGGCAATCATTGTGTTTGTTTTTAAATTTAATTAATAATTATTTTTTTACATACATTTATTCCATAGATTTATTAATTACAAAACAAGCTTTTTTATAAACAGAAAAAATAAGAAAGACAACAAAATTATTTGAAAGATAAATAACAGACATTATTAAAGAATAATAGCAAAAGTACATAATATAATAATATGGAAATATATGGGTCCCATGACAAATTCTTAATAATGCTGGTGAGCAACTGGTCCTAACAATCAACGTCAATAAAACTAAATGGATGACATTTGGACGACTAGATCACTCTGAATCAGTGATACAGTTAAATGGTTGCAATGTCGAAAAGGTGGAAAGATTTAGATACCTCGGCAGTATTCTCACGGAGACTCTTGACCCAGATGTAGAGGTTAGATGCAGAATTGAAGCAGCAAGAACTGCGTTCATTAAAATGAAATCCATCTTCTGCAATGACAATATCTGCTTAAAACTAAGGCAGAGAATGCTAAAATGTTATGCTAGTATGTGGTCGGTCTTGCTCTATGGATGTGAAACATGGACCTTGAAAGTAAATACCATGAACAGGTTAGAGGCTTTTGAAATGTGGCTTCACCGGAGAATGCTCAAGGTCCCATGAACCGACATGATCACCAACACAGAAATTCTCAGGCGGGCTAGAGCAGATAGAGAACTGCTTACATTAATAAAAATCAGGAAAATTTCATATATGGGTCATATACTTCGAGGGGAGAAGTATCACTTGCTCCATTTAATATTGAAAGGCAAGATAGAGGGTCGCCGAGGGCCTGGTAGGAGACAAATGTCTTGGCTGCGTAATATACGAGAGTGGACCGGCATTAGAAGTGTGGAGGAGCTATTCCGGGAAGCGCAAGACAGAGAGACATTCTCAAGAGTGATCGCCAACGTCGCGTCGGGGGGACCTGATACGGCACACAAAGAAGAAGAAGAAGATGACAACTTAACAGAGTAGCATTTCGACACCCTCGGAAAAGTCATCAAGAGTGATGAAAAAAATTTAAAAGCCCATAACCTAAAACGTAACGTAATCTATTTAGCCAAGTTTTTTTTTCATCACTTTTAATGACTTTTCAAAGTTGTGTCGGTCACCATAAGTCTCACACAGAAAAAAATCACAAAAAAAATCTCACACAGGCATAGTCAATTCGTGGGTATACTAGTGATTTTTTTTAAAGCAGTTCAAATTTACTTAGGTGCATATTGCTTTTATTTAAGTATAGGTACATTTGTAGAAAACTTAGATACATAAAATAAATCCGTATTTACAGAATTACAATACAAAAACAAGTTAATTAAATATTTAGAATTTTGTACAGAAGTTTTAGCAGATAAACAGGTATGTGTTTCATGGGTTGTGATCCAAGATTTTGTAAAAATTTTATGTGGGCTGTATGTCGATACTATTTTACAATCATAAAATCTGATAATACAATAGGTACTTCTCAATTAAAATATTAGATACTTATCCTCCTTATTTTTTCTCTTTTCTCATTCAAAGGGGAGACCGATTAGTCTATCTCATCCTCTCGCAGGCTAAATCCTTTAGAAGTATGTGTTTGTCTTTTTTTAGAATCGCTATTTTTCGTTTCATCGAGTTTCAAATCACAATGGTACTAAACAAATTTTCACTACAAAAATATTTTTAAAATTCTTCAATTTCCTATCCCTTTCTAAAAAATGTTGTTAAATTGTTGTTTACATACGAGTACGTTTCTCTGCCTTTTTTAACTCGAACATTGCTCCAAAAAAAGATTTATACGAATTTTGTAATATTTCAAAAAAATGTGTTTTTTTAAGACGACAATATACCCTAAAATATATTCAGAATCTTAACGACGTAAGTAAAGAAGCCATGTATACAAATTGCGACTCACGACCCGTGTATTGGACGGACCTACTGTCGAATTTGCCGTATCAAAGAAAAGAAGAATAAGAAAAATAATGTGGGAATCTTAACGACGTAAGTGAAGAAAGCGTGTAAACAAAAATAAGCCGCGGCACGGCATATTGTACGAACGTACGGTCGAATTCACCCTAGGAAGCCTAGAGATTAGACCTTTCTGCCGCGTTCATTTAAATTAATTCTGAAGAACGTGTTACAAATATTTAAAATGTGTCTCCATGTTGTCCTCCCGAAGTTATTAATTCATCGTGTAGAAAAATAAAATCTGGTGCTTACCGCTAACTTTATAGTTGAAAAACGGGTTGTAAAGTTTTAAAATCGTTGTACGTAAAATATATTAATGGTAAGGTAGATACTGTTTTTATTAATCTAGAATATAAATAACGCACATTCCTTGTGCGGCAAGGAAATAAAAAAAAAGTTACGAATTCGCCGTAAATGATTAAAATTGAGTTTTGAGCAAACGAAAATTATGTAACATCATATTTAATAAATAAAATAAAAAAATATGTTTTAACATATAATTTCTATGGCCGTAGAGTGAATTATTAATTATTGTTGATGCAATGAAAAATGCGTGTCTTGCGCAAGCTTAGTTTTGCACCTACATTTATTACTCCACGAACTGGTTCCCGGCATGCGTTGCAATGCCATATTCAAAGAAATAAATTGTTTCACCCTGCAAGTCCTTTCCCGTGCGTCCCCGTTCCCCTCCCGCATCCCCTACCCTCCCGCGTTCCCTTTTCACCTTCCCCGCGCACCCTCTTCCCTCTCCCGCTCCCGGTCCCGCAAACCCCCCTCCCGCGTTCCATATATTCAGTCCCAGTACATTCAGTTTTCAAACAGCTCGTGTGCCACCTATTACAATTTTGTATTCAAATTTTCATTTTTGTATATTATAACAACAATCAATTAAATTTGGTACCTAACATAGGTACCTATTTAAAATATCTATATCTAATTTAAAAAATCCTTAGACAATTCTTTTAATACCAAAAAAAACAGCTGCCAATTAAATTCAATTTCATCAAACGCGCGAACTGTCGAACATCGTGCGCAGTTAAAATATTCTTTGAGTTTTCTGGGGCAATTTTTTTAATTTTTCTTTCCGTAAGAACCTTCTACAAAGTATTAGAAAACTTTTTTTAAAAAGATGAATGAAATATGTAAAGTCGTTCTGAAATTATGGCGTGACCAAGGGAAACAGGGATTCATTTATATACATATTGGTAATCGTTTTTTGGTAGTATAACATTTTGCGAAAATATGTATTTTAGTCGTTGTAGACAACATTTTTTTATTTAAAAATTCAGCTTTTTGGAATAATTGCGAGAAGGGGTAGGTAAAATCTTTACACAACATTATGTTTAGTATTCATTTTTTATATGTATGTAGTGACTTGATGTGGGTTTTATAAATATGTTGATAGGTTCTTTTCGTTAAACCCGATAGCCTGTAACATTTTGCGGTCTACTAGGGTAGGTAACTTACATTTGTTTTTATAATATAATATGTCTATTTGTGTTGTTAGGCTGAAGGTAACGGGAAGGGGAAGGAGATGGGGATGAGGAAGGTAAGGAAGTACCTAACCATTCAGATCTGGTCACCAAGCACGGCTAAAGCATTTCAAGCAACGTTTCAATTCTGAATGGTGGTCTTACACCAGGGCGATACTGAGAGTATTTTCCGCCCTGGAACGTACCGTAAATTTACTATATATATATTATTTTAAGTGAATTAATTGTGAAATATCACAAATTAATCAAATAAAATTTATTTGCGCGTTCGATCCCGCGACCTTCATATTGAGTCAAGGGCCTTTCCCCTCGACTGCGGGGGTACTACTAAACAATCACAATATACATAAAGCACGGAAAATATAATGAGTAGGAACCATCGATATAAGATATACTTGGTAGAGGGAAAGAACTATTATTCAGCTCCGAGCCGAATACAATAATGTCAAACCTGTTGCGACGGTTGCATTCAAAGCTTGGCAGGCGCCATGTTAATATTGTTGACCGGGTAACTCAACAAAAGCTTTTTTAACATTATGGCTTTCTTTACATGATTATGATCATAATAATTCATCGCAGTGATAAATAAGAATGGTTATGATTCAGAACGATGATAAATGAGAATTGTTATTTATAAGAATATGAATATTTAGCCCACTTTGCCAGTTACGTGAGTGGTATATTTACGTGTGTTACCAATCAAAAACCATCAACATTCAAACAACAAACGTCAAAGTGAAGTCTTTTCCCTAAATATGTTCTTCGATGAATTTGATTTCTTGTTTTATGTAAAGGTGGCTTTACACACGCAGATTTTTTCCCTGGTGTCGCTTACGTAAGTGACTTATTGCAAAATTACCAATGTAAACAACACAGTAAGTCATTTACTATAATTTATAGCAAGTTACACAAGTTGTAAAAGGCGTTAATATCTAATCGCGTCCCCGCGAACTTACAGCCTTCTCACAGCCTGCATTATAATTATGCGAGCCTGGGTTTAATACCCAAGAATTATGATTATGAAAATCTACTTGCGCGAACAAACAAATATCACAAGGAATGACAATTAGACAGCTTCAGGGAAAATAACAGATCCACCATATAGCGTAACCTACCTACGTTACAGTCAGGCGAACTGTCATAACAGAGATAAAAAAAGTAAAATAAATCTAATATTAGAAGCCATAGTGAAGAATAAAGAGTGCAGAACATAGCTAGCGTTCTACCACGCGTGCTCACGTGTATTTTTTTTATTAAAAAAGTGATTCCGCTACCCAAATCCATAATTCATGGTTGGTAATCTCAAGTGTCAAATCAAAAAAATATCTATCTAAATTATACTTGTGGCTATATAAATCTCAAGTCATATAAAATAACTAAGTGAATCCCAATAACAGTGATTCTAGATTTATTGTGTAAAAAACAAAAAAAAACAATCTGATAAGTGAAAAAACATACATTTCGGTGACATTAAGATCGATATAGAACAATTCGCATGCACATCTACAGAACATTACAGTATATATTGTGAATAAACGGCGATACAGATACCCAGACAGATGGTCCAGTGGTCATCGTAGTGGACTCTAGGTTCTGTTAACCACAGTTCGAAACCGAGTGAATCCGAACAATTTTTGTTATTTTCTTCTTTTATTATTAAATTGGTATTAATCATTTTATTAATATAATTTGAAAAAACAATAGCACCATCTATCTACAAAACTAATCATATTTCTAAACTCGAATAATATAAAATGAGTAGACACCGGAAACCAGCGACATCTTGTGACGCAGAGGAGAATGACGCACCTTTAAACAAGACTGCTTCCAAACAAAAGACCAAGGACACCCAACAGAATACAAATACAAGTGATGTATCAAAATCTAATGAAGAAAATAATTCCCTCTATGAGCGCCTTACGAAACACTTTGATGCAAAAATTACAGAAATAAAAACAATGTTTACGGATGAAATAAATGACCTGAAGAGAAGCAGCGAGTTCATCTGCAACCAATACGAAGATCTGATCACAAGATTAAAAAAAATGGAGGATCTTCACAAAGAAACAAAATTCCTTCGTGAAGAGAACGAAAATAAAAATATTAGAATCTCTTCTCTAGAATGTCGTCTAGCAGAATTAGAGCAGGAAAAACTCTTTGACAGCTTAGAAATGGCGGGTGTAAAGTTGCAGCCGGGAGAACCACCTGTGGAAGCGGTAATTCGGGTAGCCAGCTCCCTGGGAATGCCCCTGCTTCAACAGGACCTGCGAATGGTGACCTCAACACAGGACCGGAGACACAATACCCCGGACAAACTCCGTGCTGCCTTCCACAGCCTGAAAACTAGGGACACCTTTTTAACACTCAAAAACGCGGCTAAGACATTAAGTTCAAACTCTCCCATATACATTAGTGAAGTGCTCACACCATACTACAAAGAATTACTTTGGAAAACAAAGCAATCAGCAAAAGACAAAAACTTTCAATTCGAATGGTTTAAAAACGGCAAACTACTAATCCGGAAGGGACCAGGGGAAAAAATTATACAAATAAAACATGAAAATGATTTTAAAAAAATGATGTAACTAATTAAGGTCATTCAGACATCTTAAGAACACTATCCTGATTTACATAACATCATGGCTGATCTACTCTCAATTAATTTGAATAGCTCTCACCAACATCATACAACAAATGACACAAAACTATGTGATTCTATCTTTAACATTCCAGGCTCCCTTACATTACTTAACCAAAATATAAGATCATTTAATCATAACTATGTCGAACTTGACATACTCTTACATAACTTTAAAACAGATTTTAAAATAATAATCCTAACGGAATGTTGGATATCAACCGCTTTTACAACAAAACATAAAAAGAATTATACTGCGTATCACACATTAAAAAATAAAAATCAAAATGATGGGATTGTTGTGTACATACATGATAGTCTTAACGCAACTGTTTCAGAAATTGACTTGATAAATACTAACTGCCTACAAATAATCATTGACTCAGATATGTGTATTCTCGCCCTATACCGATCACCATCCACACATAACATTACACCATTTATATTAGCTTTGGATACTCACCTAAAAAAACTCACTTCATACAAAAACATCATCATAGCTGGTGATCTAAACATAAACATACTTCCTAATGGCCACCCTCAAAATATTGATTACCAACTGATGCTTCTGGAACATGGCATTATAAGCATTATTAACACTCCTACCAGAATAAGCAAAGACTCAGAATCATGTATAGATCACTTTATGGTTAAATCAAAAAGTCAAATATGTAGTACAGTATACGAATCCACAATCACAGATCACTACACAATCATGATAGGCCTAACTTTGCCAACAAGGAACTCAACTTTCCATAATAACACTGCAAAAAAAATAATTGATTACGTTAAAATAAATCAATGTTTAGAAAAAAAAACCTGGGAAAATCTCACCAAATTTAACTCGGCAGAAGAGGCCTGGAATTTCTTTTTAACATATTTACAAACTCTCATTACACAAAATACTAAAACGATATACATACCTATTTCACACCGCAAAGTAAGACTTAAAAAATGGATTACCCAAAGCATCATAAATAGCATTAAAAAAAGGGACAAAATACACAAACAAGTCAAACTGAACCCATATGATACTTCGCTTTATTTCTTCTACAAAAGGTACAGAAACATCTGTTCTCTAACAATACGTAAAGCCAAAGAATTATACTATCGTAACAAACTGATAACATCAAACTATGACCCTAAAAGCGTATGGTCAATTTTGAGGGAAAGTTCACATTCACAGAAGAAAAAAGATGATACCATAAAAAATCTACTCATTGATGATGAAGAACTCCACTTCCACGACAATCCTACACGCATCCTCAATCACATCAACAAATACTACACAAATATTGGAGTTAGCCTAGCTGAAAATATCAAAACTACGCAGCCTCCCCAAGATATTCAGGAACCTCAAAACAATACATCTAACATCAATAATGAACATTTTTATAGACACTTCAAATTACGAAATATTACACTAGAAGATACCAATAAAATAATTCATTCACTAAAGAATAATAATACTACGGGTTCTGATGGTATAGACTCTAAAACTATCTTAACTCTAAGCCAACAACTACTTATACCACTCACATATTTAATTAATCGTAGTATAAAAGAAGGAATTTTTCCTAGCTTATTAAAAAAAGGCCTTATTATTCCAATTTTCAAATCAGGACAAAAAAACAATGTTAACAACTACAGACCCATTACGCTACTAAATACCATTTCGAAAATTCTGGAAAAAACGATTAAAAAACAGCTTCAGCACTATCTAGAAACAAAACAAATACTCTCGGTGAACCAACATGGCTTCAGGAAAAACAGGAGCACAGAACATGCAATAGCTACTGTAACAGACTTCATAACACATAATCTAGACGCTAAGAAAAAAGTTATTTCCATTTACTTAGATCTTTGTAAAGCCTTCGACACAATCTCACACGAAAAACTTTTCAAGAAGTTACAAAACATGGGCATTAATGGAGTAGAACTCAATTTAATTAAAAGCTTCATGTCTGACAGAACGCAACAAGTAAAAATTGGCAACAAGACAAGTGAACCACTTTTAATTACTTACGGAGTCCCACAGGGGAGTGTACTTGGCCCTTTACTATTCCTCATATATATAAACGACCTGTGCGATATTGAAATTGAAGGTAAAATCGTGACCTTCGCCGACGATACAGTTCTTCTCTGTCAAGCAGCCACATGGAAAGATGTATTCATAACAGCCGAAAAAAGTTTATCAATTGTCAAAAAATGGCTAAACAGTAATACTCTTACCGTTAATACAATCAAAACGAAATATATCACACATAGTATTACACAAAGAGGTCAACCTCCACCAAACCTAGACTTGCTTATACATGACTGTACTTCATCCAACTGCCAATGCGAACTTATAGAAAGGGTAAAACAAACAAAATACCTGGGGGTAATTATTGATTCACACTTACGCTGGACTGAACACATTACTTTCATCACAAATAAACTCAAACGAGTCATGCACCTATTAAAGTACATTAAAAACATCTTCCCACTTACAATACTAAGATCAATTTATTTTGCACTTTGTCAATCCATTGCCACATATGGAATACTAGCTTGGGGAAGTGCGACAAACATAGCAATTGACCCAATTAAAAAAATACAAAAAGCAATAATTAAACTCATCCTGCAAGTACCATTTCAAACAGATTCTAGCGAAATCTATAAAACATTAGAAGTCATGTCAATCAGACAACTTTATGCCAAATCTGTTATACTCCACCTACTCCAAAACAAACTGCATATTCCCATTCAACCAAAAACCACAATAAAAACCAGGTCCACAACAAATAAAATACTAAACATACCGATAACACACACCACACATGGACAAAGACACTTTGAGTATTATGCTACCAAACTTTTTAATTGTATGCCCACTACTTTGAAACAAATACTATCTGCTAATACATCTACAAATTTTCACAAAAAACATATCACTGCCTGGATTAAAAATCAAGATATTAAATTTATAGAAAACATTATAATCCCCAACCAAACATAACAAAACTACCAAAATTATAAAATGAAATAAACTAAATAATTAAATAGTTTTCAAGTATTCACCAACTATACATAGACTTGCAACTTGTATATGTGTGTATTGTAATGTATGTATATATATATATATATATCTATATGTATATATGCATGTACGTGTATGTATATGTATGTATATGTATGTTTATGTATATACATATTTTTCTTATTTTTTCAAATATATATATATATATATATATATATATATCTTAATATTATCTCTCTTAAAGTTTAAAACAAAAATTAAAAACTTTCTACTACAACACATAAATACTTGTCACACTTAATCACAAACACGTAAACACCTCAGCACAGGTTCTCCTAGTGAGGTGTTCACGAAACATACAAAATTACCCACCCACAGTTTCACCTTCTCAAACCTACCTTACACCCAACATAATTAAATTTCAAAATATATTATGTAAAAATGTTTTCAAAATATATTATGTAAAAATTATAATAAATAGGTAAATACTGTAATATATAGAAATAAATAAATAAACCAACCTTGTTTTGTAGTTATATGCAGCTTGGAGGCCTCCGTAATCTTATCCGCTTAAAATTCAGGTCTGTAATTCCTTTTGTGACTTGAAACTTGCACAAGAGATAAGATTTGTCAATTAATTACACAACTTATAAGTTTTCACAATGACAAGAAAAATTTTCATAAAAAACAGACGATATCAGTTATTTTCAGTTTGAATTCTATTTTCAAACCATCAGGTGTCTCTGTTAAATCCAAAGAGTACCTACCCAACTACCATCCTTGTGATATAAATAGATTTATTTAAATATTAGAACAAATAAAACATATTGCAAACCTACGAAATTTTATGAAAATTTTCTGATTCCGAAAACCTAAGAGATATCATTTATTTTTCAAGAGGATAAAAATTTTTTGAAAATAACAATCCTTCTTTTTAATTATCGGTTCAGTCCTTTCTAAACTCAATGTTTCTGTTTATAACATGACGTGTTTGAATTCTTATTAAGGTATTTCGTATTCATATTCGTGACGTATTTGAATCGGTTGCTGTCATCTGCAATGACGTTATATGAAATAATAATAATAATAAGTTATTTATTTCAGCCGAACAGAGCGGTGGGTGCAATACTCTGTCTGCCATAAAAAAGTATACATTACATAAAATTGATTTACATACTATATAAAAAAGAAAAAAATAAAATAATATAAAAAGATTTAAAAAGAAACATATATACACATATTTAGTACATGTATATCTACTACGGGGGCTTCAGATGAATTCTCCATGTTTGGTGAAGAGGCGCGCCCTGCCACTGGACCACGGCCTGGACGAGAGTGTTCTCCGATCTTTGGTAGCGCTGTCTCACCCCGGCTATTCTGTGGCGCATCAAAGCGGCGAACCCATGTACCCTTCCTTCTGCGAACATCTGCGAGGCACTGCATCGCCAAGGTAGGCCGAATAGCGCCCTATATGCGTTATTGTATTGTACTCGAAGTGTGTTCATGACGCCTTGTGAGTATCTTGTCCATAGTTCGCCGGTGTAAAAGCTCATGCAGTAGCTCTGGAATATGTGCTTCTTCACCGGAGAACTGCACCTGTTAAATCTCCTGGCGAGCATGTTGGCTCGCACGCTTAGTACTCTTCTTTGGCGTTCTATGTCATTTTTATCATTTAGGTCATCAGTGACGACATGCCCCAAATATTTTATTTAACTGCAGATTTTGACATTGTCTCCGCCGAGGAGAATGAGTGGAATTGCAGTAGGACCAGTATTTGCTTTAAACACCAGCAATGATGACTTTTTATTTTATTTTATTTATTAGCGTTATAAACAGTCTGTACAAAATTCATAAACGACAGTGATAAAAATAAGTATGTCATAGACCAATAAAATAACGACAAATTAATTTAAATTTAGAACCATAATGCAAAAATACACAATACCTACATTTCAATTTACATTTAAATTTTGATGGATATCAATAATATGTTTCAGGAAGTGATTTTATTTTAATTCGAACTGCTAAAAGTAGGAGAGAAAATGTGGTGATACTAAGAATAAAAAGAGAAATACAGAAATCAATGAAATATTAAGTTATTAGTTAAACATGTGGCATTCAATAGTGTTATTTTTTATGCATGCTGTGAATTTATCAAGGTTTGTATTAAACACATCGATATTTGGGCATAATCTGTTAAATGTGCTACAGCTTCTTCTTACAAATACATTTTCAAGATAATTTGTCTTGCTCTTAGAGACATAAAAGGTGTCTGGAGATCGAGTAACTCTTAATGGACATCTGAAATGAATATTTTGTAGTAAGTACGGGCTATCAATGAAGTTATGAATAATCTTATAGAGCATTAATAGGTCTCTGATATCTCGGCGTTGATCAAGAGATTTAAGGTTTACGGGGACATAGTTTTCATCATTTTGCACGCGATAAGAGACATATTTCATAAACTTTTTCTGAACTCTTTCTATATTTGCTTTATATGTAGAACAATGAGGGTTCCACACTGTAGAAGCATACTCCAGGTGGCTTCTAACATAGGATATGTAGAGAGTCTTAAATGTTTGTGGATTTTTGAAAGCTGAACTTACTCTTAGAATAAATCCCAATATTTTCAAAGCCTTCGACGTGATATGCTCGACGTGAGATTGAAAAAGAAGCTTACTATCTAATAGAACTCCAAGATCTCTTATTACATTTACTCTGTTTAAAATATTGTTCTTAATAATGTAGGGATATAATATTGTGTGTTTCTTTCGAGAATAAGATATAACACTACATTTATCTGCATTCAAAATAAGGCGATTTTCTAGACAATATACATTAACCAGAGAGTCAAGGTCATTCTGGAGTTCTAAACAATCCATCTTAGACTTAATGATTTTGACAATCTTTTTGTCATCTGCATATAGGTACAGTTGAGAGTTACGGATAGTTTTGTTAACGTCATTCAAAAAAATATTGAATAAGAGGGGGCCAAGATGAGATCCTTGGGGAACTCCTGAGGTTACGGGGACGAAACTAGAGCAGAATCCTTGTACAGTTACAGCTTGCATACGATTGTCGAGATAAGAGGCTAACCAACGAAGAAGGTCACCATGTATACCCATTGCTTCGAGTTTCTCAATTAAGATGCTGTGTGGGATTTTATCAAAGGCTTTGGAGTAGTCTGTGTAGACTACATCGACTTGATATCCGTTATCCATAGCAACAAGGACTGTGTGAACAAACTCACATAGATTAGTTTCTGTTGATTTTTTGGTGACAAAACCGTGTTGATTCGAAATTATGTGTGGTCGTATGCAAGGAAAAATGATATCAAAAACTATTTTTTCAAAAAGTTTACCCATTACATTTAACTTAGAGATTGGTCTGTAATTTTCAATATTATGCTTATCTCCTTTTTTGAATATAGGCACAATGTATGAACTTTTCCATTCCTGCGGAAAAATTCCAGAAGATAATGAAGCTTTGAATATTAGACTTAGCGGATAACATAGAATTTTTGGCATTGTACATCAAACCATGACTATCGACGTATGATTGGCAAATGGCCAGAAGTTTTCTCATTGCCCTTACTGATGGGGCTAGTATAACCATGTCATCTGCATAACTTATATTATTCATAAATAATATAACGTCATTGGTCACCTGGCTGTCATTCGGATAAAATTAGAGATCATCATTCAATTCCGCCGTTAACAAAAGCGCGTCGAGAATTGTTTCTCTCAGGCCAACTTCAATTCCAAAGCTTTATTGGGGCCCTTTCGTATTTATTGTCAAAATTGCGTAAATTTAAACAGCAGCAACTCACAATGATCTTATCGCAAATAAACTTATCGATATAACATTCGAATACCTACCCCAATTGGGGATACAGTTACAGTGGAAAAGGATTCGCCTGCGTCGCTTTTTCCATAAATGTAATAATTCATATTCCACTCCCTTCACCCACGCTACATACCTACCCTCATTGGGGACACCATGGAAAATAATTAATTTTCCATTCCCTTCGCTGTCGTCACTTAATCCAGTTGGGAATACCAAATATTCAAGGTTATTGAGGAATAAGGAACTCCAGTGAATAATATTATTGCATTAAAAAAATATGTTCATGTAGACCAGTGATTCCCAAAGTGGTCCAGGTGGACCCCCAGGGGTCCATGGGAGACTCGACAGGGGTCTACGTTGGCATGGTATAGAAATGGGGGTCAACAAGTTGCATGTGGGGGTCCACGAAAATTTATCTGGTTTCGATAGTAAAGTACAAAAATGTTGGCTTGACTTTAACTATCAATTTAGGCAATTAATAAACTACTCAAAAAAATTAAGGGAGCAAAAGAAATCCATTTTTTTCGGTGGTTTTTGACAGGCTGTATTTCGGTGAAAAATGGTCGTATTGAGATTTTAAAAAAAGCAATTTGAAGCTTTAAGATTATAATTTTCATATTATTGGGAATTTTTTTAGGAGCTAGTTCTCATGCAATCCTAATTTTTTGTTATTTTTTTGGTACATGGGCTTGAATTTTTTTTTCGCTTAGGCCGGCTTATGAATCAGATAGCCTTAATATTTAGCAATAATTTCCTTTTTTTAAAACCTCCCTTAATTTTTTTGAGTAGTGTGTTTTTAGAAGGTCAGCGACTGTTACTTGTAAAAACTTGCATAATCGATATTTAATTCTATCAAGATGGGAAATGCAGGACTAGGTTTTTTAAAAAGATTTTCATAAATTTTTTTGTCGTGGAAGAAATGTGTATAATTTATTGAAACTTTGAGGTCATTTTAAACATCTATTTAAGAAAATATTGTGAATTTTTCGATGCATTTTTTCGGAAAATATGAAAATTATCAGCTGCTATACATCGAACGTCATCATCAGACGTAGCTTTTGGGTGCATTTTGGAGGCCACAGTTTTCGTCTCATATCAATAGGGTTTTGAATTTAATTTAAGAACATGTGCCTCTTCTATGTAAACCTAACTTTTCCCAAAAAAAATGAAATTTAAATTTTTTACAGGTTTGTTAACAGGAAACCTTGATTTTTTGCCTTTTTTCATTTTTTGCAATAAAAAAAATACTTTTGACAATGATATTACTACGAATTTCGGTTAACATAGAGCGTAATTATATAAATTAGGTATCTGCACATTTTAAAAATGTTTGATTAAAAACTTTCTGAGCTACAAAAATTGAGTGCACACAAATTCCAAAAAAGTCGTTTCGACAAATATGATTTTCAAGTTTACCTCGCGGTTCGGCACAAACACCCTCGTAATACCGGAACGAATTTAAATTTTTATTCATAACTTTGGGAACATATTCTTAAATAAATTTTATTTCATAAATTAACAATTTATGAAATTAAAAGAATTTGAGTCAACTGCATGTATTTCCCCCCTTTAGTCTGTAATATTTTATTTTAATAAATAGAACACAAGAAAATATACTATTTTTCTTTTTATTTATATCACTCCGAATTTAGGGTTGGATCTCAACCGCGACGCAAATTTCCATCGTCAGATCTAATCTTCACATTTTTGATCAGTTTTGGGAATATGGTAGAAATGTAGCAGCAGGGGGTCCAACGAAATCATTAAAATTTTGAAAGGGGTCTACGAGAAAAATAAGTTTGGACCTCTGATGTAGACCAATAAACGCTGATTCTGAAAATATAAGTTTTATTTAATACTATTAAACGCAGTTTTTTTTTAAATGTAAGTCAATTTTTAATCGGGTCGTAGAAACACGCTGTCAAGTTGGCATTATTTATTTAATTAATATAATAACATGTAATACAATATAAGATATGGGTAGTCCCACAAAGCTGTGACAGATCAGCTTGTCTGTAGGTTCTACCATTTAATATTATTACATAACACACATTAGCCTAGGTTACAATATTAATACCTAATATAAGATTTAGGATAGATAAATATGTTGTTCATTTATTAACCACTATTTTGTCAGTTTATGGCAGGGTTCCTCATTATTTTTTAAATTAATGTTTTGATTTAACATGTTGTAAATCAAAGGTATCATATATTCGAGCGTTCTGCTACCATACTTATTTGATGGTATTGGTATTTTTAGGCCTTTGTTTTCGGTAAATCTTGTTGTGTGACTATGCACCAATAAATTTTTATACGTACTTTCTCCCGAATTATCCATAATTATAATGTACCAGAGAAGCCCTTTATTTGGAAGTAGGCCCTCAGACACATACAGTAATTTTAAGTTGTTTCTTTGTTTGTAAATGCTAGGTTTAACAATTTTTTTAATTATGGCAGTTTGTAAATTTTGAATGTATTTAATATTAATTTTACTCGAGTGTCCCCAAGTACGAATTCCATATCTAAGTATGGATTCGACCATAGATGATATATATATTTGAGAGTGCATCGAGGGAACACAAATTTTAATTTATAAAAATTACTCGCCAAACATCGGAGCTGGTTACAAATTTTGATCACTTGTTTATCCCATTTTAAGTTATTATCTACGATTATGCCAAGGTAAGTATATTCATTTGTAAAATCAATTTTTTCACAGTAGCAAATGTTATCAATTTTTTTATGTATGCATTCAAAATTATGTGCAATTATTTTAGGTAAATTCCACAATTTCAGGCCCGGTGATTTTATATACATACATTTAGTGTTTTTGACATTAAGACATTTAGTGTTTTTGACATTTTTGACATTAGTCCTACATCATGAGACCATTTGAGTAGCTCGTTAAAGTCTCTTTGTAATTCTTTAATAGCTATTTCCGGGTTTTCATTTGTTACAACTAGTACAGTATCATTTGCAAAAATGAATCTACGGGCTATTTTAAAAAGTTTAGACAAGGCAATGACATATATAATGTATAATTTAGGGCCTAAAATTGACCCTTGGAGTACTCCTGATTTGATAAATCTAAAATTACTCATTTCATTCAAAATCTTAACATACATTTTTCTATTTGTTAAATAGTTTTTGAAAAATGATAGTAGTTTACCACGGATTGTTATGATTTCAAGTACCTTGATTAATTGTCTGTGGCTAAGTGTATCGAAAGTTTTTGAGAAATCAATACCAGTACATGTTATCTAGAGTTAAGTTGTGAATTTACATAATTAGAAAATTTTTCGAGAAGTTTATCACAGCTTTTTTTTTGGAAGCCATACTGTTTTCTAATGCGGGTAACAATGAAAAAGGCCTATAATTATTTATTACGGTGTGATCTCCATTTTTATAAATGGGCTTTATGATGCTGCATTTTAGTTCAGCTGGAATGATGCTTGTGTCAATAATTTTGTTTATTAGTTGGGTAATCATAGGACTAAGTAGTTTTACACGTTTTTTTAGATCATACATGCGAATTAGATCCACGTCCAGTGTCTTGGAGTTTTTCATTCGTCCGATAATGCATTCAGTTTGTTTCGCATTCGCTCTTGGTACATTGAATGTTGCAAATGTTCTTGATTCCAATCAGACGCTCGAACGTTGCATTCGTGTAATAACTAATTTACGCCCTCGTCAAAGAAATTTGCAAAGTTTTCTACCGTCACATCCGCCGTTTGAGAATTTAAGAAATATTTAGATATGATTTCGTCACAATCGGATTTATTTTTCCTTCCCAATATTTGATTTACTTCATTCCATGTTTTTAATGTCGTTGAAGCAATGATTAAATTTGTTATTATAATTTTTTTTTTGGTGGTTAATATTTTTTTATTCAGTTTATTTCTGTATTTCTTGTATTCGATTTCATATAATTTATTGTTAGGGATGTTTTTCCATTTTCTCCATAGTGTGTCTCGTAGTTGTATATTTTCAATGAGATTATAATTTATCCAGTGGTGAGTTTTTAGTGGTGACGCGACGTCACTGTTCCTCGTGTCGTGAAGTCACCGTAAAGTCATTGAATGGGAAATGTATGGGAATGTAGGTATGACACAAGCCATCGTAATTTATTCGTTTATTTATTTATTTATTGTGAAAAACAGTTAACATGTATATCCAATTACATTTCACAATTTTTAGTTAATAGTGTAAACTAAAGAATACCTTTATTTCGCTCTTGAAATGATTGAAGTTCGATCGAAAAATGTCAATTTCAGAAGAAAGGTTTAATAGTGAGGTCATTCTCCCCAGAGGCATAACCATTTGTAGGTTGGTCCTGCCTCTAGGAAAAGTAAAAAGTCTGTGTTGCCTTGCTCTGGTGAAGTTATCGGGGACATAAAGTGAAATCCTTTCCAGGACATCAGGATTACAAATGTGCCCGTTTAGCAGCTTGTGTGCTACTAGTACCATTGCAATTTTTCTCCTAACGTCGAGACGATTTAGTCCCAGCATTCCCGCGAGAAAATCAGAGGGATACAACAAAGGGTAGTACCCAAACTCTCGCATGTACAGGTACCGCATGAACTTTTTTTGCACCTTTTCAACATCATTTGCGTATAGGGCATCTTCGGGTCCCCATATTACTGATCCACTTTCGAGAATGCTGCGAACCAGAGAGAAGTAGAGCATTTTTATGACTGCTGTGTTGGAAAAAGATTTTGCGTTGCAGATTACAAAGCCTAGCATTCGCATCGCAGAGTTGCATACCGAATCGATATGAGAACGGAATGTCAGGCGTGTGTCAAAAGTGATTCCTAAATCCCTCATTTGTGAAATATGTTTTAACGAGGTACCAGACATTTTGTAGTTATAATATAGAGTACTCCTAGCCCTTGTATAGCACATAATTGTACACTTTCTGCTGTTAAAATAGAGTTTATTCAGATTACTCCATTCTACGATTCCGTCGATATCGGTTTGTAAACGAATAGAATCTGCTTTCGATATTATATTGGTATAAAGTTTAATATCGTCAGCAAATAACAAAAAATTTACAAATTTTATAAACAGTGATATATCATTTATAAACATAGAAAATAATAGAGGTCCTAAATTAGACCCTTGCGGGACCCCCAGAGTTTGTGAAGTAAGGTTTTGAAGCAAACTGCCCATAAACTACATATTGTTTTCTGTTAGATAAATAATTGTGGAAGAACAGAATTTAAATTTACATACTGTTTATAGAGATTTAATTCTTGTGTTTATTGAAACATTATTCAGGCTTAAATAATGTTTCGAAAATAAAAGTATCTCTTATTAGTTTATCTCTATTATTGAAAATATTCAAAAACTACTGCACAAAAAAAATAGTAATGCTTACATACATTTCCAGTAAGGAAATGCTCTTTTATTCGATATTAGTTTAAATTGTGGAATCCCGCATTTTCCGCACAAAATACCCAATCAGTTTAAATTCTAAAAATTACCCGTAATTTGCAGAATTTTTCACTAATTTTTTTTTTTTTTTTTTTACATTAACTCCACACAGGAGGCCCTGAGGAAAATAATTTCCCTCAGGGCCTATGTCATCTGGGATGCTGTGTGGAGGGTCTTTTTGAGGAGAGGAAGGAATGAACATTGGTCTTGAAGAGACCCATGTTGTAGGAAGGAGGAAACACAGAGGCCGGCAAATCATTCCACAGCCGAGCTGTTGAACACAAGAACGAGTCGAAGAAACGACCCGTTCTCATGTGACAAATGTCAACCGTGTACAAATGTTGGGCACGCGTTTGGCGTGTTTCCCGACTATGCACCGGTGCCGAAGGGATCAATGATGCTAGTTCCTCGGAGCATCTTCCATTGTAATACCGGTAGAACAAGGATAGCATTCCCACCCGACGCCTGTGCTCTAATATCAAACGGACCGCCCGTTTCTGCACAGAGTCGAGGGTATTTTTCAGGTATTTTGGAGCTCCAGACCAGAGATGGCTGCCAAATTCAACCGTGGGGCGTACTTGTGATTTGTACAAGGTTAGCAGTTGTGTACTATTAAAGTATCTGCGGGCCCTGTACAGTACGCCCAGTTTTTGGGAGGCTAGCTTTACTCTGGCTTCAATGGAGCCCCCTTACCTGAGCTGGTCACTTAGGGTTACACCAAGCATATCAATGGAGGGCCTGTTCGGAAGATTGGCTAACTAATTGGCAACCCTAGTTCATGGATGTATCAAATGTTGCCATAAACTTATTATTCGCTCTTTGATGTCAAAATAATATGATTATTGTCTATGAAAATTAACCTAAAATGTGTGACACTTCGTATTTTGAATGTTCATTTCGGAAAAGCTAAAATTTTTAATAATGCTGTGTCAACGAAACTGTAAACTATAACTTAAAATAATTAAAACAAATGCTTACATTTATAATCTTTCAATCCAATATGCAATAAGATCGCAATGGCTTTCCGAACGTTCTTCAAGATTTCGTCACCGGTTGTGAACATTTTCAAACGGCATTTAAAATTACCAAATAAATCATGTTATGCCATTCGCTGCATAAGTCTTCCAGCTTTCGCCTTCACTGTTGCCAAATGTGAAACTACACCATATAATTTTAACTGGGATGCAGAAAGCTTAGAACATGAATTCCTTATAAAACAATCTTGTACTGTTAATATAAACTCTGCCAGTCAACTATTGACTGTAACTTTGGTTGCAATACAGGACACTAGTCAAAGGTAAGTTTTCTATTTGATTCGGAGACGTTTTACATGAATGTTACATCAACAGCGGTACCACACTTGGTCCTGGCCGCTTTTAAGAAACGCCTCCACTGCCTCCCTACAGTTCCTTAAGCCTGGATGTGGTGTATCGCCTTCTTACCGTCCAACCGCATAAGTATAGGCCTCCCAATACTCCGTTGTCCTGCAGACTTAGTTAAATATTTCCCTATCGAGTCCACGCTCAAAACACACTTTAAAAAAATAAAACAAATGGTACTAGGTAGATAATGGTTAGTAGTAAGTAATTTAGTAACCAGAATTGAAAAATATTGCGTTTTAATGTGTTTTTTTTATTTATAAAAATGCGAAATGTAAATTTTCAAGGACCGCCGTGTTAATTACGACGATGAAATACGCATTTTTAAAAGAAAAAAATCACTTTCCGTCAGTTAGACAATAATAAGTTACTGAATTACTTATTACCTAACTGTAATCTACCTAGTACAATTTGTTTTAATTTTTTAAAGTGTGTTTTGAGCGTGGACTGGGTAGGGAAATATTTACCCAGACTTATTATAGAAAAGCCTGTTTGGTATTCGGCTGTCTTCCATTTGTGTTTCATATCCTTCACTCACACTTTAATCCAGTTTCCAAGAAATTTCCACAACATTTCATTCGTTTACAGAAGAACACCTTATATAGTTGTCATTCTGAAAGAGAGTTGATGCTCCAAATCCTTAAAAGAAAACCTATTTTATTCTAGGTTACGTGAATCTCTAAGTCTGGAGATGGCGCTAATGAAGCAAGCCATGGAATGGGGAGACATGGGCACACCAGATGAGCACTGGGAGAGGCTGGTGGACGTCAGAGGGCGCCTCACAGACCTCAAACATAACTTGCTTCAGCTTACAAGTAAGATAGATGCTATTTAGCTTTCACTCAACCAATAGAATTATGTTGGGTAAATATTCCCCTATCGAGCCCATGCTCAAAACACACTTTTAAAAATTAAAACAAATTGTACTATGTGGCTTACAGTTAATAATAAGTAATTCAGTAACCGGAATTGAAAAATATTGCATTTTGATGATTAGTTTGTTATCTTTAAAAATGCGAAATGTCATTTCTCAAGGAACGCCATGTTAATTACGACGGCAAACATCTCACGTGATTTTTCGTGTTTATGAAACCAAACAAAATAATGATCAATACGCATTATTTATCATTTCCAAAGATTGCAATTCGTACTTATTATTGTCTAACTGACAGAAAGTGATTTTTTATTTTAAAAATGCGTATTTCATCGTCGTAATTAACCCGTTTAATCACAGGAGACCCAAGTTGTCCCAAAACATCATATGCCGTTATAATAACAGGAGACCCAGATTGTCCCAGAGCGACCGTGCATTATTAAAAGTTAGATATCTCTCTTTCTGTAATGTGAATATTTGTGATTTCTTTTATGTTAGAATCGGAAAGAAATATTGCTTCTCATTGTCTTAGAATTATATGAACTAGGTTGTTCAGATATTTTACAAACCTGATCAAAAGTGACGGTTTGATTTTGCGCCTATTTGTGACGTAACCCACATTTAATTTTAAAATAAAATTATATGAAAGTGATAAAAAGTGAGGTGACAGTTTTATTACAAATTTTGTTTAGAAAGGGAATCTGAATTTAAAATTTGAAGTTTATTCTATTTTAATTACTTTAATTCAAATATTCGCAGGTATGCATTTTTTAGCCAATTTACATTTCCAATATTTTTATTTTTTATTTTATTTATTTTATTAATTATAATGTATTACAAAAAAAAAAACATGGTAACACATTATTCCCAATGAGTTAAGAAACAAACTCATTACGGGAAGGACAGACACATATAAGTACATTTTACATGGATATTACATAGATATTACAAGTTAAAAAAAAATAATAATAATAAAAGATGCATTGTCAGGAATAGAGCTTTTTGAAATACTGAGAGACATTCATACACATAAACCATAAAAATAGAAAATAAAATAAAATAAACGTATGAAAGCGAGCGAATCATTTAAAAAACATTTAAAGCGAATCATTTAAAAACATTTTCAGAAAATATTCTTTAAGCGTTTTAATTAATATTTTTTTGTTAGCTACTGGTTGCTTTATTTCATGAGGTAATGCATTGTATTGTTTATATGCAGTATATTGTAATGAGTTAATACCAAATTTAGTTGTGTGGGTAGATGATGCTAGGTGTATTTGATTTTGAGATCGTGTTTTGTGCTGGTGTATGTCTGAATTAAAGGCTGGTCTGATGGTAGTGTGTGAGGATCTATGTATGATTTGTAATATTGCACTAGTGATATTGTATTTAGGTAGGACCGTAAAAGGAAGTATGTTTGTCTTTGAATATATATGCTTGATATGTGTATCCCACGGCAGACGGTAGATATTCCTTATAGCTCGATTTTGAATCACCTGTATTTCTGATATTTGTTTTTTAGTAATAGTTCCCCAGATACTAACTAAATAACTCAGATGAGAGTGAATCATCGCATAGTAAGTGGCCCGTAGTAGAGATGTGGAGAGAAGACCTTGGAGTCGATACAGTACACCGGTTATTGGGGAAATTTTCGATTTCACATGCTCAACATGGGAGTTCCACGAAAGTTTAGAGTCTATTAAGAGCCCTAAGTATTTCGTAACTTCTATATTTTGGAGTTTATCAGTTCCAAGTGAAATATTCATGGACGCATAATCCTTGTTACCGAAAGTTAGGTAGTGCATTTTTTTTATATTGTGGCTCAATTTATTAATACGCAGCCAATTAGCTAGAATTGAGACATCTACATTCATTAGAGACTCAAGGTCACTCAGGCTTGTACTGTGATAGTAGATTACAGTATCATCCGCATAAAGTTAGAGTTTTCCAGATATACCACATTTAGTTATGTCATTGACATATAGCAAGAAAAGCAGAGGGCCAAGAATTGATCCCTGAAATTAAAAATAAAAATTAAATTAAAATTTTAATATTTATAAACAAAAATGTTGATTTCTAATAAACATATCGGAAAGATTATTTTATCTAAATTTTAGAACAATTTTTATTTTTGCAAAAGCGTTAAAAAAAACTAATAAATAGGAACATTTAAAATGCATGGGAAGAACCAGGAATTTTGCGCGCAAAGTTTGACAGGCAAAAGTTGACAGAAAATTATTTTCTTATTATTCGAAGGGTTAACATGGCGGTCCTTGAAAAATGACATTTCGCATTTTTTAAATTAAAAAAGAAACATCAAAACGCAATATTTTTCAATTCCGGTTACTGAATTACTTATTACTAACCATTATCTACCTAGTACAATTTGTTTTAATTTTTTAAAGTGTGCTTTGAGCGTGGACTCAATAGGGAAATATTTACCAAATATTCAGATACGCTGGACTTCATTAACCTTTATATGCCTGAAGGTAAAAATCATGTATCACCCAAGGGGGTCATTAAAATCCCCAATATAACACAGAGCAATATTTTTTCTTTATGTTTTTTTTTCCTTTTTCCAGTAATAATCAAATATTAGATACTATTTTTTTATACCTACCGTTTTAACTGGACGTTGCCCATCTCCCCTTGTACCTTGTGGTCCCATGTAAGAACAAAAAAATATTTCATGGTGGTCCCCGGTCAAAAAAAGGTTGGGAACCACTGGTATAGGGTCCGGTCCTTTTATGAGTACTTTGGATTGCCTCATTCCGGGTGCCCTCTCCCATTTCTCCGTGCTGGGATTTGACTAACCTTTCAATTTTATATATTTTGGTGTGACAAGCACCACTTCTGCATGAATAAAAAAAGGCATTGTTTATTTTTTTCATTTATTTTATTAAAGAAAACTACATAATATGTACATAATATTATTATTTGTGGTACATAATATGAATAAAAAATTTGTAATAGACTTCCAATATCTAAAAATAGTGGGAAGTTTGTGAGGGTACAATGATAATTTCCCCTTTCATAAGCTTTTAACGGAACCATTAAAAATTATTACATAATATTCCACATTGCCAACAAACAATAGAATCGCATAATGCCCGTACCTCCCCTTACACATACTTCAACACAATGTTTATTATATACATAAGTGATTTGTTAATATATTTATACTAACTCATCTGAATGCAAAAAAAAATTACGACAAGATAACAGGTAACCATCGCTGACAAAATTTAAAAAAAAATGTATTTTATTAAAATGAGAGGCATAGATTACAAAAGTTAACTTGGAACATGGAGATGAAGATTATTTTTAAAAAAATTGTAAATAATTATTAAAAAATATATATTTACAGCAGACCCCTAACTTGTACATGTGAATATGTCTCATTTATATACAGGGTGTAACAGGACGTACCCGAGGGATTTTAACCAGCGATTCCTGAGCATATTTAGAGTAAAAAATGTAAATGAAATTTTGGTCTCCGGTGATTTTTTGATGACTTTTTTTTTATAATTTTTTTTCTTCAAATTCAAACAAAAAAAAAATTTTCGGCATGTTGTCATTGATCACTCAGCCGAGTAACCGACCAACCCCTCACCCCGCCTCCAACTGTCCAACACCTACCATTTTTTAATGTTTTTATAGAAAAAATAAATTTAAAAAAAAAACATCAAAAATATCACCGGAGACCAAAATTTCATTTTTTTTACTCCAAATAATGTCAGGTTAAAATCCCTCGGGTATGTCCTGTTACATCCTGTATACAGTAAAATTCGGATATAACGACTTCGCTTATAACGCCTTACCGTTTTTAGCCTATAAACGTTAGTTTATATGGTCGTCGGTGGTTTATAACGACCATTAAAGTTAGGTTTCATAGTTAGGAACTAGGAAAATATATCCGTTTAGTACGACTCCGTTTTAATGAAAAACTGCATTTTAATGACCTATTTTTATGAAAATTCGTCCGGCTAGAATGACACACAGTGTTTTGTTTACAAAACCTAGCACCAATACCTCGCCGCCCAGCGTCTCGCCTACTCCCCGGCTATTCCCCGTGTGCTAACACCTATCCTTTTAGCATGCGTAAATCACAGTCGGTGTTTATACAATCATCTGTTGCGACTAGGTTAAAAGTTTGACATAATGAGTTCCGTGAAGTGAAAGAGTTTTTCAATTGAAGAAAAAAGTGCTATATTACAGCGTTTCGTTAAGAAGTTCGGCGTGTTCCATATAAAAGCAAGCTTAAATTATCCGATCGTTTTGTGTGTTGTCCGGTTAGTACGACAAAGTATCGCCGATCCCTTGAAAGTCGTCTTATCCGGATTCTACTGTATATGATAGGGAAGAGAAAGATTTGGGAAGGAGATGCGGAGAGGAAGGTCAGGAATTACCTAGCTATATAGATCTGATCACCAAACATGGCTAGTATTTTAATTTTTGTAATTTCAAGCACATTTCAATTCTGAATCATATTACGTTTATTTTCATTCATTTTAGTAGTGAAGTTGAACAATATCATGATTGTTAAATGTGATTTCTAGAGTCCCAATTTATAACATTCATAGTTTACAAAACACGGGTTGGACTTACGATGGCTAGAATAATGACCAAATAGGTTGTAAAAGCTGGGGTCAGCTGTACTTCAGGCGAAGATTACCTTTAATCAAGATGTACATAATAAAATTTCAAATTCAGTGTTTTTACTAGGGTCAACCTTTACAAATATGTTAATAAAGTCAGTGAATTTGGTTCAGTAATGCCACATTATTATGTATAAAAAAAATCCTCATGCAACTATTTTCTTTGGTCTAGTGTGAAATCAAATTTTGTTCCAAAATTGTTAAACGGTATGCATGTCAATAATTAGTTTTTTTAATTATCGAAAATACCCGATAAGATTTTAATAAAAAAAACAGGATTTGCTTCATAATGTTTACTGGATTTAAGGAAGCACATACTTATTATATCGTTAATACCATAGAATAAAGAATAATATGTACAAGAATTGCCTCGTGATACAATTATAGACCCAATTTGTGCCTATAATTCCGTTTAAAAATGTGCTTTCGAAATTCAAATGGGATGGAGATATACGATTTCAGGGAAGTGTAAGTGAGACGGAACGATGGGGTTGGTTAAATGGAACATTTGTTTCCATTAAAATTTGTACGGAAGGCACTTCTAAGTGTTATATTCTTTATTCTTCAGTTAACACAAATACATCTTATGTGAATAGTATTTTTCCACATTTCAGGAGACAAATAACTCATTTGAGATTTCATATGAAACTATGTTAATTTTAGAACCATTTCCATAATTTGGGAAAATCATTCCTATGGTTGTGTATTCACATTGATGATTCTTTCATTGAATAGTTTTAAATAAAATAAAAAATCTGATCTGTTATGAAATACATTATAATGTTATACAAGTTTTAAAAAACATATAGCACATCCCTGTACAAAAATTGTCATAAGTCAAAATTTTATTTTTATCTCTGAATAGTAAATTGATTGTGATTATTATCTATGCCCCAGAAAACCATATTTAAGTTAGATCACTCTATCTCCAATAGATGTCGCTAGTGTCTCTTTTTGAACTTACAACTCTTTTCTACAGGATGTGCGATATGTATTTATGTATTGCATTTCACAAC
This sequence comes from Limnephilus marmoratus, assembly GCA_917880885.1. NCBI lineage: Eukaryota > Metazoa > Arthropoda > Insecta > Trichoptera > Limnephilidae > Limnephilus > Limnephilus marmoratus. The sequence goes on from OU862922.1 coordinate 47,759,642, forward strand.
AACTCTTCTTTAGAAATAATGTGTAAATACTAAAATGCATAAACTAAAAATAATATGATAAATTATTTATTATTAATTAATATAAACAAAACATGAAAAAGAAATATAATAAAATTGAAAATAATCACACCCAAATATTTGATTTTTTTTTCAAAACAGTAAATTAAATTATTGTATAGTTTTGAATTATTTTTAATGTGCTGCTGCCTGGGGTACTTTTTTCAATATTGTAGAAAAATTAGAGGTCTCACAATTATTATTAGAGTTAACCCAAACATAAAACTTAGATTGTGTGTTTTGGTGCAATAATTTTAAAAAGAAACACACACATTCCCGGGTTATGTATAACCTGACAATATTTGAAAATATCCTACTATAACCACAGTAAGTGGAAAATTTTACTTGTTTCAAGATGGAGGACTTAGCCAGGCGAGGAATTGAACACATGACGCCTGGATGGGCCCAAACGCGATGCCAACTCAACCACTAATCGATTATTGTTATGAGCGAGAAAGGGACAACAAATTTTACAGTGTGTTCCTTGTATTATTTTTTAAATTAACATTACCATTTCTCTGAAATTTTTATTTCTAAGGTCGGATAACATGTTAAAAACAAGTTATATGCAAGTTATGCATCTGTGCAAGTATTGTGTTTGACTCAACTCTTGTTGTGATAACTGTAATAATTGTTATATTATTTAAAATGGTTATTTTAGAAAATTAAAAGAAAAATAAAATAAAAACTTAGTAAAATCTATACGCAACTTCATTTTAGTCTAAAATCAACCTACAATAAAGTGGTGTATACATTTTTTAAACAATTATAATCATAATAAATGTTTGATAAAATAAATAATAATTAATCATTAAACAATAAAAAAATAAATTCTACTATAATTAATAATAGAAATAATATGTTATTCATGATATAAATTGGTTAAAAATGAACAGAAATATTACATATTCAAAGTACCTTTTAGATATTTCAAGATCGGAAAGTGTTTTTTTACAGGTATAATAATGTATAATTTAATTTCTGTTTTCGATAATATTGTATCTGCACTATGGACATTTTATAAAGTTTATTTTAAATTATAATAAAATAATATAATGGTTTAATAATAAATTCACACAAATTGCATTACAAAACATTTAACTTTAATGGTATGAGAACATGTTTTTATTTCACTAAAATAATTCATTTATCCTGCCTGAAACAGGAAAATACTAGAGTAAAAATTAATTAGTGTTCGGAAAATTACAGTGGTCAGAGTTTAATTTAAATTTGATTATTATCTATGAATACATTTAAAATAATTGTTTGTGACTTTTTATATCAATAATTAAAATAAAATCTGAAATATGCCAATTTCTACCACAAATTATAATAATAATCGGTGACATAAATGAAAACATTGACTTCAATATTGCGTTGAAATTGAATTAAAAAATTGAATTCATCGGATAAATATTATTATTTAAATAAAAAAAATATTTTCAAATTCTAAATACACACATAATAATAATGTAGGTCCCATAATATAATATAATATGTACCTACCTACATTAAATCCAGATATATTTTTCAAGTAAAAGTTTAGTTTTTTTTTTTTTTTTCAAATGATATCAATTTTTCACAGTTTTCCAGTGTTATTAAAATATTCTCGTTTATCACATAAAACTTTGTCGAAAAGTGTATAATTTTGCTAAACTTATATTACAATAATGATTAAGTTCTACTTACTTGCTAGTGAAATAATAATGTAATATAAATAATGAAAATAAAGAATCCTAAATTATCTCAATCTTAACAACGCACAAACAATAACGAAATACGGATGGGTCCAAAAAAGTTCTGAACAACAGCGATTATTTGTCAATCAATCGGTAAGCTAAAATATAATTTCTTCAAATCCCCTTTCTTCCCCCTTGTTGATCTTCTAAGCACATCTTTCCACCCCTCTTCTCCCCTACTACTTTTATTTCTACCCACGCCTGTCTTTCTATATTTGATCATTTAGTTTTAGTACATATAATGTCCTGATGAAGAGAACATCGTTCTTGAAACATGTTGACTTTTTAAATAAAGATTATCGTGATAAAAACAAGGTGTTTTAAATTATTTCAATAATAAAATATCATTGCCAATTCGGTAATATGCGTTAATATTAATATAATATGGTAATATGTATTAGCTGTGGTTTCAAAATCTACAAAATATTTCTTCTAGTTGTAGTGCAATTTTAAAAAGTAAAAAATAAATTGTTTCTTTGTAAATAAAACACCCACAGAGTATTAAATATATCAGAGCTGCCCTTTTATGGGGAATGGATGCGCGGCCTTTTTCATAAAAAAAAATAATTTTGGATTTGAGGCCAAAATGCCCAACCAAATTGAATGATTATTTTTGTAATCAAAAGGTGTAGCAAGTATCTAGAATGGACATGTGCTACTTTATTTATTTGTGTTTTAAAATATAAAATATAGGCCATTAACTCGTTGTGGGCCGTTCGGACACCGGTGTCCGCGAGGTGGCGCGGCATTTTGAAATGCAATTTTGACCCTTATGTATACAGAAAGTGTATGAAGAACAATGTCAGAAACGCTTGCTCTATTATCGTACTTTACCATAGAGAAACCCGCAATGAGACAAGTCACTTCGAATAATTTATATTAAATTTTCCGTAGTCCGGGATGTAAAAAGATTCTGCGCATGCGTGAAAAAAAAATATCTCCTTTCTACTATTTTGACCCTTCTATGTACAAAATCGGTAAAGGAAGTGTCAGAATCACTGCCGCCAACATTCCCTATGGTATGGGTAAAGATTTCATTCATTTAGTAGCCACACAATATTTAAAAATAATTTTTGTCTGTGGGCATCTCCAACTGTCATTTTGGCGGCCGCGTCACATTGCCGATGCGTGACATGCGTGTACCTCGAATAAAACATCATAAAACCTATCAATTTACGTAATTACGCAAGTAATGTTATTTTGGTAAATAGTTTATTGTTCTAGGAATGTGTTTCAGTCAATAAAATATACGATAGGTTAAATTTAATCCACAAAACATTCAATTGAAGATCGTGAAATTTCCGTGTTTTTCTGGAAAAAGCCAGGACCTCAACAGGTTAAAGAAATCAGTTTTTCATGATTTTAGGGGCAACTTGTGAGTTAACGATACTTATAAAAAAAAATTTGCTCTATTTATTTTGGAAATATGATGAAATGTATTAAAAAATATATTTATTAAAAAAAAGCATTTGAATGGGCATAAATTTAAATTGCAAATGACCGATTTACATTGGAATACAAAATTGTCATACATTGATTAAAATGTCTAACCAAGAAAAAGCTTTTTTAAAGATTTTTATTATTTTTTTTACCACAATAGATAGGGAAAGATTATTTTTTTAATAATTATAATTTATTCTGACTTCAGTGGTAAAAACACCACTCGAAACTTTGATATTTGACAAATTATCATAACCAATGATATTTCAAATAATATCATATTATTTTATTGATGGTATTTGTGTTTAATTTGGAAAAAACTATTTTTTTTATATTTTAAGTTTAATGCTTTAAAATAATAAAAAAAATAGATGAAGCTGTTTCGGCCTGCAAAGACATTTTCAAACTAGGGGACGTAAAATGATAAAATGAAAATTTTGCTTGTTGAATTATTTGAAAACAAACTTTAATCACAGTTTGCAGATATTTTTTGGACCCACTGTACATAAATGCCAAACATCTATCAAAATAATTGCTTGGGTTTTCCTCTTGAATATTAATATACATTTATATTTTTATGCCAATATTGTTAATATCAATAAAATGTTATAATTACAAAGCTCTAAGCTTATATTCTATAGTATATTAAAAAAAGTATAAAACATATTTTCTCACAGACTCGTCGCTTTTCTCGAACGAGACCCCTGTGTTTATTTGAAGATTTTATTTATTTATAGCGAGAGAATCTATCATCTACAATACAAATGTACTTCTACGTTACACACATATCCACTAACTCCAAGTTCAGGCAATTCATTACAAAATACACATCATTTTAAATTAGGTTGAACACAACACATCCAAATCCTTGTGGCCCTTTGATTTCTCTTCCCTTTTCATTTTACGGCAGTATTAAAAATAAATTATTATTATTTTTGCATCTAAACGCCGGTTTGCTAAGCGAGTAAAGCTGAGTATACATGCATGCAACATAACGCGAACCGAACTACGAATTATGGGAAAGGAATGAAACAATCGCAAATGTCGCAAAACATCACTTGCGGTTACTTTGTTCCTTTCCCATAATTCGTGGTTCGATTAGTGTTTCGTTGCGTGCATGTGTACGCAACCTAATGTTTTCGAGAACTTGCAACTAATAAATAATATGACATTGAAACAATCTGTTTCTGGAATAGACCTATTGAAGTGACAATTTCCCTACCCATTTATTTAAGGAAAAGGGGGAGTTGTGTAGATGGTTTTTAAAATTATTGTATTCTTTATGAGAACTGGCATGCTTTCGGTATCAAGATAATAACACATATTCGTCTGGTGCCTTCTCCTTTTGGAGGGTGATTAACATCAAGGCATTCTTGACGCTACAGCTCTGAACAACTCTGCGTAACTGCGCCAGTCACATAGGTTTTGAAGCAATGAATTGAATAATAATCATAAATTGGTAAAAATCTATAAATGCACACCAGTTCTCATAAATAATGAAATAATATTGATTTGACTTTAAAATTATGTTTTAACTATTCAATTTGCTATACTATTGAATAAATTTTCACTTCAGTTTAGCCATAAATGATAGAAACAAAGGGAGATAATATGGCATGAAAGCGTGCTGACTGTCGCCGAGCTATAACCAAACTGCATGAGCATCAGAAGTTATGTGTTCGATGTTTAGGTAAAAACAATAAAAAGGCAGACGCCACTGTGCATATGGATTGAACAATGTTAACGACACGCTTTTATGCGAGGTTTCATACTAATAATGGTTCGTGGCCAATCTCCCTTATTTCTATCATTGACTGGTTTAAAAGTTAATTTGCTATAGTACCATTTAACAAAGATTATACGTTGTCAATGTTATCACTAGATGAAATATTGAAAATTAGTTTTAATTGATATATTTTTAGGTTACATGGAGTATGCAGAAAGGTTGGCAACGGTGGCCGCCGAGATATCCTACCTGACCGGCAACACGGTGGCATCGGACGCAATGTGCGAGCGGATCGACCAAGCTAACCGCGCCTGCCGGAGAGAAACTGAAGCCAACCACCGGCTGCAGGTGGAGAGTCTGGATTTGCAGCAAACGGCCATCGTCAACTCGGCTCAGATGGAAGAGATGATGCAGGGGAAGAAGACGGAGAGCAGCAGTGAGATCTTGGGAATAAAAGATTTAAAAGTTGAAAGCAGTACCAAATATGTCGCGCCTGGTACTAATATCGAAGATGTTATCGAAAACGCTATGCCGGGTAAAAAGTTTGAGGATGATTTCAAATTTACAATGCCAGGTACAAATCATGACGATGATATCAAATTTGCTACACCAGGTACAAAGTTTGACGATGATTTCAAATTTACAATGCCGGGTACAAAGTTTGATGATGATATCAAATTCACAATGCCAGGTACAAATCATGAAGATGATATCAAATATACTATGCCAGATACAGATTTCCAGGAAGATATAAAGTAAAAATTTTATGTAAAAATAAAATGACTTAAGAATGTTCCATGTTTTTGTTAATAAATATATATTGTTACTTTATCTTGTATGCTTAAAATTATTACTGAATTCTTTAAAAAGTAGGTGTAGATCGTAGATCAAGGTTCGTATAAAATGTATACTTTACAAGGTTCGCTCATACAGGCACTTTCTGGAAAAAATGCATTCATTCCAGTTGGACTCTGAAAACAATCTCTCACTTTTCTCTAGGTACAGTAGAACCCCTTTAATTTGAAAAAACGCATAATTCGAAATTTACCTCAAAAAAATGTCCCATCAATTAAATCTTCATACAAAAGCTTCCAATGGGTGGTTTGACTGCTTTAAGCGATGTTATAACATTGTGTGCCTTGCCGTTTGCGGCGAAGCCTAAAAAGTTGACAAAGTGGAGGTGGAGAGTTGGCTGACAGGAAATAAACACGTTTGGGAAAAATTCCTTCCAAAAGATGTCTATAATTTGGATGAGACAGGAGTATTTTACAATATGATGCCGGACAGAACACCTCTCAGAAGCCCTCCGTGACGAGAAATGCCACGAAGGGAAGAGAAGCAAGGAGAGATTAACCGCCGCCCTCTGCACCAAGATGGATGGCACCGACAAGATGAAGCTTGTCATAGTGGGAAAGTTTAAAAAGCTGAGGTGTTTTAGGGGCCTTCCACATTTAACGTACCCCGCTATGACATTCGAGAATAATAAAAAACCGTGGATAATTCGGGAGATTTTCTGTAAATTTTTAATCGCTGTGTGGAGGAAAATGACAGCACACAATAAAAAAATATTGATGATCCTAGATAACTGTTCGGGGGCTCACTACACTCCCGATATAAATATCCGAAATGTGGAAATTCTTTTTCTGCCACCAAATACCACCAGCATCCAAGGGCGGCTGGTTGAACAGTGTGCAGCACTGGTAAATTATATCGTCTAAAATTACTTTATAATATTGTAGCGATTCGTTCCCCATCCCTACACTTTGTTGCATGCACATCACTATCTGCAACTGACCATGTGACCAGCGAACGGTTCCTAGGGGGCATTGACGGCTTCACCCGGCAGTTTGGTTTTGAGAGACAATTGGAGCAACACCCCCCTGCGGACGGAAGATGGCGTCTGGTTGCCGGACCTATAGATTTCTCCTTCGGACGAGTCATGCTGTTACCTTCAACGATGTACTTCACGTAACGTAGAATTAGCTTTATTATCTAGCATCATGGTTTATCTATAATTTAAATTGTTTTCTTATTCACCTAAAAATAAGATGGCGCTCAACCTTTTACCACATTCTTTTATAAGTAACTTTTAACTACCCACTTCTTTTAATATCAGAAATTACTTGATCATTGTCCCTTCGGGAGAATGACACGCCCTGTAGATTACATTCAACTTATTTTAAATTATGTTTGATTGTTATTTAATAAATTTAATATCTCATGCTCTGGGTTTTAATTGCAACTAATTTCCTTTACACATCATCACATAGCATCATTTAATAAGTATGCTATATTTATGGAAGATACTAGTAATAATCCCATTACAATATCTTACCGAAAAATATAAAATCTATGAATTTCATTAAAAATATCACTTACCAATATAATGCATAATATAATATGAATCAGGGAGAGCAAATTCTCAAAGTTCCGCGCGAATTTACCCTGTCCGGTGTGCAGGCCCATTGCAAGAGGAACGAATTATGTTTTTGTATCGAATATCCCAAACATTGCCAGCGCGCAACGCCGGCCATATGTATGAAAAATTAAGATATTTTGGTGTGCCACCCGGCGGCCTTTATGATACAAACTTAAATTCTGATTTAAGGCCAAAATACTTAACCAAACTGAATAATTCTTTTTTAAACAAAAGGCACAGCAAATACCTACATTTTACATATATTTGCTTTTTTATTGATTGGTGTTTTAAATTATAAAACGCAGATCATTAAGGAATACAATTTTTTCATAGGTAACTTTGACAATTTTGCCCTCGTGCTGTTTATACATTGTTTATAAATACTGTTTGTATCCTGTTTAAAATGAAATATAAAACTAACTAACCAACCATCACGCCGTTTCCCCACAGGGGTAGGCAGAGAGGACGGATCGCCAAATAACTCGGTCTTGGCACACACTCTTTGCCTCACTCACATTCATACATCGTCTCATACATTCTCTTCTATTATTCCGACTTTCGACATGGCCCGACTCACGTATCTATTCACTTGCTCGTGCCATGTCTTCCTCGGGCGTCCCCGACTTCTTCTACCATTCACATTAGCGTTGTATATTCTTCTTACACTACTTTCAAATTTTATTTTATTTTATGAAATATAAAATAAAATAAATTAAACATTGTAAAAAAAAAGAGTTTTTGGGTTGAAATTTAAGATTTACTTACGAAAAAATAGTATTGTGTTTTTATTTTCTTAGCACCGAAAAATAAAAATTTTAATTAAAAAGCGATATGTAGAAGTTTTCGCACTTCGAAAACAGCTTAAAATAGATCTTCTCTCCAAATAAGATTAGTGGGATCATTTTTACCTAATGTTGCTTACAGCCGTTGTGTCCAATCTATGCTCAGCCGAGATCTCCGCTCAGCCCTGCTCAAATGCCCAAATACGCTGTGTCGAAACACAATGATCGTCCCACCACACTCAAATGTAAGGAAGGTAGCCGGGTGGATTAAAGTTGCTAAGGAAGACCTACTTATAAAAACTGACAACAGAGCGAACAAAAATCCGCGAAAACAATCGAGCTGTCAATATCAATTAATTATCGTAATTATCTGTCATCAGTTCACTCTTTTGTCGGCTTTTTTATTTGGTTTTTCAATTTGAAATATGAATCCTATATTGAATATAGTGATTATGGTTGAATGGGCAGATATGCTTGACGATAATATTGGATTATATAGGCGGCGGCAAGATGCCGATATAAATTTTATGGAAGTATTAAATGACGGCGATTTTTATAACCGCTTTAGGATGACAAAAGCGTGTTTTTTTATATGTTTTGAGCCAAGTAGAAGATAATTTAACTTACGCAAGCGAAAGGTAAAGTTTTGACTTATTCGAGTGTCATTTTTGTAATAATATGTGGAATATAATTAGCACTTGTCGAGGACAATGTCATTCCAAGCAGCTTCTTTTGATTTTACAAGCGTAGCGTAGTTTGGGCCACCTGTCGCTTTCGACAAAATGACCTGCGACGAGGTAACTAGGTCTACAAGTCTCATTTTTTCGTTTGGCGTAAAATTTTTCGAACGCTTCGCCTTGTCCATTTTGAATACAAAATTTCAACTGATTCTAATGTCAAACTTCAAACGCACGTAAACAAAAAAGTAAGTCAATTAACACCTTATTTTTAACATATTAAATACGTTTGTTTTAAAAATGTAAAATGTCGGTTTATGTATTACACTATTTAAAATAAAATATCTGTATTAATAATAAATAAAATTAATTAACGTTTCGGTATTAATTTAACATGTAAAGTTGCTAACTTGACGTCATTTTTTGGTGTACGAAAGCAAATGGGGCTACACACCGAGCGCTACGATCAAGTTGTTGGACACAGCTAAAATGGAGCATTTTTCTAACATACCTTAGCTTAGCGGCGCAAGGCGCTAGGCTCAGCTTCACTCGGATTAATCATCCGAAAATGTTGGACACAACGGCTGTTAGTAATCGTTATCTCATAGTTACGGATTATCAGTGAACCACCACGTTTTCAGGGCAGCGGCCGCCACTGCCAGCATCCCCAGGCATTATTAAAAATTTCAAATGCCATTTTGAGAAAAGTTTGCCGAATTCCTGCATCGTTCAGATAAATAATGTCTCAACGTCTGAGAATCTCAGAAAATGATTAAACGCCTGCAGAGCAATGTGCATGGCGGGGCAGTCGGTGACGCCTGTTACTATTGCAAATTGCTTTGGGAAAAGTGGGATTTGTGCACAACCCGTAGAAGAAAGTAGCGTCCTCGTGGAAGAAAGTACCGGCCCCGTGGAAGAAGCTGGAGACATTGTTAAAGCTAATGAAACTCTTCTGCTAGGGGAAGCTAACTTCATCGATTTTGTGAATTTCGACGAACAACTGGAGATGCACATCCCCGTGCCCACCAGCGAAGAAACCGAAGTCAGCAATGAAGAAGGCTGAAGTGAGGATGAAGACACCATAATCTTACCCCAATCTTCAGAGGTTTTCAAGGCCCTGGATGTTCTCCAGCGGAGCGTATCAGGTAGCCCGCAGATGTTGACACCCGCATTTACCCACATAAATGCCTTAATGAACATTTTTATTCACCATAATGATAATACAATTATCAAAACAAGACAAGGAAAAATAAACAATTATTTTAAAAAGTTGTAACGTACAGTTTGGCAAGAAAGTGTAGAAAATAAATGATGGCGCTGCGATCGTTTTCTAGTTTTAAATGGCAATACCAAGATGGCTCATAAGACAAAGAACGTATGTTTTAAAAAACACTTCTGGCAAAATGCATTTTCATAGCGTATTTGTATTTTCAAAAAATTTGCACAAAAAACTGTAATTTAATAGAAGCAAAATAAAACAAAACAGGTTTTAAGTGGGCGTTTATTCCGATATAAAAACGTGGGTACTTAAAAATTTAAGTCTATTAATTCAACACCCGACATGTAATTATTGTCTTCGTCCTCGTGTGATTCTTCTTCTTCCGTATCTTTATCTTCATCTAAACGCAGTTCATCGATATCATCATATATATTACTGCCTCATGCATAATATTCTGCATCAATTTTCATCACGTGTTTGCAACAATTTTTCCAATCATCAGCACTTATGCTATTACATAATGCCCATTTTCCGTTTTCCCAGTGTTTCAAATTTTCCATCTGCCTTTTCCCCTTCCTTGACAATTCGTCTTACCGTTGATTCAGATTTACCTGTGTGTGAAAAATCATTAAAATTATTATTATAGAAGGGTGTTTTAAAAACACACACTAGATAATATTCACTTGGAAAGAAAGAAAGAAAGAGAAAACGGGGTGAAATGCAGATCCCGCCAAATGTTGAGGATTTTAATAAAAATGCACTTTCTAGATGGGAAAAGTGTGGAAAAGTTGAATAAAAAAGAAATTAAGGCGCGCTCGGCAAAATTGAGGGAGATACAGCCGTTTAAAGAATGTATGGAATGACACTTCATTAACCGATATTGTCAGCCATTTTGTTCATAATGTTGGTATCTCAGACTTGCTTTAACGAAGGTTGATACGATTGTAGCTAACTTCGTGTGATATACACGTAATTATGAAAAACAGAATTAATAATGGTCACAAACCATGTTACACAAACCTGGCGTAGCCGCTAAACTACTTGAAAACAGGGATGTTTTTCTTGCGTTGACGTGAGCAGGCGCTATAAAGGGGCACAGACCATGTTACATAAACCATGTTACAACAGATGAGGATGATTACGAGTGCTACCAACTTTAAGGTAATAATTTGGTTTTCAAAATGGCTGATAGTATCGGTTCATGAAGTGTCATTCCATACATTCTTTAAACGGCTGTATCTCCCTCAATTTTGCCGAGCGCGCCTTAATTTCTTTTTTATTCAACTTTTCCACACTTTTCCCATCTAGAAAGTGCATTTTTATTAAAATCCTCAACATTTGGCGGGATCTGCATTCCTCCCAGAAAACGTGAAAAAAGTAACTTTTCTACGAGTTTAATATTTTTTTTTATTGAGTTATTCCCTTTTTCCTGTGGCCGCACATTAACTGTCAAAATGAAGTGTCAAAATCAGATTTTTTTACCATAACCTCAAATCAGATTGTAATGGTTATTATCGCTCGAAAATTGGCATAAATCTTGTAATACTAATGAAATTTATTAAACAAACTATACTACGTACCAGTCATTTCTGCAGTTCGTTTGCAAACATCTTCTAAATTAAAAAGAAGCTTCTTCGCGTGACACTCGGCTAGGCAGCGTTGAAAAACGCAGAATATAACCCCTCTTGTATCACTATGTAATAATTTATTCATTTTAATTAAATTCAGGCAAACAATGAATAAAAATATTATCAAATCAGCGATATTCTACTCAGATTTAAGACAATAAATCAACCGTAACACGCGCTAATATGACAGCCATAGGCGGCCATAGGAAACGTCATATAATTCGGTGTTGCCATAGTAATGAACACGTTTAGTTCCAATTGAATTAATTTCTACACTTTCTTGCCAAACTATAATTATTTCCATGGTGATTATTTAGTCGGTACTTACTCAGAATTAGTAATATTAATTTCGGCGTGCCGTTGGCAACGACTGCAAATTTGGAATTTGAATTGGGGGTTTGAAAAAAAAAGCAAGATGGCGGGAGACATAAATTTGCAGAGGGTCGGTCGGAGTCTTTTTGGGGAGTTGGTTGTTAAAACTCGTGATAAGTCGCATGAGATATATTAAAATGAACTGGCAGTGTAATACTGAAATCATCCGGTCGATCGGGCATAGAGGCCTGTAAATTATTCTACCATGTTGGATTTAAGTGGAAAATGTTGGGATGTTTCCTCTGCTTTTGCCTTGTTGAAGGGATTTCGACTGATCTTAAAAAAAGAAACGGATTTCTCTGCGACCGGTGCACGCGCACGTGTTATGAAGGGACGTCTTTACCAACCCATATTGGAACCCTTGATATATTCGCAGCGTTCTTTTGGAGGTTGCTACTTTTCCTGGCAACCTAGCTGGAAGTTTGCGATTGGTGACAGAGTCGTCGAGAAGGGATCTGTGAGGGAAATGCCATTGGAGACGCCTTTTCGGGGCTCAGGAAGACCATAATCACTACTACGACTACAATGGCTTCGTGTTTTACGCCTTGCTAAATGTGAAATCTCTCTCTCCTTCACCTTTTGAGTTTACAAAGGTAATTATGTAGATTATGTTTTACTTGTCAATAATAACGAGTACATTTTGTTTATTGTGAGTTCTTTTATTTACATCAGATAGTAGCTTTCTTTCTATCCCACGCAGGACCCTGAAATGAACATGTGAACGGAATCTCTTTGCTAACGGAGCAAAGATCCGTGTCAAAGTGAGACGATTAATATATGTGTATGTAATATCTTTTTTTACTAGTTATTTAATTATACGGTTTTTTGTTGTTGTAATTATAAATAAAACAAAATAATTTTAATGTTTACTTATTTTATTTATATTTATTTCATAGAATTTGTGTATCAATGCCCCGTAAGAGCCGTTCGGACACGCTAAGTATTTTAGTCGGATGGAGAGTGTAGTAGTAACTAAGCGCATCCCAACACCATAATTTTAGTAGAGTGGGTTAGACGGTTCTTTAGTAGATTCAATCTATTTCGTCATATTTTTCAGGCGAGTATTTTTGATGTCTCGTGGATTTCGAATTAACGGGGTTCTACTGTATTAGTTTCAGTAGTAAATCATAAAATATGAAAACCAATTAAGACATTTATGAAACACTTTGAAACACCTTAAAGTATCATATAAAACCTGCAGCCTCGGTTAGATAAATTTTAGGAAACTTCTACGCTTCTCTTTAAATAATAGAGATGGCAGCACTTCCGTTTGCAGTTTAGCATGTGGAACTAGTGTGTGTGGCAGATGTTGGAGAAATAATATAATAGAATAAATGCAATATACCTGAAGCAGCCAATTTAGTATGGTTTAAAGTCCTTGCTCAGGTGTGTCTCAATGTCCACCCTACAGATGGGGCAGTGCTTGTTGGTGGTGAGCCACTGGTCTACACATTCCATGTGGAACAGATGCATGCACGGCAGACGCCTGGAAAACAAAAAGAAATTATGTTTTGGAACACATAAAAATTGGGATAGATTTGAAGTTCCAACCAATTAGGTAGGTACGGTCCGTAGCGTAGAAAAAATGGCACCCCGATCATGGTAATCGGCAAAACCAAGAAGGTTCAACGAAAAAAATAACTTTTTTTTACAATAGCTCCACACAGGAGGCTCTGAAGAAAATAGCTGTATTTCAAGTGAATACTTTTTTTTAATTAGCTCCACACAGGAGGCCCTGAGGAAAATAATTTCCCTCAGGGCCTATTCATCTTTGGGGATGCTGCGTGGAGGGTCTTTTTAGGGAAAGGAATGAGAGGAAGTTCCGGGAAGGAAAAGGGTATGAGGGGCGGGTAGGAATCTGGTCAATGTGTCTAAGATATACTTTTCACATCAACAAATGGAAATTTAATATTCGAATTTGTTGCCATTTTTTAACACAATGTTTTTGGTACATTATCAAAGAAGCCATTTATTAGGTTTTAAATCAAAAAAATATGTGGAAGAAAAGTGCACTATTAACCACAATTTTTAGTTATGAGTTTTTTGTATATAAAAAGTCTAACTGTCAAATTCGGGATTGAAGCATAACCTCACATTTGAATATACTAAAATTTCTAAAAATCAGTGTTGCCATATAATTATAATGAAAAACAAATTATTTATTTTAATAAATATCCAGGCTAGGTACATTTTCTTACGTAATGTAAAGCTGGGTTCCCACCCTATCCTATGATCTTATAAAATAGATCAGTGAGAACAGGCTTTCTATGTGATAGAATGCCCGATAGATATAGAAGTTGAATTCAACTTTTGCTCTATGAAATAGATAATAGAATAGATGGACTGGGAACCAGGGGTATAATTTTTCAGATCACAATCATTAAAACAATGCATTTAAATAAGTATTCTGAGGTTATTTTTACAAATCACATTTACAACATGACTTTGCACTTTTAAATCTATACAGTTAAAAACACCGGCTCGGTCCCCCTGAGTTTCTGTAGGAACTGTTCGTTTCGCTTACTAATTAGAAAAGAGAATGATAGGTACAAAGGATCCTATCGTATTTATAAACAATAAGGAACCATAGTGAAAAATATTATGGCTTTAAAAAAACATGTTCATATAGACCAATAAACGCTGATTCTGAATATATAAGTTTTATTTCATAATATTAAACGTAGAGTTCTTAAAAAAATATTAAAAGGTGCATTTTTAAACCTCTCGTCAAAACACACTGTAAAGTTGGTGTTACTGAAATGGTTAGTACTGACGTCATGCGTCACCAGTCATTGTATTGAAATTGATTATGTAGGTATGACAAAAGCCATCGGTATTAACAACATTTCATGTTATTCTTAATTTCATACTGTTTATAGAGATTTAGTTGATGTGTTTATTGAAACAATATTTAAGCCTAAATAATTCAGTATCAAGAATAGAGGTATCTCTATTAGTTTATCTCTAATATTTAAAATATTGAAAAACTACTGCACAAAAAAAAATAGTAATGCTTCTTCTAGGGAGAATACTTCAAACAACGGAACAACGGATTTCAAAATGGCGACAGTAGATCAGCTGATTGCCCAATCCTATACTAATTTTTCAGCAGTGATGACGTCACACGATTTACCATATTTCCGGTGGTTTTCGGGGGTCTAGAAAAATTACAACTTTGAAAATTATTTTAACTATTAAAACTAACTCTAAAAATAAAAATAAAAATGTAGTTATTTAAGTTAGAAGGTCATTATTCATAAAAAATTTTTAAAAAAATTGGACTGGAGTTCTCTATTGTAACAAAGCTAATACGCAAGCGAAAAACAACTTGCAGCATGTTGGAATAAACAAAAAATTCACCTTATTACCGACTGAGAAATGAGAAATCTGTTTGATCATATATGTAGTAATTTTTTTAATTATATTTTTTTAATTTTTCTTTATTTATTGCATAAAATTTTGGTTACATTAATTAGTGGTTTTTCCGACCACCATGCTAGGCTG
This sequence comes from Limnephilus marmoratus, assembly GCA_917880885.1. NCBI lineage: Eukaryota > Metazoa > Arthropoda > Insecta > Trichoptera > Limnephilidae > Limnephilus > Limnephilus marmoratus. Next base: position 47,775,205 of record OU862922.1, read on the forward strand.
ATGCCCGTATTATAGTGGTCGATTTTATATATAAATTAGTTATACATAGTTATGATATACATTAATTATCATAACTGAGGGTAGGTTTTAGCTAAGCACCGAACCTAATGTTTTTGAATTTTTACCCACAGAGGGCAATGGTGGTTATTTTGTGAGCATATTGCCTTTTTGAACATCCAGAATTATTAATATGTATCAATAAGTTCATACCTGCAATCATTATCATTCTCAAAAACCGAGAGACAGATGGTGCACTTCTCCAGAGCATCATCTTCACTGACGCCGTCCGCCACGCTCCGCCTCTTGTACTTGTGTGAGAAGGTGTTGCCCTCGATGACGTCGCGTGTGGCTCCGTGCTGTGCGCTGAGCGAGCGGTGCGAGTTGAGCACGCGCATGAACTGCGTGAGGCGCGGGTTGGGGCGCGCCATCAGGTTGGGGGGGCTGGTGCCCATACCCTACAAGAATTACTCACGTTAAGGTTATATCATGACACACGTCAGATCAAAAATAATAATATAGTTATTGTAGTGTCCTTTAGTCCCAGTGATTGATATTACTTGAAATGTGTTGGTCGGTTAACCAATAAATGTTTTCTGGGTCACTAGTAGAATATTTGAAAATTTCATACTAATGTAACAGTCCCTTAGGCCTCCCGGTGTTATTTTATAGTATATTTAACAAGTAAAACACAGGCATGTGTAAATAATATTTGTTTTGTGGCGAGCATTCTGACGATGCTTTCCACATTATCTCAAAACTTAGTATTTGAAGATGTCTGACTAACCATCGCTAGCCCAAATAACAATTCGGATAGGTCACATAAATTTAATAAGGTCTTAACCTCTACTTGGCCGTTTATGCGCAAGCGCGCGCGTCTTATGCGCATGCGCGAGAAAATAATTCGAAAATTTGAATAAAATTATTGACCAAAAACTGTTTGTCGGCGATTTTGGCCCTTCTATGTACAGAATTTGTATGAAGAACAGGGTCAGAATCGCTTGCGCCAACATTACTCTATGAGACGCGTAAAAGTTTCATTCACCTTGCAATACCAGAATATTTTTAAACGATTTTATCTGTGACTTAGAAATGTCAGTTTTTGCCGCGAATTTACCCGTCACAATTTATGCATGTTCCTCGACTAAAACATCGTAAAACCTATTAATTTACGTAATTAATGCAAGTAATGTTGTTTTGGTACATAGTTTATTGTTCTAGGAACGTGTTTCAGTCAATATAATACACGATAGCTCAAAATTAATCCAAAAAACATTCAATTCAAAATTCAAAGTGGTGCTTTTTTAGTGAATTTTCGTGAAATGCCGTGGCCTTTGACTGGTTAAGGTGTTATTGATTTATATGATGTACAAGTATTTAACCTCTTATTGGCCGGAATCGCGCTCGGAACAAATTTTCGAAAAAAAATAATTAAATGCGATTTTAACCCTTATGTATAAAGAAACTGTATGAAGGAAAAGGTCAGAATCGCTTGCGCCAATATCATTCTAGATGTAGCCAAAAGTTTCATTCACCTAGCAACACCAGAATATTTTTTAATGAATTATTTATGAAATTAGGGTGTCAGATTTAGCCGCGATTTGAACTGTTGAAAAGTGATATCTCATATCTGCGTGATAGTTCACAAAAACATCGAAAAACCTATCAATTTATCAAACAAACGCAAGTAATTTTGTTTTTTATAGATAGTTTATTGTTCAAGGAATGTGTTTCGGTAATAATAATATTACATAGTATTTATATTATACAACGTGTCCGGAAACTCGTAGTACAAGCGGGAAACTGGTGAATCTACATCACGTAGAGAACCCAAAAAACTTATTTTTTTCGATGTAAGCATTTCGATTTTAATATTATTTTTTTTCTATTTTTCCATTTTTTCGGCAACTAAAGGGTTAAAAAAATTTTTGAGCCCGGTTTACCCTTCGTTGCATTTTATAAGACATTACACAGCTGAAATCAACCCCCTAGTGAAAATTTTTTTCAAATTTAACCTAAAAAATTCCAACTTCGGACCCGATTTACTCGAAAACGAAAGCTCAAATCAAAAAAAGTTAAACCACAAAATCGACTCCAAATATGATGTGGATTCTCCAGTTTCCCGCTTGTACTACGAGTTTCCGGACACCTTGTATAGGTAATAATAATATTAATTCGGTAATTATATTATATATGATATTTATATCGGGATGTTCTATATTAGCGCCTTCCGAGTATACATTTAGGCACAATCAGGTTTTAAAAATAATTCACCAAAGTTTGGTAATTAAACATAACTTGATTGACTGCCGTAATATAGTACCATATTATGAATATGAACCAAATTCATTTTTAGAAAATGAATTTTATAAAATATATTATGATAAAACTATACTAACAGACAGAACAATTAGTCATAATAGACCTGATATAGTTTTACATGACAAAATTAAAAAAATAACTTATATCATTGATGTAGCTATTCCAAATTCCTGTAATATTCAAAAAACTATTTCTGAAAAAATAAGAAAATACACAGATTTAGGAAATGAGATTAAAAGAATTTGGCATTCTCGGACTATAAAAATATTGCCATTTGTTATTTCGGCCACTGGCATAATACCTAGGAATCTGATTCAAAATTTAAGCATATTAGATTTGTCAAAAAATTTGTATATAAAAATGCAAAAATCAGTCATTTTAAATACATGTAGGATTACAAAGGATTTTTTAAATATTTATATTGAGGGATCAGTAGGATTTATAGGTTCAATTAGAAATGCCACAGAGCCGAACCCTCTGATATGAAAATATCTGGAGTCGGTGAATTATATTCCCATTTGGTCTCTAGTAGGTTGACATGTTGTTCTTGTATTGTTTTGTATTTATAATACTTATATAGTGCAATTGCATAGCGTGGGTTGACTAGATGATCATTTGGGGAAGTGTGTGAAAGGGTTTAGTTTTTCCTTCTTTTTTTCCTTTTTTTTTTTTTTTTTTTTTTTGGGGAAAATTTAACCCGGACATTTAAATCTGGTGCATTATAAAAAAAATGATATTATTTATTTTTAAATTTACGTTAATTTTAAATCTCTACTTTTTAAGTTTAATTTATCTTAATCGTATGTTTTTTTATTTACTTTTTTCCGTTTTTTCACCAATATTATATATATATTTATATGTATTGTGTATAATTTTGTATGTGAAATGGAGGCCTCAGCACGGGTAAACCACCCAGTGAGGCCAACATCATTGAATTGTGTATAAAATGTAAATATATTGCATCAAATAAATAAATAAATAAATAAAATATACTATAGCTTAAAATAAATCCACAAAATATTAGTTCAAATATGCGATAAAAGAAAAAGAAGAAGTTTCAAAAATGGCTCTCCACAGGTTAAGGTTGTATAAGATTTACAAAACTTACCATCAGGGTGGGCTGAATGGAGATGTGAAGATGGTGTGGTGGAGTCTGTACGTAGTGGTACAGATGATGGTGGACATGTTCACTGGAAAATAAAAACAATGTCATTCTAATTTTGTAAGCAAATCTCTTTCTTCGTGATGAATTCCTGTCAAAATATCTTGTAAGTTTTGTTTTGTATCTGGGCAATATTTCTCAATTAAACAAAAATGTATAAGGGGCCATCCATAAATTACGTCACACCTTAACCTGTAATCAGCTGGAGACACGTGGATGCGCGCAGTTTGTGCGCATGGAAAAAATTTCGAAAAAAATATGTTTGTCTGCGATTTTGACCCTTCTGTGTACAGAATTTGTATGAAGGACAAAGTCAGAATCGCTTGCGCCAACATTTCCCCATAAGATGGGTAAAAATTTCATTCACCTTGCAACCCCAGAATATTTTTAAATGATTTTATCTGTGGCATCAAAATGTCAAATTTGTCATGATTCTTTCTGTCAAAGTCGATGCATTTTACTTGACGAAAACATCGTAAAACCCATCAATTTACGTAATTAATGCAAATAATGTCATTTTGGTCATAGTTTATTGTTCTAGGAATGTGTTTCGGTCAATAAAATATATGATAACTCAAAATTAATCCACAAAACATTTAATTCAAAGTTATGCTTTGTTAAGGAATTTCCGTGTTTTTCTTGGCTTGTCACAGGTTAAGGGGGGGGAGGGGAGTAGAGAAGTGTGATGAAGGGTATGAGGGGGTCATGAGCTTTGCGACGTCACATGCACAAAATGACTGCGACAAATGCGACTGCCAGAAAAATATTTATGTTGACTACATATTATTTTTACATGTAAAATTTCAAAATATGTGACGTCACGGTGGGGGGGAGGGGGTCTCACAAATGTGACAATGTGGGGCAGGGGGGGTCAAAAAATCATAAAATTTGTGTGATGTAATTTATGGATGGCCCCTAGTGACACAATCACACTTCATCTATTCTATGATCTTTTTCATAGGTTCTATGTCAGGGGAAATAGGCTTTGAATGACATAGATCAAAATGATAGAATAGAAAGAAATGTTAAATCAATTTCAGCCTCACGGCCTCCGTGGTCAAGAGGCACGCTCTCGAATAGAGATCCGGAGTTTATAATTAGAAATAAACATATAAATTTTGACATAAAATTTTTTTTTATGCAAACATAATTAAAAAATGACTCACATTATGTTTTTTCTAACTAAAATTACTGATAATGAAAAAAAAATAAAAGCGACATGCATATTTTATTAGACAACTGTGCTATTGTCATTGTCTGTCTATATTGTCTGTAAAATATATTTCGATAGTAAGGGAGACACAATGATTTCTATGAGGCCTATATGAGTTGTTCCAAAAAGTGAACAAATTAGTCTGACGGGTTAAGTATTACTTAAAGCACTAAATTTAAGTAGTCTAGTTTCAATTCAAATTAACTTACTTAAAAGTAGACAATTGGTTTGTGTAATTTCTCTCAGTTCCATTCATGTCACTCTGGTCCATGTTTTCAGGTAGCTGAAAAAAATTAATTAAAAACACATAATTAAAGATCAGAATACGTACTTTTGTCCGAATATACAATGAATAAATACCCTATAAATGGGCAGAACCATTTTCTCCAAAGTTTCGAAATATACTCTCACAAAACAATATAACCTGTAAAGTTTTATGGCTTGAAGCATTTTGCTTGTTTAATATAGATAAAATAATAATATTTTAAATGACTTTTGTGCATTTTTTATTGTTTGTATTTTAAACAGAATTTAATAGACCTAATCAGCAGAAATAGTAATACAAAACATGCTTACAGAAATATATTTTTTTTAATTATAAAGACAGCCGACACCATTGTGATTTATATTAGTGTGAATTGAGTTGCGTTCTGACGAAGTCTGCAATTTTAACGCAGTTAGCGTGAAATAGTGATTAAACAAAATCTTTTTAAATTCAGGAAATAAAGTGTAGTCATTCTTAATCAAGCTAAATGGAGCCAATGATATTCTGGGACTTTTTTTTTTTTTTTATATAATCGGAGACGGTTTACATATATATAGTTCCCGAGAGCACTTAGGCCATAGACCCATTGTACTATCTCCCATTTTACCTCATTCATTTGACAGTAATCCAGTTCCTTTTGTAAAGTTCACCAGGATTGTCATTCGAAATGAAGCTATATCTTCTGGTCCGACAATGTGTCTTCCCAGGTCTCATTTCCCCTCTTCACTCCTCCTTGGTTCCCTGAAGGCCCCACGACGGAAGAGCGCTTCATCTCTCCTCTCCACTCCTTAGTTCCCCGAAGGTTCCATGACGGAGAGTCCACCTCCCCTTGGTTCCCTAAAGGCCCCACAAGGGAAGAGTCCACCCCACCTTGGTTCCCCGAGGGCCCCAGGAGGGAAGAGAACTTCATCTCTCCTCCTTGGTTCCTTTAAGGCCCCACAGAGGAAGAGTTCACCAAGATGGCCTCATTTCTCCTCTTCACTCCTACATGGTTCCTCGAAGGCCCCACATGGGAAGAGGACATCATCTCTCCACTTCACTCCTCCTTGGTTCCACAAAGGCCCCGCGCTGGAAGGGTGCCCTTCCCCTTGGTTCCTCGAAGGCCCCACAAGGGAAGAGTTCATGGAGGTGGCCTCAGCTCACCTCTCCACGGTTTCTCTTCTTAGTTCCTACGGTCCCAGGAAGGAAATCCACAGAGGTGGCCTCAGCACTCCTAGGTTCCCAAAAGGCCCCTAGTTTTAGAATGGTCCAACTTTTTTTTTTGTCCCACGAGTTACCAGGGAAATAGAAAGTCCACTCCAGCAGAGCCCTGAGTGCTGGAGTGAGGTCTAAATACTCCGAGATGCGACCTTGTTTCTCGGAGGCACCGTTCGTGACGCTGTTCCCCAGGACATTCAGCCTGAGCACGGTAGCTCACACCTTGGCTTGGGATGGCTATTGCAGGTTTGTGTTTTCCACTCCCTGAGCGATGGGTTCGCCACACTCCCTACGCTAAATTCTGGGACTAACTACCGCATGTATTTCTCGTTGCCCTGAATACTAATGGAGGGAAATAATTATGCAGTCAGTGAACATCTTCAATTTATCACTAAATAAATACAAAAGATTGTTACTGAATTATGTACAGTGAAACCCTCTTAAGAGTTTGGTTCTTACGGTCCTTCGGCCCAAAATTGATTCAATTTTTTCCACGTATAAGATTGTCCTGCTTAAGAGGTTTGTTTTTCTGGTCCCTTGGAAAACTTCTTAACCTCTTGTTACGATACACAAAGACGCCACCCCTGCAAATTACTAGGCTACTCCCCTGTGAAGACAAACAGTTTCCCTTTCTCTCCGCAAGCGCGCCGCGCGCTGACGGCGGTTGAACGCCAGCCCCGGTCGGCCGCCATTCCCTTCCCGGACAGCGCTTCGAGTGCCCGCGCAGCGTGAACCGTTCTGCACTGTTCCGGAATATTCCATAAAGCCGCAATGGCGGTGCCCGTCCATAGTGACTTGCGGGAATGCCAGTTACGGCTAAATTCCTCTCACCTCACCGATCTCCCAGCCACCAACTTGCTGCAGTGAGTAACCTGAGCCATTTAATTCCTCTTTATTGCGTGTGTTCCTTTTAAATTCAACGCGTAGATAAATGACCGCCCCCAGAGAGATTTTAGGGCCAAATACACGCGAATTAGATAGGATTATTGATGCTACCCTGTTCTAACTTTGCCTGTATTATGTACCATTGTTGTTTATGAAAGGATTCTACCCAATACACCTGATATTTACCGTAGCCAACTTGTTTCACTGTCTCCCCCAGCCCGTAGGATTTGAGCTTATTTCAGGGATGCCACACAAACGCCTCAGAGATCCTACAACCCTGGTGATGATAGTCTCCTCCGCTCTGCTGACCATTCTGAGCTAGTTTGTCGGCAGAAAGTAGGCACCTCAGGTAGGTGTACACAACACTCTAATGGGCCGTTTACGCGCGGGCGCGCGTGTATTATGCGCATGCGCGAGAAAATAATTCGAAAATTTTAATAAAATTTTTGACCAAAAACTTGTCTGCGATTTTGGCCCTTCTATGTACAGAATTTGTATGAAGAACAGGGTCAGAATCGCTTGCGCCAACATTACTCTATGAGAAGCGTAAAAGTTTCATTCACCTTGCAACACCAGAATGTTTTTAAACGATTGTATCTGTGGCATCAGAAATGTCATAATTGCTGCGAATTTTAGCCGTCACAATTTATGCGTGTTCCTCGACTAAAACATCGTAAAACCTATTAATTTAAGTAATTAATGCAAGTAATGTTGTTTTGGTACATATTTTATTGTTCTAGGAACGTGTTTCAGTCAATAAAATATACAATAGCTCAAAATTAATCCACAAAACATTTAGTGAATTTTTATGAAATGGCCTGGCCACTCAGAGGTTAAGGTTTCACTGCATAATATCATATAATTTTTAATATTCCTTTGTAAAATGCCCTAAAAAGGGTGTTAATAAGTAAAGCGCATCTTCCATTGTAATACCGGTAGAACAAGGACAGCATACCTATTTGTCGCCTGTGCTCTAAAGATTGCAATACGTTTGTTAGGATAAAGAAATCTATCCACCCTTTTCTGCACAAAGTCAAGGGTTTTTTTCCAAGTATTTTGGGGCTCCAGACCAGAAGTGGCTGCCAAATTCAACAGTGGGGCACCCTTGCGATTTGTACAGGGTCAACAATTGTGTAATATTAATGTATCTGCGAGCAGTATTCAGTACACCCAGCTTCTGAGAGGGTAACTTGACATTGGCTTCGATAGTCCCCGTGCCTGAGCTGGTCACTAACAGTAACACCAAGAATATTAGTGGAAGGCATAAATCTAAACCGATCTAGGAGTTGTGGGACTGTTATATGAGCATTATAACAAATTAATTAATGAAAATTACCGTCATCATGGGGTGTACCATATCTGGCCGAGTATGCATCATCGGGGGTTGGTGTCCAAGCATGGGGGCTCCGGAATGGTCAACAGCACAGGGATTGGTATTTACCATGCTGCGGCGCTGGATTTCCTGTATAAATGAAGTCATATATTTTAGAAATTAACATGTTATCTCACATTTTTCACAAAAAATAAGCAATAAAAAAAACCTGCCATTTTGCGACTTCTACAGAAAATTACTTAAAATAAGCTGGATGGACAGGGTTACGAATGAAGATGTTATGGTTCAGATGAATAAAGAAAAAGAAGTCATTAAAACTATAAAAATCCGAAAACTTCAATATCTTGGACATGTGATGAGACATCCAGAGAAGTATGAGATCTTGCATCTCATAATGCAGGGAAAGATTGCTGGAAGACGGGGCCCTAAAAGAAGGAGAACCTCATGGCTGAAAAACCTGAGACAGTAGTTTGGCCAGTCTACCGTAAAGCTGTTCCGGGCCGCAGTAAAGTCCGCATAGCCAACATGATAGCCAACGTCCGTTGAACGGACAGGGCACAAGAAGAAGAAGGGTATCTACAACCACTGCCAACCAACAACAATTAACGTCAGTCAAAAGTTAACAATCGTAATGTATGCATCGCCCTTTCCTAGTGGATTCTTTATTAGTGGAATATTATTATCTGACTTGTGTTGTGAATCGTACTACAATCAACCAATGAATGCCTTTGGTCATGAGCAAATGCTGACAAGAGAGACCCTAATTCGTCATAAGAAACATTGTGTGGAAAGAATGTAAGTACCCTTTATATTTGGTTCAAGGTAGATATATCACGTCGAGACCCACAGGTGTTGCATGTACAGGTTCCATTCTGACCCATGTACATTATTACTGTACAGTTATTTTAAGAAAATTATTAATATTTAGGTCTTATTCTGTCTTAAAAATTGGTATGACATACAGACATTAGTATCATATATCTGTGACACCAAACAAATAAAAAATCAAGAAAACATCTGCCTATTTAAGTGTATAATACCTGCATGTGCTGCTGGCGATGCCACAGTCTCTCATGCACGGCATACGGGGGCACCGGCATGGCAGGCGGGGGACTGAAGCCACTGCGGGGCGCCTGGCCCCCCTGCGCTCCCCCTGCCCCAGCGCCCCCACCCCCCATCACCGAGTGCCCGATGAGGGCAGGCAGCCAGGGGGGAGAGGCGGGGCCGTGAGAGTGCGCTAGAGGAGGACCATGCAGGCCACGGCGGCGCTCTGGAATTAATATTACAATCCATTAGTACCACCTAAAAAAACATCGGGGTCACCACTTTAGATATTTATTAATCTGAATCGCTCATTGATGAGAGACGATGGTCATGCTAGATGCCAATCTTTTTTTAATTCCTATGCTAAATAATAGAAGATTATATTTATGCAATGTCTATCCTACTGAGAAGCACTGAAAACAGCTTTAATCAAATAATGTTTGTATGTTGATATTCTTTCAATATTTATCACATCATCAACAACATATTTATTACCAAGCATATGCAGGAGATTTATTATGGAATATAATTCAGCATTTTATCCTGTATTGTTACAATGGTAAGATAATTTGTGACAAATTGATCTACTCGGTACATGAAAACATATTAACGAAAAAAGTTCAGGGGAGTTGAACAAATTATTAACCTGTGACGAGCCGGGCCTGAAGGGGCCTCCTTCCTTCCCCTTGCCCTAACAAAGTACCACTTTGAATTTTGAATTGAATGTTTTGTTGATAAATTTTAAGCTATGGTATATTTTATTGACTGCAACACGTTCACAACACAATAAACTATCCACTAAAACCGCATTACTTGCATTTATTACGTAAATTAATAGGTTTTACGACGTTTTATTCGCGATACACGCAGTAATTGCGACCGTTAATTCCGCGCCAAAATCTGACAGCGCATCATCATAGAAGAAATCGTCTTAAAAATAATCCAGTGTGGCAATTCGAGTGAAATCTTTAAGACTACCAAGAATAATGATGGCGCAAGCGATTTAGACACTGTTTTTCATACAAATTCGTACATATAAGGGTCAAAATCGCAGACCAAAAGTTTTTCAGAGACAATTTATTTCAAATATTTGAATTATTTTCTCGCGCATGCGCAAATGAGGCCCATGTTTTCGAGTTCCTGGCACGTAACCGGTTAACAATTTTAAATAAATAAAATAAGTCAGAACAAATTCTTATATCTTTTAATTTATCCATCGAGTCCCAGTAGTTGTAACAGAGAGAAGTAATTAATGTTTTCAATGAATATTCCCAATTTAAAATTAATGTGACGTAAAAATTTATGTTGGACACACTCAAGGGAATTTTCATGTATGCTGTAATACGGATTCCAAATGGTGAAGTTAAATTCTAGTTGGCTTCTAACAAGAGAAGTGTGTATTGTGTATAGAAGAAAGCAAACAAGATGAAGGATTTCATTTCAAGGTATCCATCACACTAGATCGAATAAAAATGACATAAAACACATTCCAAGTTATAAAACCACATTCGAACAAAGAAACTACACTTATTTTGCAATTAAACTCCATAATATTCTTCCCCAAGACATAAAACTAATAAAAAAAATTTATGAGTACAAATCAAGAATAAAAACATTGCTGAAAGAGGTCAATGAAAACACTCTAATGAAGACACTAAAAACGACATAGAAGACAAACTATAATTAAACAATTTTAGTCCGCCTCGGCACAGGAACCCCTAGTGAGGAGGACTAAGAAATACAATATCTTTACCTAACAAAACCATTATATTTTGTATACTTAAAGAATTATTTTATATAGTCGCATAAAAAAAAAAAATTTAAATATGTATAAATGTATTCCCACTTACCCATATTGTGGTGGGAGTAGTGGGGCGGATGGGTGAACACGTGCATCCACGTGCGTTGCGGGTGGTTGGTGTGGGCGGGGTGCGGGTGCGGGTGTGCACCTCCCCCGCATGCGCTGCCAGGGCCCCCGCCACAACCGTGACCCACAAACATACAGGGGGACACACGAAATCTGAAAATATATTATTATTATAATATATCATTATAAGGGTTGGAATATAGTTACAAGAATAATACTGATGTTTGAGTGAATTCCAAAAATTCAAAAATGTCAAATGTCACAAGTCACTAAAAAAAATCGAAAATGAGACAAACAGGTGAACATTTGTCTGCACCCCCCCAAAGGAAACATACAATCATTATCATATATCTCCCTCACACGTATAAAGAAAATGAAACGCAAGGAAAAAGTAGTACTTTGGAGGAAACAGTATTTTGCCTCACTATTATTTAATGTGTAAGAAAGAGCTGCAGCATTATAGCGATAAGGAAGTAAGTTTATTGCCTTTTTTGCCATCACGGTACCATAACCGTGAACCGTCATGGTAATTATAAAAGCGCTCATTGGGTGACGTTTCGTAGGACACATTATTGTATAATTCCTTTTTTGGAATTAAGTTTTTTTTGTAAATATGTGGTTTATAATTAACTAGCAGACCCGGCCACACATTGCTGTGGCTAACAAAATACAACGCCATCTACTGACAACACCATTACCCAACCTTTATAACCAATGCCATCTGTTAATTTGCATACATATCAAACCACACCGCCCGCTTGCCAGCCCGCTCCCTTTATACAAGGTGTCCGGGAGTAAAGTGCATGAACTTCGGGAGTTGATTCTACATGATGGTAGGAGTAAAAAAGATTAATAACTTTTCCGAAATTCCAACTTTTTTTTCCCATACAAAAAGACGTACCTACTAAAAATTCTTAGTGTGAGGTACGATCTTACTTGCTGAGAGCCTGCAGGGCACGATTGTGGCAACATTGCATGGTTGTGATTGGCCCGTATCGTAACAGCAGAAAATAATACGGCTCACCGCACACGCCGGTCTGATTTTAACTTTTTACCACAAAACTATCCCTAAAAGTTGGAATTTCGAAAAAAGTTATCACCTTTATTTTTTTACTTAAAATATCATGTAGAATCACCTCCCGAAGTTAATGTACTTTACCCCCCAACACCCTGATATTATATATTTCAACAAATTTACACAAAACCTTGACAAATTATATACCTAAACCGTCCTCATGAATCACTCTATCTATTGGTGAAAACTGCATGAAAATCCGTTGCGTAGTTTAACCCGTCAAGGGCCACGCCATTCCACGAAAATTAACGAAAAAACACTAAAAAACAACCACTTTGAATTTTGAATTGAATGTTTTGTTGATTAATTTTGAGCTATTGTATATTTTATTGACTGAAACACGTTCACAACACAATAAACTATCTACCAAAACAACATTACTTGCATTTATTTCGTAAATTAATAGGTTTTACGATGTTTTACTCACGGAACACGCATTTATTGCGACGGTTATAATCGCGGCAAATTCTGACAGCGGATTGTCATAGACGAAATCGTTTTAAAAATATTCCGGGGTTGCAAGGTGAATGAAAATTTTAGTATCTCCGAGATTAACCTGTCAAAGGCCAAGTACTCGAATATGCGGGCCTACATTGCGCATGCGCGAGAAAATAATTCAAATATTTTAAATAAATTGTCTGTGAAAAACTTTTGGTCTGCGATTTTGACCCTCATATGTACGAATTTGTATGAAAAACAGTGTCCAAATCGCTTGCGCCATCATTATTCTAGGTAGTGTTAAAGATTTCACTCGAATTGCCACACTGGATTATTTTTAAGACGATTTCTTCTATGATGATGCGCTGTCAGATTTTGCCGCGGAATTAACGGTCGCAATTACTGCGTGTATCGCGAATAAAACGTCGTAAAACCTATTAATTTACGTAATAAATGCAAGTAATGTGGTTTTAGTGGATAGTTTATTGTGTTGTGAACGTGTTGCAGTCAATAAAATATACCATAGCTTAAAATTTATCAACAAAATTCAAAATTCAATTCAAAATTCAAAGTGGTGGTTTTTTAGTGTAGTTCCGCGAATTTCCGCAAAATGTTCCGGCTTTTGACCGGTTAATGATGGCGCAAGCGATTCTGACACTATTCTTCATACAAATTCTGTACATAGAAGGGTCAAAATCGCAGACCAAAAGTTTTTTGTCGAAAATATTATTCAAATATTTGAATTATTTTCTCGCGCATGCGCATATGACGCGCGCGCCGGCGCGTCTCCGGCCTGTCACCGGTTAAAAAGATCTAGGCGTACAGACAGCGGGAGCGACTTTGCTTTATACTATGTAAAGATTAGGTAGGTGTTTAAGTACCTGCTTACAAATCTTACGATTTCAGAGGAAATTTTGGGTTTTATTACAAGAGAAAATTAGAAACACACTTCTTTGAATGCCCGCCTTGGAACAGACTTTGTCTAGTGAGGTGGGTAAAAGAAATCTATGTACACAATGAAAATAAAATAAACGCCCGGGTTACCGGCACTGAAACTGAACTGAATGGGTAATTTTTGTTCTAAAATCGGTGTTGCCGTAATGCATAGTATACCTTGAGCGCAGCACATTGAGGTGGGGCGGCTGCGGCAGACCAGGCGGGAACCTCGGGGGCCGGGGGGGCATCTCCACGTGCACGGCCCCGCGGCGCAGGAAAACGGGGGAGCGCGGGGAGTGAGCGGGGGAGCGCGGGGAGGGTGGTGCCGGGGAAAAGCCTCCACCAGGCCTCTCCTCGTCCGGCTCATTGGTCAGGTCTACGATGGCCTGCGCTGGCTGAAATAATGAAGTATTTCATATTAGAACCTCAATAATGAAGTATTTCACATTAGAACCACAATAATGAAGTATTTCACATTAGAACCTCAATAATGAAGAATTTCACATTAGAACCTCAATAATGAAGTATTTCACATTAGAACCTCTATAATGAAGTATTTCACATTAGAACCTCAATAATGTAGTATTTCACATTAGAACCTCAATAATGAAGTATTTCACATTAGAATCTCAATAATGAAGAATTTCACATTAGAACCTCAATAATGAAGTATTTCACATTAGAACCTCAATAATGAAGTATTTCACATTAGAACCGCAATATAAAGAGGGAAACATACAAAAAAAAGCAGGACTAATTGTTTCATCTCTAAAAGTTTGGTCTTTTTTTTTCATGAATACCGCACAAGAATCCCAACTGCTCCCATCTGGAGCCAGTGAGACTACGCCATCCCCAATTGGGGTATGTTGTGTGGCTGAAGGCAGTGGAGAGAGGAAGGAGAAGAGGAAGAGGAAGGTGGGGAGGAACCTGGCTATTTAGATCTGGTCACCAAATACGGCTAAATCCATTTCAAGCAACTTTTCAATTCTGAATGGTGGTCTTACACCAGGACGATACTGAGAGTATCTTCCACTCTGGAACGTGCCGCAAATACACTATATATTATTTTAAATGAAAAGATAGAAGAGAAAGGGGTGACTTGATCGAGACCTTCAAAATTTTAATTGGACACTACAGCTGCCCTGACATCCAAGGAATCTTCACTACTAGTAAAAATATAATTCTCCGTGGACACTCGAAAAAATTACCAAAACGCCTTTTGCATCTAATCCTAGAAAACACTTCCTTGCAAATAGAGTGGTGGATGCTTGGAACAAACTCCCACAACATGTCATCGATGCAACTAACATAAACCAATTTAAAGCTCTATTGGATTCATATTTGGAGAGAAAAAAGGACTAACTTAGGGAGCGTTCAAGTATTACGTAACGCAATTTTTGAAGATTTTTGACCCCCCCTCCCCCCCATGTAACGCGCCGTAACGTTTTCCTGTTCAACCCCCCCCCCCCCCCCCCCCCCTAAGCGTTACGTAACACTCAAGTAACAATTTTTACCCGAAAGTCACAATTAAGTTGCGCAACGTACTGAAATGTCGCTTAAATACCCTTTTTCTTGATTTTATCTCGTTTGCGGTAATAAATAAAACAAGAGATTTCTAACTCGCGATACATTATATACATTTAATATATTCATATTGTCATTTTGAAAAAATTAAGAATATTATTATTTTTATCGGCCTTGTATTCCTTCCAGATCTCCACAATTTAACACTGTCTGACCTAGAATAAACCTACATGGTTTTACAACACATACTTTCTTTTACATCAGCTTTAGTGAGAAGGCCCTGAGGGAAGTTAATTAAATGTAATTTCCCTAAGTTTTCCGTGGAGCAACACTTTACTCCACTATGATTCACAAGCTGACTCATAGTGGAGTTAAATCTTTTCCACGTCCCGAATACAGTTATGCAAGTTCTCAAAGGGAAGATTTAAAAATCAACAGTATGATTCACAGAAGAAAAAAACCATTTTCATATCCTGACTGCAACTATTCGTGTCCTCTAAAGAGATATCTAAGAAGTCACTTGCTCACTCACGGTGTAGAAAAACCGTTTTCATGTTCCGACTGCAACTATTCATGTACTACGAAGAGAAATCTAAAAATTACCCATGTTTACCCACAGTGGAGAAAAATCCATTTCATGTCCTGACTGCAAATATTCTACTTCTCGAAAAAAAATAACGAAAACGGCACTTGCTAACTCACAGTGACGAAAAACCATTTTCTTGTCCCGATTGCGAATATTCATGCGCTACACAACGGTATCCAAAAGTTCACGTGTTGAACCACACTGGACCAAAACCTTTTTCGTGTCCCGACTGCAATTATTCATGTTGTACAAAGGAACTTCTTAGAAATCATTTGCTGACTCACAGTGCTACAAAACCACTTACATGTTTCTACTGCAACTATTCGTGTTCTACAAAGAGGCATAAAAAATCACATGTTTACCTTCAGCACACAAAACTATTTTTTTGTCCCAGCGTGGTTTTTCAAGTTCTCGAAAGGGAGATTAAAAAATTCACAGAACGATTCAAAGTGAAGAAAGTTTTCATGTTCTGAGTGTAACTATGCATTTACTACGAAACCTAGCTTTTGGTAATATTATTAAATTTTTAGCAGTAAAACTAACCTGTGTGTAATAAATAAAAAGCATTGTTCTTACTAAAAACTCGCGTTTAACATCATTCATATGTTGCATAAATTTTTATTTTTTTTAAATTTTTCTTTTGCTGTCTTCCAAATTTGGTTGGCATTTTTTGATTGCGCTGCGCTGGCAAGTCAGCATGAGAGCCTTTATAGGCCAATAACAGCTGATGGTGTAAATCTCCCGGTTTGGAGGACATTATAATTGCTAAATACTCACATTAACAACACTGACTACAGCAAATTGTGTTTATGCGTATTTCGTGTTTAAAACACTAACGAAAATAAAATGAAAATGACGCACAATGCAGTTGAGGAATTCCCCATACAACATAAACTAAAAGGCTTGCTAACTTGGAAGATTTCAATTCCTTAGATTTTTATTTAAATAAAGAAAAACATGTTACGTAACGCGTCCTTCGAACCCCCCCCCCCCCTCCCCCCCGTAACGCGCCGTAACGTTTCACCAGACCCCCCCTCCCCCCCCAAGTGCGTTACGTAATACTTGAACGGCCCCTTAGTTGAAAATTAAAATTTACTGTCAAACTATTGAAATTAGATATGAGCGCATCAGCAGAATGCTGCCTGCTCATTATATAATAATAATAATAATAATTGTGAAAAACACAAATTAGTCAAATAAAAATTTTATTTGCCCACGCCGGGATTCGATACCGCGACCTTTAGGTTGCGAGTCAAGAGCCTTACCCCTGGACCATGCCGGCCGTCAAAACCATTTGAAAGACAAAGTTCTGTGAAATTTTTATTCAAGTTCTGTTATAATTTTATCACGGGCTAGTTGTTTCTCAGTACTTGGATAGTAACAGAACTTGAATAGGACTTTCACAGAACTTAAATGTAAACTTTAAAATTTGATGAATTGTTAAGATTTTATGAAACAACCCAACCTAAGGCCTTTTGACTACTAAACAAATTCAATGAATTTGATTAACCATTCAAGAAGGAATTTTGAAAAGTAGTCAATTCTGTTTTTCTCTCTTTTTATCTCCCATTTTCCTATACGAAATTATTATTACTCAAATTATATGTATTACAAAAAAAAAGTTGCAATGTTTATAATACACTAGCACAGAACCAAGAAATACGGGATATAAAATTTAAAAATTAAAATATTTTATTAAATTAATGTAGACAATATTAGCAACACTCAATCAAAAATCTGAATCATCTAGCTAGATATGACCGAATTGTCTTCTGATTTTTCTGTTTCAGATTTTCAATTGAGTGTCGCTAATATTGTCTTCATTAATTAAATTAAATATATTGGTTCTTAAAAAAAATTTAGTTCATATTGTGAAATGCAAATTCAATAAACATGAGATCAGCATTTATTATGCTGGCAATAAATTTAATAAAGTCGGGGGATTTACTGATATTCTTTATCAAGAAGCAACCTTTAAAAAAGAAAATTATCAGTTAATGTAATTCCTTACTTAGCAGTTTTGGGCATTGAAAAAAAATGATGTGTGCAGTAAAACTCAGATATAAGATTCCCACATAAGAAGTTTTGGGAGGAATGCAGATCCCGCCAATGTCTGGAAATTAAATAAAAAGGCACTTTCTAGATGAGAAAAGTGTGGAAAAGCTGAATAAAACAAAAATTAAGGCGCGCTCGGCAAAATTGAGGGAGATACAACCGTTCAAAGTATTTAAAATTTCACTTCGCGAGCTGATATTGACAGTCCGCCCGCCATTTTGTCATAACCTAATACGCAAAACATGGTTTGTTATACAAATGAAGTGCCCCTTTATAACGCCTACTCACGTCAAGGCAAGAAAAACATCCCAGTTTTCAAGTGGTTTAGCGGCTACGCTAGGTTTGAGTAACATGGTTTGTGGTTCTGGCGTACTATTAATTCTGTATTAGGTCTGGGATCCAACATAAGCACGGAAAAAATGGCGAACGGACTGTCAATATCAGTTCGTGAAGTGAAATTTTAAATACTTTGAACGGTTGTATCTCCCTCAATTTTGCCGAGCGCGCCTTAATTTATTTTTTATTCATCTTCTCCACACTTTTCTCATCTAAAAAGTGCATTTTTATTAAATTCCCTGACATTGGCGGGATCTGCATTTCACCTGAAGTTTTAAACACGTAATCCACTGCAGGTACTAGAAAACGTTTGTATCATTCCTTCCTTATACAACTGCAATACATACTATAAAAAGTGCATTTTATGTAACGTGGATGAGTGTAGTAGATATTTAGTACTTATTAAGCAATGCGGATGGATGACTTCAGTCGATTTACGCATTAACGGTAATGTTTTTTTACAGACTGAATTAAGTTATGAAATTTGGTCCCTTGAAAACTGAAAGCAAAAAAATATGGTCTAACAGTGAAAAAAAAAATCATTTCAATTAATTAAAAATGAGTAATTTCTGAGTGATAGCTAGAATTATGTAGACATCTGCGATGATCAAAGACGCCCCCAAAAAATTGCCCATATCACAGTACCTTCAAAAATTCATAAGCACAAATACATGGTAAGCAACTTACCCTGGGTTCGAGCTGCAAGACTTGAACATCATCATCATCATCACTGGAAGCCAAATCAGAAAGCCAATCCAGCTGGAGATCTGGAGCTGATAGTGCATTACTATTGGGCTCACTTTTAGGAACTGCATTTGTCTGAAATTCATGAAAACATCAAAATAAGCCTGAGGAACGAAAGAGTATAGGGAGGTCTAAACTTAAGTTAGGAAACGTACCCATACTACATGACCCACTTTTTGCAATTTTTAACCCCCCTCGGTGACCACGTGTAGTATATTCCAAGACCCCGCCCGTCTACAGTTTTCACGTAGTAAATCATAAATATGTTTTTGAATCATTTCTTTATTTATTTATTATTTAAACGCCCGTACATAGGGCTATTACATACATAATACAAGTGTATCGAACATTTACAAAAATTGCTAACAAAAAGTTTTAAAAAAATTATTTGACTTATATTTGTCTTTATTAATATGGCGCTTGCTGCGTGACAGCAAGAGTGCATGCATACCTATAATTACAAGTGGAAAAAATATTAAAAAGTTAGGGGAAAAAATATTAAAAGATTTCTAGATTGACTATGTGATAAAAACCTAAGCCCCCTATTGTGACCAAGCGTGGTATTTTGAAGACCCCCCCCCTAAACGGGTCACATAGTATGGGTACGTTCCCTTAAGATGGTTAAGGCAAACACCGCATCCTTAGGCAATAGAAACTGGAGAAAACAGGAGTGGAGGCATTTCCTTGAGATGGTTAACACTTTCCAAGAGTCGTAGTGTCAATGATAACAATACAGCACACCTCTACATGATGTCATTAGCGGTTCCATGACAGTTGATCCGCTGACAGTTGGCCCCCCGGCATACTTATATACAATATGCAGTCGGTTTAGGGAAAATACGGTACATCTAATTACACAAAATAGAACTAAGTGACCCCGAAGGGTGTGCAGAGAGGATGTACCGCCAAATAACAAAGTATACATATTTTCATTCAAATGTGTCAAGGAAAAATCTACTTGTCTATAAACAGTGCATACCAGCATATAAGGGGGGGGGGGGGCTTTGATTTTTGATGACTTGGGGGATGGGAGAGTCTGGATGGTGATTACGTCAGCAGTATCAATATATTTTTTTTACTTTTTCGGATTTCCTTCAAAATTTAGTCGATTTTGGTTTGAACACATATGGCTACCCTATTTATCTACGCTCGAAAACGAAACGCATTTCCGGGGATTCCCGAAAATAATAGATACGTTTACTCGCTTAGAACCGAGTATGAGAATTACCGCATGCTATTAACTTGTTTAAATTTCTGCCGCAAATCTATTGTTTCATTTCGGTACGATAGTGTTGTATGTTTACTTAAGCATGGGAAGGGGGGGGGGGTAAGACCTTTGCTTACTTTTGCTGATGATGGGAAGGGGGGGTTAATAATTGCAAAAAATCTGCTTACGTAATATTTGAACGGCCCCTAAGTATAAAAAATCGACACTGTATATAAATTCGTTCGATATTAACACTAAAGATGAAACGGATATCCGGTAACTATCCGGTATCCGGCCTATCCGGCCTAAATTTACTATCCGGCCAGATACCGGATATTCAAAAACTACGACAATTTCCTATAATAAAATGCAATACATTAATCTTTGTGAGATAAATATCAATAAAATGGCTTATAATTGTGACAGCTTTTATTTAAAGTCGAAATAGTTACAAAAAAAACCATAAGGCCTTCCAAAAAACTAAAAAAAAATTCCGAGATATTCACTCTAACGATAAATACATAAATAGTAAATATCTAAACTAAAAAATAAAAAGTCAAAACACAGCAAGTAAACAAATAATTTAATTTTCGCTATTCAATCACACACTCGCGCGATCACTCACGAATACTCACGATGGCAACCAAAACCGCCCAAATTGATCTGATCGCGTTCGCCGCACCTGTGCAGCGCTAAACTCGTCACGACATGCAACGAGACAATGAGCCGAATATCCGGCCAAACACCTATCCGTTTCATCTCTAATTAATACCAACTTGTTATTAAGGGTATTTTTGAAGTCGACGTTAATTGGTTAAGTAATGTACAAAAAAATTATAGTTTTGTAGTAAATATCATTTCAGGGGCCAATTGTCAACGGATCAACTGTCGGGTCACTGTCGTTAGCATTCAAAATAAGTCTTGACAGTTAGCACGTCCCAAGGTGTTATCAGAAAAAAAAACATAAACTTATTACTTTAATATATCAGTTTTTTTTTTTCAGTGTTAAACAAAAACATATTGACTCTGCAAAAAAACCCTTGACTGTGCAGAAACAGGCAGTCCATTTGATGGATACTCCTGTCTTAACAGATCGAAATCTTTAGAGCATGGGCATCAGGTGGGAATGCTGTCCTTATTTTACCGGTATTTCAATGGAAAATGCTCCGAGGAACTAACACCATTGATCTCTTCGGCACCGGTAACAGCTCGGCTGTGGAATGATTTGCCGGCCTCTCAGTTTCCTTCCTCCTACAACATGTATGTTCACTCCTTCCTCTCCTCAAAAAGACCCTCCACACAGCATCCCCAAATATGAAATAGGTCCTGAGGGAATCTTTTTCCTCAGAGCCCCCTATGTGGAGTTATAGTGAAAAAAATGTAGGTAAAGAGCTGGTAGTTAATTGGAACCTACAGCCCAGTGTTCATACGCACTTAACTTTTATAAAGACGGCCATAAAATGATAAGAGGAAAGTAGACCTTTTTGTCAATAAATAACGCACTTCCAATGTACTTATCTCATTGTTTGCTGTTAGAGTTTAATTTTGATTGAACGACTGAACAAAGACAGAAACTTGTTCGCTGTTTTTAAAATCATATCTATTTTGTTCTCAATTTATAATATTATAAACCTTATTGTTTATTTTATTACTATACTAGCTGACCCGGCCACGCGTTGCTATGGCTAACGAAACATAACATCATCTACTGGATGGTTACCCAACCTTTTAACTCACACCGCCATCTATTAATTTCTGTACAAATCAAATCCACACCGCCCGCTTGCCAGCCCGCTCGTCCACCACATACAGACATTCTCCTTTAACTCGTTGTGGGCCGTTCGGACACCGGTGTCCGCGAGGTGGCGCGGCATTTTGAAATGCAATTTTGACCCTTATGTATACAGAAAGTGTATGAAGAACAATGTCAGAAACGCTTGCTCTATTATCGTACTTTACCATAGAGAAACCCGCAATGAGACAAGTCACTTCGAATAATTTATATTAAATTTTCCGTAGTCCGGGATGTAAAAAGATTCTGCGCATGCGCGAAAAAAAAATATCTCCTTTCTACTATTTTGACCCTTCTATGTACAAAATCGGTAAAGGAAGTGTCAGAATCACTGCCGCCAACATTCCCTATGGTATGGGTAAAGATTTCATTCATTTAGTAGCCACACAATATTTAAAAATAATTTTTGTCTGTGGGCATCTCCAACTGTCATTTTGGCGGCCGCGTCACATTGCCGATGCGTGACATGCGTGTACCTCGAATAAAACATCATAAAACCTATCAATTTACGTAATTACGCAAGTAATGTTATTTTGGTAAATAGTTTATTGTTCTAGGAATGTGTTTCAGTCAATAAAATATACGATAGGTTAAATTTAATCCACAAAACATTCAATTGAAGATCGTGAAATTTCCGTGTTTTTCTGGAAAAAGCCAGGACCTCAACAGATTAATTATATATTTCAACCAATTTGCACAAAACCTTACACTTAAACCTTCCTCATGAATCACTTTATCTGTTAGTGAAAACTGCATGAAAATCCGTTCAGTAGTTTTTGAGTTTATCGCAAACAGACAGTCAGACGCGACGGAGGACTTTAATTTATAATATGTAGAGATTGACTTCAAATTTAATTTGTATTCCTAATAGTACGATGCTGATTCTCTATTATTTTTAAATTAAATATTTATGTTATTTTTGTGGTAAACCGCTCATGTTAAACTGCGCCTGCTCTCAACACAGGAGTTCTTATAAGTCAGGATCCCAGGTAAACCCTATGTCACTGAGTACATGGATTAAACTACTTTGTAGTGAGAATGGACGTTTAGTAAGCCTTAAAAAAGTTGGTCTGCCGGTGCGCCTCTTGCAGAGTTCTGTGGCAGTCATGGAAAGAGTGAGCGAATTTTTTCAAAAAAATTACTTCGTCAAGTACACGAACAGGAATGGTGTCTTACGATAGTGGTCGATTAATAGTTGAGAAAAAAGCAGCCTATCACATTCGCAGGCAGCCGGTGGATAAAGTGGGATAAAAATTGGTAAATTTAATGTCATCGAGAACACAAATGAAACCAACGAATAATTGTAGTCTAG
Organism: Limnephilus marmoratus; assembly: GCA_917880885.1. NCBI lineage: Eukaryota > Metazoa > Arthropoda > Insecta > Trichoptera > Limnephilidae > Limnephilus > Limnephilus marmoratus. Next base: position 47,798,495 of record OU862922.1, read on the forward strand.
ATCATCCCATTGAAGAAATTCTTGGTCTGCCGACCAGCAGCCTAGCAGTTTTTTGTGTACGATTTTTTAAAGTTTTTTTTAAATTATTTTCATCATCTTTATTATATTTTTATTTTAATAAGGTTTTAAAAACTTAGAATGCCAGATTTACGAACAAAAAAAATAAGTTTTTTTTTTACATTAACTCCACACAGGAGGCCTTGAGGAAAATAATTTCCCTCAGGGCCTATGTCATCTGGGATGCTGTGTGGAGGGTCTTTTTGAGGAGAGGAAGGAATGAACATTGGTCTTGAAGAGACCCATGTTGTAGGAAGGAGGAAACACAGAGGCCGGCAAATCATTCCACAGCCGAGCTGTTGAACATAAGAACGGGTCGTTTCTTCGACTCGAAGTCGAAGAAATGACCCGTTCTCATGTGACAAATGTCTACCGTGTACAAATGTTGGGCACGCGTTTGGCGTCTTTCCCGACTATGCACCGGTGCCGAAGGGATCAATGATGCTAGTTCCTCGGAGCATCTTCCATTGTAATACCGGTAGAACAAGGATAGCATTCCCACCCGACGCCTGTGTTCTAAAGATTGCAATCCGTCTGTTAAGATGGGAGAATCTATCAAACGGACCGCCCGTTTCTGCACAGAGTCGAGGGTATTTTTCAGGTATTTTGGAGCTCCAGACCAGAGGTGGCTGCCAAATTCAACCGTGCGGCGCACTTGCGATTTGTACAGGGTTAGCAGTTGTGCACTATTAAAGTATCTGCGGGCCCTATACAGTACGCCCAGTTTCTGGGATGCTAACTTTACTCTGGCTTCGATGGAGCCCCCATACCTGAGCTGGTCACTTAGGGTTACACCAAGCATATCAATGGAGGGCCTGTTCGGAAGATTGCTTCCGTTGAAAGAGACTAGATTTTCATTTCGATCCCTTTTAGACGTAATCAGACAAGATTGGGTCTTTGAAACATTAAATTCAACGAGATTATTTTTACCCCAAGAGAAAACACTCTCGAGGTAACCGAGGTAATAAAAAAATAAGTGATAATGATAATAAAAAATAATTTCAGTGTTCCAATCGTACAGACGAGCCTTTTAATACAAAAATTTGTTCATCCATTTACTCGATAACGTAGGGTTTGCCTACTAGTGTGACAGGCACAATACACCACAAATGTAGTCTAATAGGCCACTTGCATGGACTTCATAACGACTTGGAAAAAATCGTGTGGATAGAGTTTTTTACTAAGATTACGAAAATGTTAGTAAAAATTTTTAGAAATGTACAGTTTTTTTTATTTTTTAATAAATAAATCCATTATTTGGGCTCGTGACGTCACTACATGAAAATGTCCCGTCGCGTCCCGTCGCCGAAAATGTTCCTATTAATTTTATAAAATTCCACACTGATTTATTTTTTATATGGCATCACTGTGATTTCAGGCGAATTTTTGAATTCGTTCACTAGATTTATTGTTTGTTCTCTGCGAACTTATCATTTGGTTTGATTTTTTGACAGATGTTCTGAAGAGAACCCGTACAATTAATGGGTACGGGGTTCTCTTCAGAACGTGAAGATGATGTCAGTACATGTTTTAGAGGTATAATGATTATGGTGCTGATTTTAACCAAATAAAATTTTATAATATTCTTATTATTATTACAATTTACAAGTTCAAGTATATTACATTGAATTTAGTAATATAGACGCTGTACATTATAATGATTTATGATCAATAAGATGGATCAAGGAAAATAATATTTATGAGATGTAATATTTTTGGTATGCCTCGTTATTCTCCTGTGCCATTCGTGTGGAAAACGTTCTTTTTTTTAAAATGATTTTCGGCTATGTAATTATCGTTTTTTCACACCTATAAAATTATGTCCCGTCTTTCCGGTTTATAAAAGATGGTCTGATTTTTCGGTTTGAAATTTTCAAAAAATCCCCAGGGTCTCAAAAATACGATTAAAAAAAAAAAAAATACAGAATGTCTTAGAATATTTGCCTAAACCGGAAAAAAATTTAAAAAAATGTGATGCAAGTGGCCTATTAATAAAGATAAATGATGAATAATTTAAAAAAAAAAAAGAAAATATGTAATATACTATATACAATTAATGAGGTTACATCTAAAAGCTTCTCAAATATGTTGAATTACAAATTCAACCAAAACACTTTCAATTTCTTCAATGCAGTAAAATTATCACATAAAGAAAATCAAAAATAAACATCATAATCAGTGCGTAAATAAAGCAAAATGCTTACATTTTCACAGCATCTTCTCAAGCAAGTCAAGGCTGGCAAAGTTCCTGGTCCTTGACTCGTGCTGGGAGTAGCATGGACCTGGTGAGATTCAGAGCTGCTGGTGGGATGGTCGGAGACCGGCTTGGGGCTCTCCTGCTTGACCCTGGCTGCCTGGCTGGTAGAAGGCACGGCATCGGATTCTATCTCCTGCTTCACATCCACTTCCATCCTCTCGGAGCGTCTGTCCACCTCCTTGGGTTCTTCCGTCTTGACGCTGCTCGGGGGCAGGGCCAACTCGGGCGCCTGGCATTTGGTGCAGAAGTGGTGTGGAGAGTTGGGAGTCCCTGTCTCACGTTTCACTGTCGTAGAGGATGGACCAACTGGAGGACGGTCCGCAGGAATGTAACCCGATTGCTCCTGTTTTACATTTGCCACAATCCCGTCCGCACGCTCCAATTTAATATGGACAGGTTCTAAATTGTAAACATTATTGTCGCTAATATTCACAAGCATATTGTTATTTGCTTGGTTCTCTTGGTGAGCATTATTATTTGTGGGGAGGATGATGGGTTGTTTACTGGTTCCAGGCACTACACTTTGAGATGTGGATGTGGAGGGTTGACTCAATCTGCCAGAACACATGTTGGCGCAAGGCTCGAGGGGAGCGGGGACTTCAGTGTGCGAACCGCAGCGATGCACAGCTAGACATTTACCTTTGCAGGAATCCCGCGAATGAGAAGGTTCCTGTTTCACAATAGGCGGATATTCTTCATCGTGAACTATTTGCGGCTCAATGTGAGACGATATTGCACCGGGACCTTCGGAGTCCACCATCGCGTAGGATACTCTAGCATTACGCATGGCGCTGGGTAAAGAAGGGAAACACCTTTGACATTTGCAAGGTATTTCTTGACAGGGAAGGTCTTCCGTGGCATTAGGGCACGTGTACGATAATTCAGAAGATTTCCGCCGGTCATGAGGCAGATGTCGCTTACAAACATTAGGTTTCCATCTATTATTGCAAGCGGCAGATGCGGTGCACGGCTCTTGCTTAATATTGATAGCGGACCCATTATGAGCGGGAGAACTGATATTGCTTTCCACTTTTTCCACTTTGACTTGCAAATCGGCACCCTCCGATGGATTGCTCGGTGTGGACAGTCTTTCCATCTTTTTAATCCTCGCTGCCATCTTCTTATTTTGCTCGCGGAGAACTCTCTTCCTCGGGGTGAGACATCTATCATCTTCTTCCCCGGAACTGACTTCAATGGGTGGGAACAATGTAATAATGGTATTATCTGCAACAGCTCCAGAAGTTCCGGCTTTGGGAACTTGGGGTCTGTGTAGATAGTTGGTGTAATTACTGGGGCCTGCGTAGTCTCCGGCAGCCGCGGCTGCCGCATCTCTCAGCCGCGAATTGTTACTCAGATTCAGAATATTCTCATTGTGATAAGGCAGTGGGTGCACTCTCCGTCTGCCTCCATCAGGGAATGGCTCATACTCGTTTCCGGATCGAATCCTCCTCGGGGACTGATTCATCCAGGGGTCCGGCCCCTCCGTGTCGGCAAAGGCCCTACTCGTGTAGTCAGTTTCTTCGTCATGCGGAGGAGAGTAATCGTTGATGGGAGGGTAATAGTGAGCGTCGGATTTAGGCTGGTAACGCGAGCTCACCTCCTGCACCAAGCGGTGGTTGGGGATGCGAGATGCGAGTGGAAGGGGCAAGGGGGTGGCAGGGTACATGGCTCCGGCACTGCCGGGGTTATTCCTGACCACCAGGAACTCGGCACTGGGACTATCAGGGTAAGTCTGATAGATCATTCGGGGGTCGGGATAGGCGTAGGGATAGCGGATGGAGGAAGGCTGCACTGACATCCCGAACTGGAAGGAAGGAGTGGCGATTGTGGGGGTGGTGAGATTGCAGGGGTCACGCTGCACGGGGGCTTTGCGCCCCGCCACCCCGCCGGGATGCTCCAGGGGGAACACCTCGTCGTCACTCGTCGCAAACAGGGGGTCGCAGTCCATATCCACGGCAATACCTACACATGAAATTCATTAACAATCGTCCCGTAATAAAATAATATAGTTGAGACCTTGAAATCGCACAACGACAAAAACATCAAATGGTAAGCTGTGACATTTTCTGCTGATATGTCTTAACCTTTAACTATCATTATTGCATTACATTGCCATATCTGAGAACGCTACTGGCAAATGCAAATAAAAATAAATAAATAAAACTAAAAAATGGACACTGTGAAAGCAACAAAAACAACAATGTTTAAAATAAACATTGTTTATCGAGTGTTTGAAAATGAAGTAAATGCAGAAATAGCGGCGGAATGGTTCTCTCGGATACACAACAAAGCGACATTACCTGTTTGCGGGGCTTGATCTACAGTGGACGTAAAAGCTGTGTCGAATATGTCCGCTAGTGAGGAGGTTCCCGTGAGAGACCACGGGTTACTCTCGCGGGGATCATTCTTGTTATCCATCTAAAATCATTAAAACATGTCTTCAACTCGGAAAAAGTATCACTAATGCGTTTTCCTGTAAAAAAAATATCGACTCACTGCTCGGCCGTATAAAGAAAAAACACTGGGAAACGATTGTCAAAAAAGTTTCAGTGGCAACAGGGACATGTACATTTTAGGAAATGTACGGCAGTCTGGTTTAGTCAATTATCAGTCCGGGCAATGCAAAACTCCCGTCCCAGATAAATAATATAATATTTCACTAACGCGCACATCTGACACATACAAATAAAATATCTCCGTCAACAAACCACTCTGAAGCTGGCTGCAAATAATAATTGGAAATTATTTCCAGCCAGCTGGCGAATGCTTTCTATTTTATGGTCGGTTCCTACTTTGGTGTCTCTATGCTTATTTGTGCAGTGGGGGGCGACATTGATTCAGCTTCGACAGTATTTGGATCCAGGAAACACAGAACGCAGAAACACTTCTTTCATTTTCTGAAAGATGAACTTGTTTGGGCAGGGGCGTATAACTTCGTTCAAATTTTTCAACCGTGGTCCGTGACGTAAAAGTGCTGCCACTCATAGATAAAGTTTCATAGATGGAGCTGTAAAGATAGGTTTGTAATTTTGATTTTCGCCATCTCTCGCTCAGGGTTGCCAACTTAGGGGTAAAATAAGTGGGATGGGATTTTTTACTGGTTTAATAGGTGTTTTGGAGTATTTTTTGTGGTATTTTTGAGGGTTTTGTGATTCCATATATTTTTTTAAATTTTTATTACATCGTATACACGGAGCACTCGCACACTTCTTATTTGAGGATTTATTTTTATTGTACAAAAACTTGCTGAAACGACTTGTGCCTTCACAAATGGAAAAATTGGTGGACTCTTGAAGTTGTAGATTTTTTTTTTTTAATTTCCGAGAACACCTGATCCATACAGCTTCAATGTGTTTTGGTTTTGTTTTTCTAAATATATCACAAGATCTTGAAGAAAATGATTTTTTTTTTACAGTAAATACCGTACAAGAATCTCAACTGCTCCGTCTGAAGCCAGTGAGACTATGGCATTCCCCAAATTAGGTATGTTGTGAGGCTGAAGGTAGTGAGGAGGGGAAGGAGGTGGGGAAGAGGAGGGTTGGGAAGTACCTGGCTATTCAGATCTGGTCACCAAACACGGCTAAAGCCATTTTCAAGCAACATTTCAATTCTGAATGGTGGTCTTACACCAGGGCGATACTGATAGTATCTTCCACTCTGGAATATGCCGTAAATATTATACTATAATATATATTATTTTAAATGAATTAATTGTGAAATAACACAAATTAATCGAATAAATTTTACTTGCGCATGCCGGGTTCGAACCCCAATCTCCGGATCGTGAGTCAAGAGTCTTACCCACTGGACTACGGAGGTCGTCAGGTCATTTGATGGATGAAAATTAAAATATCTTGATTTTATGAAACAAACAGCCCCGTATTTTGCGTATCGCTTGAGAAAGATATGTTTTATAAGGTATATAACAAATCGCGTACTGGCAACACAAAATATTTGGAAATGGCGTCTTGGACAAAACGGTTTGACATATCTTGGTTTTCTGCATAACATTAAAAGGTATAATATAGCATTTTTCTGTTGAAAATAATTATTATACTGTATACAGATGTTTAATCTGATCGATAAATATGATTTCCATTCAAAAACATTGCTTTTTCATTTTGTTTTCGCTAAAAACGTTCATGATCCTGTGATGGCGCATTGGTGGATGTTTTTAATGGAGATCTTCTTGTTTTGGCCTTTTGTATTGTTTTACGTATTTTAATTTGATTCTTTCAAGATGTATTAATTTATTTTAATGTTTTCCGGTAGACTATATATAACTTATTGTTATCATTTTTATAGATGACTGTTAGAGGTTTGTCACATGAAGAAATAACTATTGCACTGGAAGGAGACATTTCCGATGTCAAATGGGAGTCTGACGGTGAAGGTGAAGAGAGCTGGTCAGTGGAGTATCTACAAGATGACCAGGATGAGAACCAGTACCAGGACATCAACATTCAGCATTCGTCCGTAAATTAATTTGAGGTTAGGTCGGTTAGGATACCTTAGTTTTTGTGTTATGTTTTATTATCAATTGTCTTATGTGTTATTTATTATCAATTGTCTTTACTGAAAATAAACATATTTAAAGATGTTCTCAGAGTGTTTCATTTGTCTAATGTAACATTTTCTGATTCCAATAATTTTGTTCTTAAATAATTTATTGGGCTAATGAAGTAGGTCGAGAGCGATTATATTGTCTATGGTAGACAAATAAGTTTCCTCTATTTTTAGTCTATTAGTGCTGGCAGGTGCGGGAAGGGCGAGGGGGGGGGGGTCTGGTTAAGTTGGTGACGAAACCGCTAGGAGGAAAAAGCCCGAAGTGATCGATCTAGGGGTTAGTATATTTATGCCCCCAGGACCAGAGGCCCGTGCATAAATAAACCAGTCATGGCCCGTGTGAACTGAATAAAAAGTTTGTAAAACTAGGGAGGGGCTCATTCGGCTTTGGCGCCCCGGGCCTTCGACGGGCTTAGTCCGGCATTGCTTTGTTGTTGGCCTAAAAAATGTTAAAATACCAGGGTTTTCTCTCCCTCCGAAAACAACATGGTCCTCGTCCTCATTAAACCGTATTCGGCAAATTATAGTAAGTTGCTGAGCGTATGTGCGTAAGTAGGGCCTATAGCTATTTCAGAGAATGCGGACAAATACAAACAATACAACATAATCATAAAACAATGCCCCCTTCACCACCTAGAGATACATCTATGCTGATTGAACCAAGGGAATCTTGATGTCGTTGACGGACTGAATAACCTCTGCATCCCACCATCTCTATTCCGCCAAATGAAAAGAAGAATGGATTTATATAATAGTAAATATTTATCTTCGACTTGGTTTATTTATGTCTTCGACTCGTTTTTGTGTAAGTTGGCTCGAATGTGGAACAAGCTACCGGCATCTGTTGTTTCTCCTTTTTGGCCTCTTCAAGACCCGCATTAATAAATCCTTTCCCATAGCCCCTACCTTAACCCGCCCCACAATGCCGCCCAACCGAGAAGTGATGTAGTTCCCCTAACTTTACACTCTACAAACAGAGTCGCTGGGTCGTAAAAATTAAAATTAAAATTAAAAAATTAAAATTAATTATATTATATTATTTCTGACAGGACACCCGGGAGCCGGGAGGTAAACGACAGGCGGGCAGACCTAGATTGAGATGGGAGGATGATGTCAGGAAGGATGCAAGAGCATTACTCCATGTTGCAGATTGGAAGACGACGGCCGAAGACAGAGGGCGGTGGAGGCTTATTTTGAAGGAGGCCAAGGCTCGAAATGGGCTGTAGCGCCATTGAAGAAGATATTATATTATTAGAATTTTTGTTCGTTAGTTACTGTTTTAGCCGCTTTTTTGGATTTCCATGGGTCTGCAGTCGGTACTTGAAAAGTACAAAAAAATACAGCTGTTCGCATTTTATTCACTTGACAACATTATTAGAAACTGTCATACATGTGTCACATTGACTTTGATTCTTGGGCCAGGTTTGACGGTTACTTACGGCGATGTGTACATTGAATCATTCAACACTTAACTTTCGCACGTCTTTCTAAATAACTGTGTTTCGCAATAACGCTAACCACAAACGTACGTTTTCAGTTGTTTAATTTGTTAATTTCTAATGTATTTTGTTATATCCTTTTTATGAATTATTATTCATTCATTTGTTTTACATTTCATTTTAGGTATGAACATGGCATTATTTCCTTATTTTGCAAAAGGGGAAGTGATTAAAGGCTTTGGAAGAGGATCTAAGCAACTTGGTTGTCCTACAGGTATTTTTTTTGTGTTTTTCGACTACGCTTTAAATTACTGATATTATTTTAATCTCTTCCCATTAGCTTCCCCTTGTCCCATTTGGGTAGGGGACTCATCCGGGCTACTTCGGCGATCTCCGTCGATTACAGACCCCAGCCAGAGTTATTTTCCCCAACTTTGCCTGGGGCGGCATATGTGACATTTTCTCTCAAGAACTGCCATCAGTATTTTATGCAGAAGTCGATCTTCTGGCTTTATGAATATATGTTCAAAATATCCATTCTTCTTTTATGTAAGTTTTATAAAAATATTGGGAGGAATGCAGATCCTGCCAATGTTTGTTTTTGCCAAAAACCATGTTTTTACCGCGTTTTAAGTTGGGCACTTTAATTTGGAAGGTGAAAAAAAGTGCGGAAAGCAATAGAAATTTTTTTTGAATAATTTTAATTTTCAATTGCGAAATTTCACTTCGCGAACCGATACTACGACAGCCCGCCCGCTGCCGCCCGCCATTTTGTCACTGTTATGTTGGTATCCCTGACCTGATACAAACAAGAGCCTAGATACGATTGTAGCCGACTTCGTGGGATACATGGTGCGTAATTATGAAATTTGTCTAGCAGGCTTGTGTATGTTATCGTTACTTTAAAAAACAGCCTACGTTTTTAAATGATTTGTCTAACGGGATTGTGTATGTTATCTTTACTTTAAAAAACAACATACGTTTTTGAATGGTTTGTTTGGCTACGCAGGGTTTGTGTAGCGGGCTTGTGTATGTTATCTTTGCTTTAAAAAACAGCCTACGTTTTTGAATGGTTTGTTTGGCTATGCAGGGTTTGTTTAGCGGGCTTGTGTATATTACCTTTATTTTAAAAAACATCCCAGGATTTGAATGGTTTGTCTCCATTCCAGTGCCTGATTAGAGGTTCGTTTACATTATATTATTAATTCTGTTTTTCATAATTACGCGCCTTATCATTTATTCCACGAAGTCGGCTACAATCGTATCTAGCTCTTGTTTGTATCAGGTCTGGGATACCAACAAAACAGTGACAAAATGGCATAGTATCGATTCGCGAAGTGAAATTTTATTTATACTTTGAACGGCTGTATCTCCCTCAATTTTGCCGAGCGTGCCTTAATTTTTTTTTTTCAGTTTCTCCACACTTTTCTCATCTAGAAAGTGCCTTTTTATTAAATTTCCAGACTTTGGCAGGATCTGCATTTCACCCAATTAATAAATTCGTGGTTAAATACAAAGTGTTTATTTTATTTTTTATAATATTTTATGACTGTTATTTGCTTTTTCTATGTACATAGGAAAAGCAAATAACAGTCATAAAATCACACAAATCTGACAGGAGATTACGTCCGCTGTCTAATAACGATCCCAGAAAAAATACGGAATTGCTCGGCAGGACTAAAATACAGAGTGTAATTGCACATATACAAAGGATTTTGACCAGCGATTCATGTGACTCCTTCACAACGTGTAGGAGTGTGATCAGTGGTGACGTGTGATTGAAAAATATATTTTTTTGTTTTTAACAGAAAAAAAACGAGTGTGCTTTAGACTACACGACTGAAGTAAAACTTCACTAACTTATATCTCCCTCTTATCCTTACCCTCCTTATCCTTATCCACATCCTTATCCTCATCCCCATCCATATCCCTATCCTTATCCTTTCCCTTATCACTCCCCAAGTCAAGTGAGCGTAAAGGCCCGACCGTTCGCCTAGCAATCGATCACTGTTCGCATAAATTACCTTTCGCATCAATTACCGTTCGCATTACATTTTTCGTAACGCATTCACCAGCTTAACCCCCAAGTCAAGCGTGCGTAAAGAAGTTTTACTTCAAAAATATCATCGGACAGCAAATGACATTTACTTTATGTACACCAAATATGCTCGGGAATTGCTAGTTAACATGCTTCTAGTATGTGCTGTTACATCCTGTACATTATTTTTGGTAATTGTTCGGAACAAACGTCAACGGTTAATACGCACTTTTTTTTTATAAAACTTTTAGATTCTTCTTAATTACCATAAAAGACAACTATTTGCATTGGGGGAGGTTGAAAATGTTACATTTTTAATTTTATTTACGTAAATTGAAAATTTGCTTTCACACTGTCAAATCACTCTGTTTGCAGTTTTTTTTTATAAAACTTTTAAAATTAAGATAATATACACAAGCCCGCTACACAAACCCTGCGTAGCCAAACAAACCATTCAAAAACGTAGGCTGTTTTTTAAAGTAAAGATAACATACACAATCCCGTTACATAACCGATGACGTTTGTTCCGAATATTTACCTTATTTTTTGTTATTGTTTTTTTCATTTCTATTATTTTTGTTAATGCTACTGTAAGTGCTTCTATTTTTTTTATCTTTTTCAGATATTCACTTTTGTCGGAAGTATTTATTTTTGATCGTTCATTAATTATCTCTTTGTTGCAACTTTGTTAATTAATGCATAATTCATGTTATCGGTCCAAAGTTATAAATAAAGTGTTATCAATATTATCTGTTTTCATCCACATAATGCAATTTTATCAATGCAATACTTTAATCTTCACCGTCAAGTGTGAAAAGAAAATAATTCATTTCTGAAGGCAAAAACTAAAACAAACTTATTAAACAATACCAAAAAAACCTGAAATGTAGTAAATAATATCATTTAAAATAGTCCTGCTCTCAAACTTATCAAATTGTATTTAAACAACAGAAAACAATATGTTAGGGAACGTACCCATACTACGTGACACGTTTAGGGGGGGGGGGGGGGCTTCAAAATGTCACGCTCCATACAAATGAGCGGCGGGTTGCTTAGGATTTTGGTCACCGGGGGGGGGGGGGGGGGGGTTAAAAATTGCAAAAAGTTGGTCACGTAGTAATGGTAGATTCCCTTAGCATAGGAGATGAAAATAGTCAACTCGAGAGCATAAAGTATGAAGTTTCTCAAGGATCCATACTGGGGCCAGTCTTATTCCAAAAATACAGGGTGTAACAGGACATACCGGAAGGAATTTAACCAGCGATTCCTAAGCATATTTGTAAATAATATAATTTAAAATAGTCCTGCTCTCAAACTAATCAAATTGTATTTAAACAACGGAAAACAATATGTTAGGATAGGAGATGAAAATAGTTAACTCGAGAGCATAAAGTATGGAGTTTCTCAAGGATCCATACTGGGGCCACTCTTATTCCAAACATACAGGGTGGAACAGGACGTACCGGAGGGATTTTAACCAGCGATTCCTAAGCATATTTGGAGTAAAAAATGCAGTTGTCATTTTGGTGTCCATTGATATTTTTTTCTATAAACAAAAAATATGTTTTTAATTTACACATCGCTACTGTTCCCATCGCTGGTATATATCCCGCCGTGATGTGTTTGAGTGATACGCGCTGTTTTGTGTGGTAAAACGCTGTTGGAATGAGATGCAACGCTTAACAAGTGCCCATTGGCTATAAACGCGCTACTCTTCTGACTATTCAGTTTCGGCGTGTGATAGAAAAATATGGTAATTGTTCGGAACAAACGTTAACTGTTAATACGCACTTTTTTTTGATAAAACTTTTATATTCTTCTTAATTTCCATAAAAGACAACTATTTGCATTGGGGGAGGTTGAAAATGTTACATTTTTAATTTTATTTACATAAATTGAAAATTTGCTTTCACACTGTCAAATCACTCTGTTTGCAGTTCGAAACGTCAATGGTTAATACAGGTTAATACGCACTTTTTTGATATAACTTTTAAAATTAAGATAATATACACAAGCCCACTACACAAACCCTGCGTAGCCAAACAAACCATTCAAAAACGTAGGCTGTTTTTTAAAGTAAAGATAACATACACAATCCCGTTACATAACCGTTGACGTTTGTTCCGAATATTTACCAAAAATATTTTTAATGTTTTTAATAGAAACATGTCATATAAATGATATTTGTCAAATGAAACTAAATGGCGAAATCTTCTTATATTCAGACGACACATTATATTTATTTATATTATATTATAGCCTTGATTTATGTTGTTAGTTAGAATGCGAAATTTTTATCTTTCTTTAACTATAATAAAAAATAAATTATTAAAAAACTCCGATAAAGCCACCTTAACATTAAAATTAACGAATTTTGTAATGAGGATAAACCGTTTGAGCCCACAAACTTTCTCGCTGTAACACGATAATATTTAATATGTTTCAGCCAACTATCCTCGGAGCGTGGTGGAGACTCTTCCCGAAGGATTCCCAACGGGAGTTTACTATGGATTCGCCAGGGTTGACGATGGCCCCGTTTACAAAATGGTCATGAACATTGGCTGGTGCCCATTCTACGGTAATAAAATCAAGTCAATGGTAAGTCAATTCATTTAGAAATACACTCGGTGTCTGGAAACTTGTAGTAGAAGCGGGAAACTGGTGAATCTACATTACATTTGGAGTTGATTTTCTGGATTACTTTTTTTTATTTGAGCTTTTGTTTTCGAGTCAAGTCCAAAGTTTGAATTTTTTGGTAAAATTTGAAAAAATTCGATTACTATCAGCTGTTTATCGTCTTTTAGAATGCAGGTTCCATTTTGAAGTGAAACTAATTTAGCCTTGTTGTGATTTGAAATTTGGATGAAACGGAAATGCGTCACTAAAATTTATTATTTGTCGGACCTCGGTTCTAATATATTGCGGTAAATTCATAGCTAGCCTCCGATAATGCAGCGGTATAAGGCGCCTGACTCTCAGTGCCCAGAGAGACATCCAGTGAGCGGAGGTTCGAATCCTACCAAATCCAAAAAAAATAAACATTTTCGTTTTTGTAAAATCAATATCCAATCTTCAAACCACTTTAAAATAAACAGGCAAAAGAAAAGAAAGCGCCATCTATTGGCTTTCTAGTTACACTTCTACCGCGTGTGAATTGCACGCTCTGATTTTTTTTAACCCTTTATTGCCGAAAAAAAGGAAAAAAGTTTAAAAATACAAAAACAAATTAAATATTTAGATCAAAAAGAAAAGGTTTTTAGGGGTTTTCTACGTGTTGTAGATTCACAAGGTTCCCGCTTGTGCCACAAGTTTTCGAACACCATGTATAATTCAATTACTTAGGTTTCACCAACTTGATGATTTCATGTAGCCATTGTTTTAAGGTAATCTTACAATAATTAGAGGATGTGTTATATCAATCAAATTAACTTTTTGAAGTGAAAACTTCTTTAGCACCGTTGTGATTTGAAACTCGATGAAATGAAAAAGGGGGACTTTTACATTGGGTATGTAATATTTACATTTTTTTTTCACAAGCTTTAATAATAAACAAATAGGATGCAAAAAATAATTTCTTACATTACATTGATTTACAATTGGATACATTTTAAAATAAAAATAATAAACTAACTAACTAACTAACCATCACGCCGTTTCCCCGCAGGGGTAGGCAGAGAGGACGGACCGCCAAACATCCCGGTCTTGGCACACATTCCTTGCCTCGTTTACATTCATACAACGTCTCATACATTCTCTTCTATTATTCTGACTCTTGACATGGCCCGACTCAAGTATCTGATTCACTTGGTCGTGCCATGTCTTTCTTGGGCGTCCTCGACTTCTTCTACCATTCACATTTGCGTCATATATTCTCCTTACACTCCTTTCCTCGTTCATTCGCTCTACATGCCCAAACCATCGGAGCGTTCCTTTCTTGATCTTACTCATCACGCTTACATCAGCCTTGCATTCTTTGCGGATTTCCACATTTCTCACACGATCATACATGGTTTTACCACACATACGCCTCAGGGATCTCATTTCTACAGCGTTCAGTCTACTTTCATCCTTCCTCTGCCAGTTCCATGCCTCAATAAAAATAATTATAATTAATAAACTGAAATTATCAGAATTAATATCAGACATAAAAATATTATTTAAGTATGTTTTGAACATCAAAATTGTTATCTTAAATATGTCGATATCATTTGTATATTCGTTTGCTAAACTATGTAAGCGAGGAATTGGCGAGTTTGCTACATAATTTAATCTGTATGCAAATTGTGACATTGACGTAGGTTCTTAGGGGGCGTTCAAGTATTATGTAATGCAATTTTTTAAGATTAAAAATCTAAACGACCCCACTAAACGTTACGTAACGCCCAAGTGACAATTTTTACCTGAAAGTCACAATTAATTTGCGCAAAGTACTGGAAAGTCGCTTAAATACTTTTTTTTTGTTTTAATCGCGTTTGCGGTAATAAATAAAACAAGAGATTTTGAGAACGAAAAGGGTTGCCAACTTGGAAAATTTTAATTCCCTATTTTTTTTTATCTAAATAAAGAAAAACATGTTACGTAACGCGTTGTTCGAACCCCCCTCGTAACGCACAGTAACGTTTTACAAGACTCCCCCCCCAAACGCGTTACGTGATACTTGAACGGCCCCTTATGCCTGGTGAGTCAAGTAGTTGTTACTCTTAAATTGACTAACTTAGGTGTTTGCAACAATCGAGCTCCGAATTTACAATTTAAAAAAAGAAACGTGTGTCGCTTATCCTTCGTCATCAATCATCAAATGTATGTATTTTTGAGGTATTTAATATTAAAAAGGTGTAATCAATTTCATTAAGTTGTCAAAAAGGTAAAATTAATTAATTGTAGAAACTTTCGCTGAATTTTTTTGACATTTTTAATTTGAATTTTATGGCGAGGTGAACAAATGACGCAATTATACTCTAATTGGCTACGAACTAATGAGACAAATACAATTTTCATGGAAGTGAATTAAAGTTTTTAATGGATCTGTGGATTGTTAAAGTTCTGCCATCTTGGGCAACTATGGTTCACATTATTTCTTAGTTTTATTGCATTAGGTTGTTGCATACACAGATGCTACTGATTAATCTGAGATGATGATAATTACATACATAATTGTTGTGATTAAAATATGTTGTGATTAGATTCAGTTGATAATCTTTCCAGAATGGATTATGGTGACAATCTTCTCTGTGGCATTTTTTCAGACTACAGACAATTAATTAATGCTATTTAGTTAACGCGGATTAAAATGAACATGAGGTGGAAGTTAGCGATGTGTCAGTTCAGCTGGAATGGGCTCATGTGATCCGCTCCTTTGCGGGAAGCGGTTCCTACTCCCACTCCTTTTTCAAATCGACTACTCCCAGAGAACCCGGCCCAGTCCCAGTACTCTCCGCATCCAAATAAATCCGGCGGTAATCCGGCGGTCCGAGCAACTCAACGCCGAAGCGCGAAAACCGCACTCGAATACAAGTCCCGGGTTCCTTTAAACCCAAGCGCCTTGTTCCAAGCTACGTGAATCGCGACACAATCCATTCATTTCGCCCACTCCCGGACTCGCGCGAACGCCGCGAACTACTACATTCCTGACTCACCCCGTGGCCGCCGCGCCGGCTTGCTCCGCGATCCACGGTCCGGCGTCACTCACCATTCCACTCATGAGTCGCGGGTCTCGGTGAGTTCCCGACACTCCCCGCTACCCGCGGCCGGCCAACTATGACACTTCCCCTTGAGTCACGTCACGAGCTGGGCGCTGGGCGTTCATTCGATCGCTGTTCGTTGATCGACACACACGTGCGTGACCCCTTCGGCTAGGCACGGAGTAGTTTTTAATTAGAGCGTCTTATCTGGTATCGTTAATCAACGGGTGACGTGCATTATAAAATAATAGTTTATAGTAAAGCATTACAGCTTATTAATTTACTTATTTAAATTCTCAATAAAAGACCGTGCAGTGTAGATACATTGAATGTACCTACATTGCACGGGTGACGGGTCCTTGTTCTCGTACGGGTCTTGTCCGACTCCGGGGTTCTGAGTTCTCGTGTGGGTTCTACGAGTAGGTCCTGGTTCCGAGTTCTTTGAACCCGTGCGTCCCGTTTCGGTGCGCCGCAACAATACCCAGTGCCCAGTCCGCACCTAAGAACTCGGACCCGGGACCTGCTCCTAGAACTCGTGTACTTTTAAAAGGAAGCAAGTCTCGGAGGCTTCCGGAAAAATGCAGAACTTACCCACCTCTAGTGGAAGTTAATGGTAGAAGAAATTAGTCTGAGGAAGACATGGCACAATCAAGTGAATCAAATACTCGAGTCAGGTCATGTCAAGAGTCTAAAAGAATGACGGAAGAGTATGTATGAGACGATATATGAATGTGAGCGAAAGAAGGAGTGTGTGCCGAAACAGAGTTGTATGGCGGTCTATATTCTCTGCTTACCTCTGCTGGTGATGATTAGTTAGTTAGTATTTTTTTTTTTCAATTAACACTAATTACCATCATAAAATAATATTATTCAAATACGATGTTTTTTTCAAGGCTTTAATTAGATTGTATCAACATAATTATTATAATTTTTTTTTTGTGTATTCAAGTGCATGTAAAGCTAAATTATCTCAGAAATATACCTTCTATCACACTTTTTCACCAATACATTAAATTTATGGTTTTGTTTTTAGACATTTTTTTATCGTGAATGAATAACTAAAAATTTATGCAAATTTTTCACGGCGCCTTGTTAACAAACTGTACTAAATTCAGTATAACCTCAAAATAAATATCAAAATGAAATAATAATATTTCTCTTTTTAAATACATCTTATTGAATTTTGATTTTGTTTTCTTGGATGAATGAATGCAAATCTTAAAAATGGAAACCCACTTCCCGACATCCGATCGCGCTGAAACTCGGCAGATAGACTCGTTGTCGATGACAATGCTATCAACTTTTAGTGGCACTCTCACACATGCATTTCTCTGAAATTGGCTACTAGCCGGCCCCACAAATGGCGCTACTAGGTTATGCTGTTTGATGCGTACGACCGTGGAGGAAAGTTGAAACTATTTCACTACATAATAAAAATAGGCATAATGTAGTAAAAAAAACTTTGTTTTTATATGTTGATCTTATGTAAGATTCTAATGATAATAAATAAGTATTTATTACACCCGCTTAATAAAAATCTGGAATATACTCAGAAGTGTCTTTGAACATAATATTAACACATTTAATTTGCTCAATATGTCAATACAATGAATTCAAAATTGTTATTTTAACTTGAAGGTTACGCAAACAATTTTTTGCTGATATTTTACGCGAGTCAAAGTTTATTGGACATTGTGTTTTAGCTTACCAATAAAAAATATGTTTCCTGATATCTAAACCAACACTTAACTAGCAGTGGTATGCAGAGAGGATAGAACGCCACACAACTATTTTGACATACTTCTTCTTTTGTTCACATTCATAAATCGTCTCACACCCTTACTCTTTTATTTTTTTGACTCTTCATATTATCCGACTCAAGTATTTGATTCACTTGATCATGCCATATCTCTCTTGGGCGTCCCATACTTCTTCTACCATTCACTTTTGCATCACCTATTCTCCTTTCACTCGTTTCTTTGTTCATACGCTATATATGCCCAAACCATCTATCTCTTTCAATCTTATTCTTTACGCTTACATCAATCAGCCTTGCCTGACAGATCTTATTTCTACAGCATTTATTTATTTATATTAAGGCTCCGTAGTAAGCTTTCCAGAAGAAGAAGATATGGTTTAAAAGTGAGATATGTAAATATGAATGTTCGAGAGCATGCGCTAATATCAAAAAGCGGTTATAAATAAGCAAAAATTTTGAAAATATTTAATATTTTTTTTTTTTTTTTTACATTAACTCCACACAGGAGGCCCTGAGGAAAATAATTTCCCTCAGGGTCTATGTCATCTGGGATGCTGTGTGGAGGGTCTTTTTGAGGAGAGGAAGGAATGAACATTGGTCTTGAAGAGACCCATGTTGTAGGAAGGAGGAAACACAGAGGCCGGCAAATCATTCCACAGCCGAGCTGTTGAACACAAGAACGAGTCGAAGAAACGACCCGTTCTCATGTGACAAATGTCAACTGTGTACAAATGTTGGGCACGCGTTTGGCGTGTTTCCCGACTATGCACCGGTGCCGAAGGGATCAATGATGCTAGTTCCTCGGAGCATCTTCCATTGTAATACCGGTAGAACAAGGATAGCATTCCCACCCGACGCCTGTGCTCTAAAGATTGCAATCCATCTGTTAAGATGGGAGAATCTATCAAACGGACCGCCCGTTTCTGCACAGAGTCGAGGGTATTTTTAAGATATTTTGGAGCTCCAGACCAGAGGTGGCTGCCAAATTCAACCGTGGGGCGCACTTGCGATTTGTACAGGGTTAGCAGTTGTGTACTATTAAAGTATCTGCGGGCCCTGTACAGTACGCCCAGTTTTTGGGAGGCTAACTTTACTCTGGCTTCGATGGAGCCCCCATACTGAGCTGGTCACTGTTCGGAAGATTGCTTCCGTTGAAAGAGACTAGATTTTCATTTCGATCCCTTTTAGACGTAATCAGACAAGATTGGGTCTTTGAAACATTAAATTCAACGAGATTATTTTTACCCCAAGAGAAAACACTCTCGAGGTAACCGTCCATTCTTTGCTTCAAAGCCTTACGAGCTGTTGGAGTTTGTGAGCCCTTTGGGGGCTTGTCAAACAAAAAACTATCATGAACTGTACTGTCATCCGCATAACAGTGAATTGGTGCACATGACAAAAGGTCGTTGATGTGCAACAAAAACAAAGTCGGAGACAGAACCGATCCCTGCGGGACGCCAGCATTTATCGAGTGTGAGGAAGAGGTGAAACCATCGACTACCGTCTGAATCGACCTCTCCCTCAAGAAGTCGGCAATCCACGTACACAAGGATGCGGGAAGTCCGTAAGAATGCAGTTTGTTGACAAGTCCTCGGTGCCAAACCCGGTCAAAGGCCTTGGAGATGTCCAGTGCAACCGTTTGGGTCTCACCGAAACGTTCCAGGCATCGCCCCCAAACATGCGTCACATACGCGAGAAGATCACCGCACGAGCGGTTCCGCCGGAATCCGTATTGACGGTCGTTAATAATTTTGTTCTTCTCGAGGTATGTGAGCAGTTTGTCGTTGATCACACGTTCCATCACCTTAGACAGAACTGATGTGATCGCTATGGGGCGGTAGTTGGCCGGGTTGGAGCGGTCACCCTTCTTTGGAATAGGATGGATAACCGCTTTTTTCCAACCAGAGGGCACAGAGCCAGTCTTCAGGGACAGTTTAAAAAGCTTGATTCGTTTAAAATAGAGCACAAATCTCTCGGCAAATATCTAAAATAGCACATTTGAATTTTTTCATAGCTACAAGATGTTAAATAACAGAACAAAATGTGTTTTTAATCATTTTCGTAGCATACTTAGCAATTTGTGGCGACACATCATTATAAACTTCGCCATCAAAAGAGGAATCGAGAAACATCTCCTAATATTCGCGCGCATCGGCAAACCTACTTGCCTAGGTACCTTCCTACCTATACTGGTCGCGATGTACTTTCTCGCCTGCCGTGCCGGCTGGACGATAATAATATCGCCACCGCCTAGAAAGGTCTGGAGTTTATAAGCCGCCTGAATATTCGGCACCGGGTATGATCGAGTACCTTCCAGTGTGCACATTGCCGGCGAATGGAACATTACTCCACCGGTCGCGCTGGTATATAAAGCGACTAAACTCGGCGCTAGTTCAGTCAGTCTCACACTAACTGTCGGTCAACAGCTCGTCGTAACAGATCTCCGCACAAGTGCTCCTGCAGTGCTCTACACATCCAGGGCAGCTTCCCGAGGTTCATCACCACGTCTCAGCTACAAGGCCCATCGTGTCTTCAGCTCCTGAGATCAGCTACATCCCGCGACTTACAAGGCTTGCGTCACCTTCAGTCCAGGGATCAGCTCACAACTTCATGGCACCCCGAAGCCCACCGTGCTTCGCTGCCATGGAAACACGCTCCGCCTCGCCAGGACTACCTGCTGGTGGCTCAGCTCACCGAGCCACACACCGTTCACCTCCGCGACTTAAAGCGTCGAGCAACGGCCTGGAAGATAGGTCATCTCCACCGCCATGGTGTCGAGCAACTCGCTGACCTTCACCGCACCATCTCCATCACACCGCATGTCTGCAGCTTTTCAACTACGGCACTCTGCCTTACATCTTGTTACCGCTTTACCAACCTCGCTACGTAGCCCAATAAACGACTGACTCATACTTCGACTTGACGCCTTTCATTTCTCTCGTTCTGTCTCCCGCTCCCTCTTTTTTCTATCGAGGGAAATTCATAAAATTACCGTTTCGGCTCAGCAAATGTATACATATTATCTTAAAAAATAACGTAATTTTTTAATAACTTAAAAACCTAAAGTGTTAAAGGAAAATATGTTATAAATCGGAAGAAATTCGTAACGCGGCCCGCGTTCCGAATTTCTTACGTTACGCATTCTTGCGTTACGCGGGGTCTTAATATATGCCTGTATGGGCATTTACAAACCATATGATATACATAATAATTTTGTGAAACAGTAATTCAACGTATTTAACGAACGGTAATCGTTAGGTAAAATATGCTAATTAAGTTATATTGAACCCATGCGTAGAATAGTGGTTATTATGCTAACATTGCTTTATTGAGGTATGTTATTATAGCCTGTTTGTAACTATATTCCTTGCAGTTGAACACATCTACTACTTCTGAGAAAGCATTTTCAAGTGCATGCAATCTAGGTATAAGCGTGTTTCCAAATGACTCAGTCCTGACATTGTTTAAAATTAAAAAGAATTTGAGATCAAGTGGTTCTTGTTGGTATATGGAAGATAATTTAATAAATCAGAGCTATCTATAATACAATTAACAATTTTAAAAAATCAAGTTTGAAATAAGTCTTCTCAAAGTTTTTATAATTTAAGTTCTTTCATGAAGTGGTTGTGATTTATTGTTTTTGTATATGTAGACCATTTGGGAGGCAGGAATGGGTACCGCCGCCCCGGGAACCTTTATTGGATAACCAACACCTCTGCCATAGGTCACCCCAAGTGGTTCGCTATGTTTGGTGATTTAGCAGGGGTGCCCGGGTTCATGGGGTGAGGTTTGTCTAGGTCTTGGAGGCGGATGACCAGGACATACTGAAACCTAGATTCCTACCCACCCCTTAAACCCTTTTCCTTCCCAGAACTCTTCTCTCCTTCCCTTCCTTAAAAAAACCCTCCACACAGCATCCCCAAAGATGACATAGGCCCTGAGGGAAATTATTTTCCTCAGGGCCTCCTGTGTGGAGCTCATGTAAAAAAAAAAGACCGAGTTTATAGTTAATGTATTTTATAAATTTATGCTGAATTTTTTCAATGGATTTCTGGTGCATTTTAAAGTGAGGGGACCATGTATGAGAGTTATATTCGACTTGACTTCGAACTAGTGAAGAATATAAGATTTTTAATGTTGAAATATTTTGATAATGTTGAAATAGTCTCTGTTTATCCTTTATCTGCCAGTTCCATGCCTCACTGCCATACATCAGGGTTGGTATCAGCAAGCAATTGTGGTCTGCCGACCTCACTTCTTTGACCAATTCTAAATAAACAGTAAACATTTATTTATTTTGTTACAAATTTTAGGAGACCCACATTCTTCATGATTTCAAGGAAGACTTTTACGGATCACAATTGAGCGTATGCATTCTTGGACACTTGAGAGACGAGATGAACTTCACATCAGTGGATGATTTGATAGAAGCCATTCGTACCGACATATGCAACGCAAATGAGGAACTGACAAAAGATAAATATATACGATATATTAACGAAGAGAACTTTTAGGTATCACAAATAGAGTTGACCCCAACACTACTCATACAGATGCATTGCTTGTGTGCAGCATGTTTTAAATTTGTTGTTCGACTTTATAAAGGTGCTGGTAAATGAACAAGATAAATGTCCTATTATTAATTGCCGAATAATTATTGCCTTGACCGTCAATAGTCTTGCAGGGCAAGGTGTTGGCTTTCAATATAGTTGTGACCCGTCAAGATTGTCATAATGTATTAAAAAATTTACAACACAAAAAAACATTCTCGAATAATTTAAATAATACATATCATATAAATTTGAAAAAATAATTTCCAATCATCTTATTAACCTCTAGGAGAATATGGCTGCACCGTGTATGTCGGCAAAAAAATATGCGTAAAGGAGGGATGCACACGTTTGTAGAAATCCGCATATTTAAATCAATTACCAAATTATTTTTTTATTAATATCTGATTAATTCGGTTATTTTGATATTATATATATATATATATTTTTTTTTTTTTAACATAGTTTGATTTTTTATAGTACATACTTTAAATACAATTTAAATTAAAATTTAATTTAATAATCTCACTCTTTTGAATACTTGCTTCTCTTAAAAACTTAAAATGTCGATAATAATAGGTAATACACAACAATCTTGACTAACGATACAGAAATCTTGACAGAAATGCCTCGGCGGCAAGAAATTGTGATAAAAATTTGCTCACTTAGGCTACGTCCACATAGGCAGGTGGCTTGCTTAGCGCCTAGAGCCTAGATAGGTAGTAGATAGCCGCTTAGCGTGTATCCAGGTAAACCAACGTGTTGGATTTTTGCCACTAGGCTCTAGGCGCTAAGCCAGCCGCCTGCCTGTGCAGACGTAGCCTTACTCTAGCCATAAAAGAAAATTTGGTAATTATTCCCCTAACCGCCGCACTTCGCGCAGAATGTGGAAATTACACTTCATTTCAACAATTACTAAAAGGAACAACTATTTACATGCATAAAATAGGTTATTAGGTTCTTAGTTTGGTTTAATTAAGTAATTCATGTGTATTTAGATTGAAACAAAACTTACATTACTTTGTTTTTTTTTTTACTTTTATAAAAATGAAAGACAAACATTCCCGGGTTACAAGTAACCCAACAATGTTTGAAAATCTCCTACTACCACCACAGAGAGCCAAAAATGTTGCTTGTGTTGTGATGGAGGACTTAGCCAGCCGAGGAATCGAACATGTGACGCTCAGGTGGGATGCCCACTCAACCACTGACCGGTCATAAATGTCAACCATACGAAAAAAATATGCATCTTTTACCGTCTATCCATTTTATAATTAATTGTTTCTTGTAGTTATTAAGTGGTGCAAGTCGGGAAACACGCCATACATGCGCCTAAAATATGTACACGGTTGACAATTGTCACATGAGAACGGGTTTTGCCGGCCTCTGTGTTTCCTCCTTTTACAACATGTTCACTCCTTCTCTAAAACACCCTCCGCACAGCATCCACAAAGATGACAGGTTCTGAGGGAAATTATTTTCCTCGTGGCCTCTTGTTTGAAGTGAATTTAAAAAATATATATATTGATGCGTAGTGTAATTTCCAACATCTGTGCCTAATAAAAGTGCGGCAGTTAGGGGAATATTTACCGAATATTCCAATGAAATTTAATCAAGTTAATTTTTGTTTTAAATAATAAATAAAAACACTGCAAAACTTTTCAAATCTTCAAATTCGATTATTGTAATCACTTGGCTTCCCTTTCTCTCTAATAACAATAAACAGGTATCAGCGAGACGAAAATAAGTTTCTCGATGATGTTTAGCAAGGTCATCACTGTCGGAAGTGTAAACATATGCACCAATACTAAGTCCAGTTATGTTGTTTGGGTCAACTCTAATTGTAATAATAGTATAATTTTGAGAAAAGATAAATGCAAGTTAAATCATTGTTCTTGGGTTCCAATCAAAGATATTGAAATATAAGAGATTGCTATCTGCAGTTTTTACGGGTGGGAGTTTTTCCTGGTGTCGCCGATATTGTTAACCAATACTACTGCACACCTTAAAAAATCAACTAAATTAACGAATTCTTTCCGTATTCAAACTACGCCCATTAGACGGTCCGCCAACGGTCGGGTGGCCATCATAGCATATCTCTTGTATTTCAATATCTTTGGTTCCAGTGGTATCTGCATTTTGAATGTTCACTTATTCATTAATTCCCCCAATAAATTTATTTTGTATAAAATATATTGACAAGCTATGATGACATTTTAGATGATAGGTATTATGCACTATAATAATTTATTATGAAGTTATTCATAGATTTACATAATATATAGAATTTTCTGTGTGGTGAAATTGATTGCGACTTAAAAATTTTATTTTTTGGAGAAATTTTCTGTTACGGGAGTTAATTGTCATAACTACTTGCTTCAAATTTTATAATTTTCACAAAATATCAGGACAAAACAAGGTTGTTAAAACATATTTAATTACATTCTTAACCACTGGAGCGACAGTTAAATTTAAAACTTTTTTCTCCGATTGCTCGAGATTTTTAGGTTATCATTTTGAATATTTTCCGCCCACTTTAAAAAAATTATACCTCCAAATTTTAATATGGAGACATACAAAATAATAATAGTTTTATATAGCCAACGAATTCACCTATCTTTTGTCGATTATCACATATTCGTTGGATTTATAAAAAAAATATTATAAAATCGTAAACTTCTACTTATTACTTACAATGAGGAAAAATTTGCCAAAATTGGCAGCAAAGCAATCCGTGGTATTTTAAATAGAGCCATATTGTGGCAAAAAGCGCTCCAGTGGTTTCGTAAAAATTCTGATCTTTTTAACATAATCTATCCCAGCACACAGCACGTTTTGACACAATGTATGTGTTTTAGTGAAACTAATACGACATTTGTATTTGGGGATAGTCATTGATGAATCCCATAATATAAACGATAGTCACATCGATCAAGTTAACCCCTAGGGGCCTGATCCCTGCATTTGCAGTGTTGAAGAATCGTGCCCACGCACGGTACAAAGCACTGCAATTGCAGTGACAAATTTATATACAGTGAAACCCTCGAAGTTTTCCAAGGGACCAAAATCCAAACTTCTTAAGCCACGAAACTTCAAGAGAGAACTTCTTAAGATGAATATATACGTGAAATCCTATTTAGATACTATTTTGATTAATCTTTACGACGAATCGGCTTACAGTATGAACATCAAAAAATATGCTACGGATAAATCGAAGCTTTTACTAGCGTTTCTATGTATTGGAATTACAATAAAATAATTATTTACGAAACAAAAAATATAAGCGTAAACCACCAAAAAAAAATGTTTTTTCATGACTTAACTATGAAGTAATACACGAAACAATTTTTAAAAAATACCTCTTTATGGCTAAGACTATTTTTAAGGTTTTCCATGTTCTAACTTTTTTCGTTCTTATAAAATTATGCACAAAATAAATAAAAAACACTTTTTCGCTTACTAGCCTCGTGCAAAAAGACGCTCGATTTTAAAATTTTGCAGGCATGAGAATTCTAAATATTTCTAGCGTTTATATTCCTCTTAAGAAGGTTTTACGGTATTACATTTTGCCTTCGGATGTTACCTCTACTAGTTTAGTTATGGTTAGTTACAAAAACAAGAATGTCACTTTTTCAAGTAAGGTATTGTCTACGTGTTGGCGTTAACGAAAATTATTTTATTTATTTATTGAAGCTATTTCAATTAATCTGGCAATACAAAATAAATACTATTTTCCAATGTTTTTGCTTCACAATAAATGGTTTTGTGTAGCTCCTTGCTTAAATTTAATTCTATGTTCTAAAATAATCTTTTTATAAGTACTTAAATTATGTAAACTTTGTTACTTAACCTTGATTACTTAAATACCGTAGGTAGGTATAGTACATACCAAAATTTAATACCGACCATGACATTGATATAGAAATCTTCTCAATAGGGTCAGAAAAGCTGCATGTCTCCCCGCCGATGCCTTTATCTTTCGCTCATGGTCATTGTAAAGTCATTTACCCTGCGCGAGAATGGACCAAGCTCAGGTCGGCATTAAAGTTTGGCGTGTATTATACAATAATTATTACTTAAATAAATTCCACATTTGAGATGCCCATGTTGAAATTATGAACTATAGATGTAATTCTTAATGTTTTTTTAGTAATAAATGCATCACTTCTTGATCACTCTGCGGGCAATCTCTTTGTGGTCTGAGTATACTGCTTTTGTACAAATTTTTGATAACTAATACAATAAAAAATTTATATAATAATGTATTATAATACTAGATACAGACAATAAATATGAAATAGATAGGACACAGGGGGATTCAATCCCAAATCTTATATTACCAGGTAGTGGCGTAGCCAGCATGGGTCTGATAACGTGGTGTCACCCCCCCCCCCCCCCCCGGCATTAAAGGTGACTTTGAGAAATTAAAAACCCAAATTTCGACTTCATAAAAAATAAAAGCATTACTATCTAGTCCAATATAATTTGGTCCATCCTGGAGGGGGGGGGTGGCTAGGGGGGAGAAGAATTTCTGGGAATGCCCCCCCCCCCCCCCCCCCCCCCCTACCACTGTTACCAGCCAATTGAGCTATTCCGCCAATTGTCATCTCGCCAAATTGAAAAATAAATATAATTTATTTTGATCTCTAGAAACTATGAATATTATATTATTCAATAAATTGGTAATATTACCTAATGCCGAGCATTAAAAAATCTGCTTTATCTTTTGATAATAGTAATAGTTATATATTATATCGTTGAAGAAGAAGATAACATCAATAATCTAAACGAAAACATGAAAGAGAACAAGACACAGAAAAAGATAATGGTCGCAAATGGGACTCGACCCCAGAACCTCTTGTCTAACCGGAACGTGTGCTTTTACAAATTCAGCCATTGCCACCTTCCGTAAAACCGTCATAATTGTCAACCTCATATTTTCAAATTTTAGAATTAACAATATTATCTTGACGTTTCGTCGAGAGGTTCTGGGTTCGAGTCCCAGTTGCGACCATTATCTTTTTCTGTGTCTTGTTCATAGATATATTACATTGATGGGAATGACCTTCAAAAGTTTTAAAAAGAGAGTTGTTATATAAAAAATTATATATTATGTTTTTGTCATATTTTTATTTAAATTAAATATTATCAAAATTTATAATTCTTTTTTTGCATGCATTTTCAAAGTTTTATCAGTTTTTATTTTAGATCGTAATATTTCCCACGAAATGCAGTAGTTCTACATGAAATTTTTTAGGAAAGCAATTTTGATACACCATTTTTTATTTAGTTAATTTGTGATTGTGTTTTACGCTTACCATAATATAGTTCTGCTACTGACTGTTCCTTTGTTACCTCTCTTTCTGTTAAATGCGGGGACGGATCTATGGGGATGCAATTGGAGCAGTCCAACGAGGCGCCGATAATTGCCAAGGTGCTGAGATTATTTTCATGAAACGCGGGGCTACACAATTTATGAGAAGGGAATGGGTACCGCCGCCCCGGGAACCATTTATTGGATAACCAACACCTCTGCCATAAGTCACCCCAAGTGATTCGCTACTTTTGGTGACTTAGCAGGGGTGTTTGTCTGGATCTGGTGGCGGATGATCTAGATGCACTGAACTCTAGATTCCTACCCATCCCACTTACTTTTTTCATTCCCAGAACTTCCTCTTCTTGTCCACACAGCATCCCCAAAGATTTTCACTATGTTTGGTGACTTAGTAAAGGTGCCCGGGTTCAGAAGCCGGGTTTTTCTGGATCTGGCGGCGGATGACCTAGACACACTGAACCCTAGATTCCTACCCACCCTTCTTACCTTTTTCCTTCCCAGAACTTCCTCTTCTTCCTTTCATTAAAAAGACCCTCCACTCACTTTCCTAAAGATGTTCGCTACTTTTGGTGACTTAGCAGGGGTGCCCAGGTTTAGGGGGTAGGGTTTGTCTAGATCTGGCGGCAGATGACCTGGATACACTGAATCCTACCCACCTCTCTTACCTTTTTCCTTCCCAGAACTTCCTCTTCTTCCTTTCCTTAAGAAGACCCTCCACACAGCATCCTCAAAGATTTTCGCTACGTTTGGTGACTTAGCAGGGGTGCCCGGGTTCAGGAGGTGAAGTTTGTCTAGATCCAGCGGCGAATGACCTGGATACACTGAATCCTACCCACCTCTCTTACCTTTTTCCTTCCCAGAACTTCCTCTTCTTCCTTTCCTTAAAAAGACCCTCCACTCACCTTCCTAAAGATGTTCACTACGTTTGGTGACTTAGCAGAGGTGCCCGGGTTCAGGGGCGAGGTTTGTCTAGATCTGGCGCCAGATGACCCGGATGCACTGAACCCTAGATTCCTACCCACCTCTATTACCTTTTTCCTTCCCAGAACTTCCTCTTCTCAAAAAGACCCTCCACACAGCATCCCCACAGATGTTCACTATGTTTGGTGACGTAGCAGGGGTGCCCGGGTTCAGGGGGTGAGGTTTGCCTAGATCTGGTGGTGGATGACCTAGTCACACTGAACCCTAGATTCCTACCCACCCTTCTTACCTTACTCTTCTTCCTAAAAGACCCTCCCTTAAAAAGATCCTCCACACAGCATCCCCAAAGATTTATTTTTACGTTTTTGGACTTACGATTTACGTTTGGTGACTTAGCAGGGGTGCCCGGGTTCAGGGAGCGAGGTTTGTCCAGATATGGCGCTAGATGACCTAGACACACTGAACCCTAGATTCCTATCCGCCTTCTTACCTTACTCTTCGTCCTAAAAGACCCTTCCTTAAAAAGATCCTCCACACAGCATCCCCAAAGATGACATAGGTCCTGAGGGAAATTATTTTTCTCAGCGCCTCCTGTGGGGAGCTAATGCAATAAAAAAAAACAAACATACAAATATCATTGATTACAGTGAGATTATAGGAGTCCAGAAGTGGAAGGTCATTTAAGAAAAATGATATTATGGTACAATATCAAATTAAATTTGATAATATTCATTTGTAGGTACCTCACGAGCTTGAGAGTCAAATTACATTTAATATACTTAGTAAATTATTTCATGCGACAAGCCCACAATATGCAAAATTAACCTACATTTATCAAACCATCTCTTTCAGACGCATTATATTCATCATGCTTTCTCTCGCTCACGGCCATGACCCAAACTGTCTTCAGAATCCGAAAAAATTTCTTCTAGGCGGTATAGTGTCATCTCCTTTATTGTATGGTGCATAAAGAGACAGAAGACTTGACAGAAAAATTGACAGAGCCAATCATAGTGTGTGGGAAAGGAAGCTCCATTTAAAACGTTAGATGTCACTGCTTGCCACTGCCGGCTATCTCGCGGTGCATTTCAAATACATTAGAACAATAGCAGTTGTTTTGATTAGAATAATATAATATTTCACAATGTTTTACTGTCATCTTATAATTTTGGGGAGGAGAACACTGAAAACAGTGATGGCCACACTCAACCACATACAGGGACTTGCATGCAGAGGAATCACAGGAGCTATGCGAACCACTCCAATACTAGCCATGGGAGTGCTGCTAGATCTACCCCCACTAAACTTAGAAATAGAGGGGGCGGCGATGGCGGCAGCCTACAGGTTACATTGCAAAGGTCAATGGAGAGGTGAGTTGCCCAAAAACAGTCATCCGGAGAACGGAATAAGACTGAGGGCAATTAGCCCGACAGCTGGAATGAAGCAGGATGGCAAACAAGCCGAATACTTCTTCAGACAGCAGTTTGATGTGATGTACCCCACCCGGGAGGAGTGGGACATGGTCCCAGGGCCAACCTCCAGACAGGAACTAATCTGGTTCACAGATGGGTCCAAAATGGAGGAAGGAACGGGGGCTGGGGTATGTTTACAGGGATCTAAGAGGGAACTAAGTATATCTCTAGGAATACACTGCACTGTGTTTCAAGCTGAGATGAAAGCCATTTTGGCCTGCGCACAGGAGAATATACGTATCGGGTACAGGAATAAGAACATAACTATTTGCTCTGATAGCCAGGCAGCCCTTATGGCACTGGAAAGTAACCGATGCGACTCCAGACTGGTGATGGAATGCAGAACCTTTCTTACAGAACTCGCTACCATCAATAAAATAACCCTGATATGGGTACCAGGACATAAGGGTATTGAGGGCAACGAGCGGGCTGATGAACTAGCAAGGAAAGGGGCGAAAGCACCACTTGCGGGATCTGAGCCGGCCTTAGGAGTAGCAGCTTGCCACACCAAATTACATATCGAGAGGTGGGTCAAATCCCAGCACTGGAAGGAATGGGAGAGGGCACCCGGAATGAGACAATCCAAAGTACTCATAAGCGGACTCGACCCCAGACGGACCAGGAAACTACTCGATATGGACAGAAACTCGCTGAGGGAACTGGTAGGCCTACTAACGGGACACTGCCATCTCAGGAGACACATGCAGCTATTGGGAGTGGAAAGCACCAGTAGATGTAGAAAATGTGAAGAGGATGAAGAGACTCCAATTCACTTACGGTGCCAATGTCCCGCCCTGGTGGGAACTGGGCTCAGCAGTGAGTCAGTGTTGCCAACTCTCAAAAATATTTATCCCAAAACTAAACTCAAAAACCCCTAGAAACTGTCAAATTACTTGAAAATACCCCTAAAAAATTTTTTTTCTAAAAATAATTAATAAATGATATGCTGTAATGTTTTTCAATAATCTTTATTTATAAATTATTTAAAACATCAAATATTGTATCATTTTCTTGAGAAGAATCAGATTTTTTTAAATCATACATGTTACCATTGAATAAGCTTAACATTTCAACTGGATTAAATGTAGTGCAAGATCCACCATTTCGATTTAATGTGAACTGAACCATCATCATGCTTTGAAGCATTTCAATGGAGAGTCTATTCCGCAGCTTGTTTTAGTAGTCAACAAATAAAATTGTGAAGTGTGTGAGTGCTCCGTGTATACGATGTAATAAAAATTTTAAAAAATATGTGGAATCACATAACCCCCAAAAATACCCCTAAACATATTAAACCCCAAAAAAAATCCCATCCCCTTATTTTCCCCCTAAATCTGGGGGGAAAACCCCTAAGTTGGCAACCTTGAGCCTCAGATACCTGGGGAGACATGTTGTAGAATCAGAAGACCTAGCCACATATCCAATAACAACTCTGGTGAACTTTATTAACCTTTCAAAGGCCAGGAACGCGCCCGCGCGCGAGACTGGAATTTCAAAAAAGAATATTAATTCAAATAATTTGGATGCGATTTTAAATTTTATTCCATTAATTTATAACATAAAATAAAGCTTAAAATAGCTTCCTCCATTCTTGTTATTAAGGTAATTTAAAAAAGGTAAGGTAAAAAACCCTGGCCCTTGACAGGTTAAAGGGACTGGGTTATTGTTAAAGGATTGAGGTAAAATGGGAGAAAGTATAATGGGCCCATGGCCTAAGTACTCACGGGAACTAATGGTAAACCGTCTCCGCTTAAAAAAAATATATATATAATTTTGGGAGGTTTTTGACCAATTGACCTGAAGGAAGAACCGCCACTGTGTGATGCCATATGGGGCAGGTAAAAACCTCAATGGTGCAGTATTAGGAATTATCAGCATTTTGGCTTCTCGACTCCTTGGTAAACGGCACCTGAAGTAGACTGCTCCAATTGTGTCTGCCCAGAGCTGGTTTTGCCTACCTAAGAGTCTGCTGGTTTTGACAAGATGTGCCAAAATTTGCACCAGGCACCGTTTGGCTCATTTATGATTTTTTTTTTATTTAGTAACTATATAATATTTTTTACATTTTATGTGAAACGTGTTAGTTAGATGTATATATAAAATAGAAAATATATTCGTAGTCCTCCTCACTAGGAGATCCTGTGCTGAGGGGGACAATGCTTTGTATAAGTTTTTCAGCGACTTCTATGGTTTAACTTCAATGTTTGGATAAGGTTTTCCAGAAACTTCTATGACGATGTTTTAAGTATACTAGTAAGTTCATTTTTCGATAGTTCCTTCAGCCAACATTTAATGTCCTTAATGTAGCTATTTTTTGTTTTAATTTGTTTGATACTAGGTGGGAGTTTGTTATATAACTTTACTGCTAAAAATTCAGAACTTCTTTGACCAAATGAAGAGTTACACTTTGGTATATTAAGTATGTCTGTTTGGCTCTGGTTTTATGAGCATGTGAGGTGTCTGCCTCTGAATCATTTTTGTGGTGATGTACTAGAATGTTTTTGGCATAGATTTTCTGTAAGCTTGGAACATCAAACAGTTTAAAAATTTCTGTTGTTGACGTCCTTATTGGGACCATTAGAATGGTCTTTATGATGCAATTCTGAGTTATCTTAAGTTGTTTTAAGTGATTAGATGCTGCTGAGCCCCATCCTATTCCAATCGAGAGTGGCATAAAGCATAATATACTCTCTTTAGATCCCTTATCGACAAGATGTTTCTTAATTTTTTGAAGAAGTAGATGAGTTTTGTTAGCTTTTTTGAGGTAAGATCAATGTGTGAATTCCACTGTAGTTTTTCATCAATTACAATCCCAAGATATTTAATACTTTTTGTTTGGGTTATAGACGGGCATTACATATGTCTTTTATGTGAAAGTTGGAGATGTAACAATGGAACTATTAGCTGTATGCCTTTTGTAAATATGTTTAGATTAATTGTCTATTTATACTTGAGATTTTATAATGAACTGTGACACGATTTGGTGTTGGTGGCAAATTTAGGGAAATGGGCCTTAAATTAATTTTTATTGTCCTACATGATATAATAAACTTAACTTTAAATACATACAATTTTTTTTCTCAAATTTACCATAATTTAGTGGTACCGCCGCCCCGGGAACCATTTATTGGATTACCAAGACCCCTGCCGTAGGTCACCCCAAGTGGTCCGCCTCGTTTGGTGACTTAGCAGCGGTGCCCGGGTTCATGGGGTTTATTTAGTTCCTGGCGGTGGATGCATTTGCTTCACCTACTGCGTGGCGGGCCGGACCCTAGATTCCTACCCACCCTCATATCTTTTTCCTTCCCAGAACTTCCTCTCTTTCCTTTCCCTAAAAATACCCTCCATACAGCATTCCCAAAGATGACATAGGGGCCGTTCAAGTATTACGTAACGCACTTGGGGGGGGTCTTGTCAAACGTTACTGTGCGTTACGAGGGGGGGGGGGTTCGAACAACGCGTTACGTAACATGTTTTTCTTTATTTAGATTAAAAAAACAAGGGAATGAAAATCTTCCAAGTTGGCAACCCTTTTCGTTCTCGAAATCGCTTGTTTAATTTATTACCGCAAACGCGATTAAAACAAGAAAGAAGGTATTTAAGCGACTTTCCAGTACTTTGCGCAACTTAATTGTGACTTTCAGGTAAAAATTGTCACTTGGGCGTTACGTAACGTTTAGGGGGGAGGGGGGGGGGGGTGATACGGAAAAACGTTAGTGCCTCCGTTCACGGAGATACTTACAAGCTACTTGATCCTCGTGCGCGTATCATACGCGCCGATCGTACGATTTAGCTGGTGCCCGTTCACGGCGCTACGTGGTGGCCGTCGGTTTCCAATCAGTATCACGATACCGACAGTGCTGATCGCACGCGACGGTCGCATCATTTTTGTCTGATACTTATTCGTTGGACGTTTGACAGAAATGGCGTCGGAACATGAAAGTAATGTTAGTTGTTCTGGAAGTGGAAAAAATGCATGTTTACATAACTATACTTTACTAGAATACGTAAGAAACGATTTAGTGGAGAAGGCATGGATTGATGTTGGGAAAAAGTCATATGACATCGCATGACAGCGTGTTCACTCCACGGCTGCACGTGAAAAATGATCAAGTTCAGTATATTTCGGATAGCGCCGTGTACGGAGACTAGCATTAAAAAGTGGTATATCAGCAGGGTACTTGTGATTTCGTTGGACAATTACGTAGCACAATTACGTAGATTGTAAGTATCTTCATGAACGGAGGGCCTTAGGGGGGGTCAAAAATCTTCAAAAATTGCGTTACGTAATACTTGAACGCCCCCATAGCCCCTGACAGAATTTTTTTCTCAGGACCTCCTGTGTGGAGCTAATGTAAAAAAATACCATAAGGGGGCCGTCACACTTAGCTATAAAAGCGCTGGCGTTATTTGGCTTGGCCTATGTCAGCATATCAGTCGTCATATATTCCCATTGAGAATATACGGCGACTTATTTTTGAGTCGCTACGCAACCCGATTTGTAGACGTTTCATTTAAAAACGAACATTCAGGCCCTGGGCAGAAAAGTCCAACAATCGGTTGCGCTGCAAAATGTTGCCTTACTTTACTTTTGTGCGCAGGATCTGGTTATTTCTAGTCAACGTACGACTGAAGCCGTAGTTTATTCAAAGTACAGCGGGTTGAAATTATGTTATAATCTATAAATTAAAGAAGTTGAATGTTTAAAACTAAATAACGTTATTTATCACATAGATTCCTAACTCTTGAAACACAGGAGTTAAAATAATATCTAGAACTATGATGTATTGCAGGGGATGCTTAAAACAGAATGACGTTTAGCTCTCCAAACCGCACTGTTATTGAAAATCTGTGATTCAATGTGCCCTGCAACCCTTTTGGTGCTAAAATATGGTTGCATGGTTTGCTTCCAGCTCGTCGTAATGATACTCGGATTTTATGTTAGGGCAAGTCTTATCAATTTGGATGTCTATAGTAAAAAGGTATTTCAATTAGTAGACAACACATTTTATGTATTTTAATTAAAAATATTTATCCGTAAGTTTTGAGCACAACCTATAAAAATCGTTCAAAAAATAATGCCATTTTTCAACATTGTTTTGTGATTTCATATCAGCTTATAAGGCGGCAATTTCACTGCTGAGTTTAAAACTGCAATACATTTTTCAGCCAATCGGCACTCTCGATAACGCTGTTTACAAATTACACTGCAATGTTTTTGGAAATCTTTACTTATCGATTTCTTATAAATTATTGTTTAAAAAATAAAATTGTAAAAAATCAATAGTGCATTTTTTTAGTGTTATTTTTGTGAAAATTAAATTTGTAAAAAATTATTCATCTTTATTTGTTTTAAGTACGAAGTACCTAATATTTCTGAAGTGAAAACTTCTTTAGTACCGTTGTGATTTGAAACTCGATGAATGAAAAAGAGTGACACCAAAAAGAGACAAACACATACATCTATAGGATTTAGCCTGTGAGAGAATGAGATAGAATAATCGGTCTCCTCTTTGCGCGGTGCTTCGTAGCCTCCCCACTCTTGTCTACTTTAGTTTTCTAAAGGTTTCCTTCTACCGTTTGTGAATTGCACACTCAGTTTTTTTTTTATATTGCAACAACTTTAAAAACACTTTGGACCTACAATCTTTGGATTCTTTCATAGACAAACGTCATGGAAAATTATTGCACTGATAAAAGAAGTTTCAATAATGGAATGCAGTGCTTCCCAACCTTTTCTACATTGAAGAGGATTCATGTACATATACGTAAAATAAAAAATATAATAATATGACCACATGTCCCGCTTTCATTGGAAAACGTCAATTCGCTGGAATTTGCAGTCTTTAGAAAGCAGGCCACGTGCAACCAAAATCAAATTGAGCCCAAAAAATTAACTCTGAATTGAATATTAGTTATCATGGAGTTTAAGTGACGATTGATACCCTCTGCCGTTGACTTGGCAATTTGATCTGTATAATGCATTGTGCGGCCTCCATAGTCGGGGGGTAAGGCTCTCGACTAGCATCCTTAGGTCGGGGGTTCATATCCCAGCAAGCGCAAGTAAATTTTACTTTATTAATTTGGGTCATTTCACAAACTATTCATTTAAAATTGCGGCACATTCTATAATGGAAGATACTCTCTCTTTATTAGAAGTGAGTCGTTTGCGAACGAGTCGGCTCAGTGAACCGGATTTTCATACGGATCCGTAAGATCCGGTTCCCAAAGACCGATCTTCACGGTTCGCTGATCTTTGCGAAGGAGTGAGCGGGTGGACTGCGAGACGTGCCAGATCCGGTGAGCCTATCACTACTGAACTGATTCGGATTTATTGTTCGTTCACAGATACACTCTAGTCAGCCGCGGGCATCTCAATGGAAATTCCTTGATTTGACATTTTACCTGAAGATTTGAACGGTGGGGCGCTTCGATTTCATGTCTAGAAAGGTTTCCGGTCGAACCAGCATTTGTGAAAAATGATTCCAAATTTCACTCTTTTTTTATGTGAATACCTCACAAGAGTCTCAGCTGCTCCCGTCTGGAGCCAGTAAGACTTTGGCATCCCCAATATGGGGTAAATTGTGAGGCTGAAGGTAATGGGAAGGAGAAGAAGGTGGGGAAGTACCTGGCTGTTCAGATCTGGTCACCAAACACGACTAAAGCCATTTCAAGCAACTTTTCAATTCTGAATGGTAATCTTACATCAGGTCGATATATGAGTATCTTCCACTCTGGAACATTTAATGAAGTAATTATGAAATAACATAAACTAATCAAATAAAATTTATTTGCCCACGCCGGGATTCAATCCTGCGACTTTCAGATTGCGAGTCAAGAGCCTTACCCCTAGACCACGCAGGTCATCATAATAATTAAATTGATGTCATCATGAAATTTTAAATTAAAACTACTTTCCAAAGTCAGTAATAATAATTTTAAAAATACGCAATCGAGTACAAACTAACAAAAGCGTCAAGAGACATGCATACGATTACCATAATGACATTTCTTCATTCTAACAATGAAGAAATTTTGAATGAAGTATTAAGGAGGCCGAGGAAGCGCGGGTGGGAAGAGGGGGGGAGATGGACTAATTGTTTTGTGGAGCATCGTTCAATCGAGCCGGTTGTTTTTTTAGAAACATTCCCAGGTTACATTGGAGGGGACCCACCACTTTCCCACGGCTGTGTGAGGAAACTGATTGTTTAACCTCCTTAGCCGCACACGTCAGGACTCTAATTTTTTGTAAAAAGGAAGCTACATTTATTTTGAAACGAATCTAGACCCTCCAATGTCCCTGCATGCATGATTGTTAGTAAAAAAAGTAAAATGTATGCATACTTACATTTGCAGTAATTAAAAAGATAAAAATAGTTCGCCTGTTGGTTCAGCATCTAGTTGAGTAAAATAATAAATAAAAAGAAAAATATTTACAGGTGTAAGTATGATTAAAACCAAAGAAAATATATAAAAAGAAAGATATTGGGGGCAGTTTGTCCCACTATCACGGGACAGTCCCGGCGAGAATGAGCGGGCGAGCGGCCTGGTCGCAACGTGCCCAAACGCCCGCGTCCCTTAGCCAGTTTCCTAAAAGTACCCTTGAAGAAGTGTTTGTGGAGGGGGGGGGGGAGATACTCCCAAAGACCCTGGGGAATGATGTGAGCCTCGGGTCACCGGAGGCAGGGCGGAAGGGAACCGGGC
Source organism: Limnephilus marmoratus (assembly GCA_917880885.1). NCBI lineage: Eukaryota > Metazoa > Arthropoda > Insecta > Trichoptera > Limnephilidae > Limnephilus > Limnephilus marmoratus. Next base: position 47,836,274 of record OU862922.1, read on the forward strand.
TCGGGAACCGGGCTCGGGCCCGGGAACCGGGCTCTTCCCAGGTTACAAATAACCCAACAACATTTGAAAATCTCCTAATACCATCACAGTAAGCGGAAAACGTCGCTTGTATTGTGATAGAGAACTTAGCCAGCCGAGGAATTGAACATGCGACACCGGGTGGGACCCAAACATGATGCCAACTTAGCCACTGGCCGTCTAAACCGGATCTTTACATTAAACGGGACTTAGTGAAGCGGCTCACTCAACTGAGCCGCTTTGCCTGTCACTACTATGTATCGCCTTGGTGTAAAATCTCCATTCAGAATCGAAACGTTGCTTGAAATGGCTTTAGTCATTTGATTACAGATCTGAATAGCCAGGTACTTTACAAATTCTTCCCTGCCCCACTACCTCCAGCTTCACAACACACCCCGATTGGAGATACAATAATCTCACTGGCTCCATTCCGTTCGGAGCAGTTCAGACTCTTGTGGAGCATTCACATTAAAAAAAATTGCAATTCTAAGAAAACAGCGACTCTTTTTCAAGCTCCTTTTTTCAAGGAAACTAAATATAAAAAAAATCTTTACATCAGTCCTACCACCTGCTAAAAACTCCATTGTGAAACTCTGCTACGTGCACTAAATAAGAAACTCCAATGAAAAATATTATGGCTTTAAAAAAATACGTTCATATACACCAATAAACGCTGATTCTGAATATATAAGTTTTATTTAATAATATTAAACGCAGAGTTTTTAAAAAATTATTAAAAAGACCATTTTTAATCGGTTCGTAAAAACACGCTGTCAAGTTGACATTATTGAAATTTTAGCGGTGATGTCACTGTTCGTCGTGTCGCGACTGTAAAGTCATTGTACGGGGATGAATGATATGACACAAGCCATCGTATTAATTTTTTCTTTTATTTACATACTGTTTATAGAGATTTAGTTGTGTTTATTGAAACATTATTTAGGCCTAAATAATGTTTCGAAAATAAAGATATCTCTTATTAGTTTAGCTCAATCAAAAACTACTGCACAAAAAAAAAATAGGGAGAATGCTTCGAACAACGGAATTCAAAATGGCAGCACTTGATCAGCTGATTGCCTGATCCTATAGTAATTTTTCAGGAGTGATGACGTCACACGATTCACCATACATGCAGTGGTTTTAGGGGGATCTTGAAAAATTAAAACTTTGACAATTATTTTAACTATTAAAACTAACTCTAACTCTAAAAATAAAAATGCAGTTATTTAAGTTAAAAGGTCATTATTCATTAAAAAAAATTGGACTGGAGTTCTCTATTTATGAGGAAGAGAGTCATAGCGGAGTTATCAGCAGTAAAGCTATGTATATTCAGGTTCTAAAGTTTGGCTCGATTGTACATGTTGACTTGGAACCATGTTTGTCATTGCATCCACAATCATACATGTCGACTTGGAATCATGCTTGTCATGCATGCAAAATGGCATTGCATCATATCGTAAATTTTTGTCAAACATTGACAAGAATCAGACCTCGAATCCCTTTTGCTATACTTGACATCGAACAAAAAACCATCAAGCGCATCGGTAGATGTTGAGACATGTTCAAATGAGCGTAAAACCACAGAGCATGGGTACCGGCCTTAGGGTTCAATAATTTTTAATGCCATTAGTACCCCCCACCCGTAGAGTTCAGAGTGCCCCTCGCCACTCCAAGCCGCCACGTAGAAAAGTGAAGACCGAAAGTAAGAAAACGGTTTATAGCGACGTTCACTGTGAGACTTTTCTGCGCGGCGGCCTGAAATGATGCGGGTCACGTCCTGCTCCGAGCTCTACGTGTGGGGGAGACTATTGTGTTTTCAAGGGACCAAAAAAATCAAACTTCTTTGTGATGGGAAATGTGGGAAAGAATTTTGAAATGAAAATCGTGAGCTCCTTCGGATTTGCCTTTATTTAATTTTTTTTTATACATAAAATTGTAGAGTAAATCAAACATACAATGTAAAACCTTCACATACTGGCGCCCACTCCAGGTGGTGATTCTGCTGAGACGACATCTCGATGGCGGGAAAAGACCGGCTTCCTTAAGCACGTGCCATGGCGGCACACAGCGGGGATTCCAGACACCTCATCCAACACTGAGAGAGCGTTTTAGCAAAATCACCCAGTATTTTTAGGTTATTAATGTTGCTTTTTTCTGAATGAACATCCTGAAACAAGAGAAAAGAATACATAAGTAAATGCCATTACAGGAAAATCGCTCAGTACTATTAGCCCAGCCTAATATTAATCCTTTAATCTTATTGTGATATATGTGATTATCCATGTAGTGGATAATTCGGAAACGTTCGGGTCCGCCGAACTTTGACGAACGTCTCACGAGTCGGACAGCGGTCTCGTCCATGGGAGCTCGGCAGAACCATTCTAGCAACCTGAGTAATCACTCGCTACCTAGACAATAATACAGTACTTTTCAATCCATTGTAACATCACAATAAAAGACGAAAAGAACTTACGTTGTACATCTTGTTATTTGTGGGCTAGTAAGGCCACATTAAAGAACATTACACTTATTAAAAATCCAATCTCATTACATAAGTTTTAAAAAGCCCAAATGATGAATGGTTCATAATCTTGTGCTTGTACGGATGCTACAAGAAGACTATCACGATATCATTGAGTGAATTCTATACGCGTTAGTAATAAATGTAGTTTAAATTTGGTACAACTTATAGACAACCATTTACAGTACATATTTCGAACACGGAAATTTTAAATACTGTTAAGGATAAAATTTTAATTGTTCAGAAGAGCGAAAATTTAATTTTTTCAAAATATCATATCTTATTTTTGTGGACCTATAATTACTATTTTTTTATTATAAAATAACATTGAATAGATCTTTCAGAATTAACATTAACATTCACACATCTGCCCTGATGATGGACACTGTAACGCTGTCCGAAACGTTGGCTAAAGGAGGAGGTAGCGCAACACGGCATAATACCCCAAAAGGAAATAACCATAACATTAACATTGTTTATATAATAACAGTATTTATGTTATTTTTAATTTTTCAGAAAAAAATACTAAAATGCACTTACTTTCCTAGAAATATTTTAACAATGCAGATCGAAAGAAAGAAAAAAAAAAAAACAGAGAAAAATGACATATTTAACTCATTTTTTTATTTATTGTCCTTTTAATAGTATAATATTTAAAATTTCCACATCGATGTATGCAGAGGCGTAGCGAGGGGGGGGGGAGCCCGACCGACTGTCAGCCCCAAGAGCACAATTCTCTAGATACTCCCCCCACCTCCCCCCCAGGACGGTGCAATTTTTTATGAAGTCGAAATTTTCGTTTGTCAATTTTAATGGGGGGGGGGGGGTGACACCACGTTGTCAGTCCCGGGTGCCACCCATGCTAGCTACACCACTGGAATGTATGTTTGTTTATCAGTGGTGTAAAATATAAAACATGTTTATCAGTAAGAGGTATAGGATTAGTGAATCATTGTTTCCTAGTTGGACCAGTTGCAGTTTTTCATTAAAAAAATGCCTATTTATTGCCAAGTTAATAAAAAATACGGTAAATTATCGACAAGCCGCCGCATGTTGCTACACTTTAAATAGGCATACAATTTGAAAATTAAACTACTTTTAAACTCAAGTACCACAAAAATCACCAGTTTCAGTCGAGATAGACGGGAAAATATGCATTAAAATACGATTTTCATTCAAAGTTTAAAAATTACCATCTCCATTACGGCCATGTTTTTTTGTATGGATTTGACATTTGCGAAGTTTCGTTTCAAACTAAAAACGCACAAATTACTTAATTTACCTAAACTAAAAACCTATTTTGTGTTCGTAAATAGTTGTTTCTTGTAATAATTGTTGAAATGAAGTATAATTTCCGTAATCTGTGCATAAAAATGCGGCGGCTTATCGATAAATTCATAAAAATACTGCCCCACAATCTTCGGGATTAGTGAATCATTGTTTCCTAGTCGGACGATTGCAGTTTTTCATTATAAAAATGCCTATTTATTGCCAAGTTAATAAAAAATACTGCTCGACAATCTTTGATTGGTCATAATAGAGGAAAGAATATTTATACTAGAGTGCATAATATTATGAGAGTTGACAACAGTGTTATCTTGCAAAAATCCTACATCCTTACGTAAAAAAAAAAATTAAGTTTTTGTTGGGCAATCACAGAGAATCTCTGCTTGTGAAAAACAAGTATGTACTAAATATGTTCAATTGCTAATCAAATGATAAGGATGTGATCCAGTATGGAAAAAATGTATTATTATGTAACAAATTTTACAGAGCTTTAAAGAAACCAAGAGCACAGAAATTAAATATTGAAAACATGGTGAACTATTGTGTTGACAAAGCAACTTTCAGAAAGTTAATCTGTCCAATTTTTTTTATCGAACCAAAACATAACTGTTGTAAATATTTAACTAAATCTTGTGATTTTGTCAGCATCAAACAAACTACGGGAGATAATAAACCTATTTAGGTAAATTCCGAGGTTTGTGCCCCACACAGAAAACTTACAACGGGGTTACGTGAAGAAACAAATTTACAGTTCTAACACTAAGATGAGTAGTTATGGCTAGGGCGATGGCACACTACGAGTCTACACGAAAATGTAAACAAGCGATTTTTTTTTTAATTAACTCTTTTCCACAAATATTTTAACAAAACAGTGTTGGGTGTATCGTTCTTATTTTGGAAGTTGACCTCCCGGAGAATAAAACCCATGGATTTTCAATCTGTTTACTATTTCACAATCATTTGCAACAAACTGTCAACACGACAATGTCGCTGATATTGCACCACATTAACGCAATAACTGGCAATAACATGTATTATCTTTTTTCTAGATTAGATTGTTTTTGAAATAAAAACGTAAATCCGAGGATTATGCACAATAATCAAGAAGGGTAAATTAGGCAATTCTGATGGAAGATCATGGACACTTTTCAATCTGGCCATCTTCACTGTCGCACTTGTCACTGTTGATTATATTTTCAGGGAATAGTAACCAAGTCCTCCTCACCTTCAGTTAACCTGGCTCGTCCTCCAGTGGGCTGGCACAGGATGGTGGAGCAACCTGGGCAGATTACTGCATTCTGTGCGTGGCTGAACACTGTCGTAATTTTGTAACATCCAGGGCATTTGACATCCATGAAGTATGAATTGGGATGCTGTACAAGCCTCTTCAGCTTGTGACGCCTCTTCTCCGCGGCGGGCGAAGGGTGCAAAAGATCCACAGCGAGCTAAAAAAAAATAATCATAAAATTCATCAATAAAGAAATGAGACTTGAGGTTATGGTTCATGTTTCATCGAGGCAAATGAGCTGTCAAATATTCATTAAATAAAATATACACAGCGATTAATTTTAACATTATTTCACTTCAAATTATCAATAGATTAGAATAACTTCGACACTTTTTTTAAAACGCATAAGGCATGTCAAAAACTGCCATGTGTAAAGTCGGGCAGAATGAAGTCCAACTTTAACGCGACAGACTGCCTAAAACGACGATTTTGACAAATTATATTCAACCAAATATATGGATGACAAATTTAAAGCACTTTGATAACGTTGAAATAAGCCTGAAATATATATTTTTTAATAAAACGTTATAAGTCAACACGAACCGGCATGGTATCAGCTCAGTTGCAGAAACGGAAAAGGAAGTACAAATGTCCATAGATGTACGTGACAACCTATTTCATTGATGTAACCATAGATTTTTCTGATAATTTATCAAAGTGGGTAAGGTTGTGGCAAACATAAATATTCTATTGATCGTTTCAATTTTTTGGCGATGTTTCTGCATTCTTGGGGGAGAGGAATAGGTTCGTAGATGCTTAACAAGGTTAGCTCGTCGAGGGAGTACAGCGGTGATTGGCTAAAAATTCGTGACATAGCTTGTAGTCCATGTTCCACTTGGAATTTGAATTATCTGCAATACAAATGGCACGTCACGCGTCACGCGTTCGAAATTTCGAAAACGGCCCGGCGAGGTTTTTTTTTTCGAAAAATGTCCGTATGAGCTAACCTTAGCATTTTCTACTAACCTTGGGGAGACGATAGAAATAAAAATATCATTCACACTAAATAATTAAATCAGCAAACCGCGTAATTGCTTAAAAGTTCATATAATATCAATAACAGGTCCATCATCTACGTATTTCCAAGTTTCTGTTCAGTAATGGTACTGACAAATGAGCAAATGCTACCTAGTGGCATGTGTGACACGTCCAAATGAACAAGTTCACGAATAAACCAGCTGTTGATTTGTGAGCATGCTATTGGATTCACGGCTGCAAGGGGAAAATAAGCACGCTCATTAGTAGCAAGAGAGCGTGCTACTAATGAGCAAAATGCTACCTAGTTGACATTGCTAGTATTGATCATGCTCACAAATCAACAGTAGGTTGATTTATCTATGAGCGTGCTCATCAACCGTACACATTTGCTCATAAATGAGACAGCTTGGTTTGAGCATACTCATGAATGAGCATCCTCAAAGCTAACAATTAAACGCATGTATTTATTTGACATGAACATTCTCTTTATGAGCATGAGTCACAAATGGTGTCAGTTCCACTCGCCCAGAACTAAACAAAATAATTTTATTGCTTGCAACGCAATTATTTAAGAATCTTATGACGAAAGAAAATAAAATGTTTGATTGGGTCCAAGATGTCAAGAAATCCGAAAATGACTAGATAATTAAAAATTAATGCTAATTTCAATAGAATGTCATTTCATTTTGGAGGTAAACGAACTTTTGGGGAATTTGATAATTAAATCTATTGTGGGCATTTTGGTGATCTGTGTCCCAAATACATTCGTGATTTCCGTAATAAATAGAAGAAAAGCACGGTTTTCTCGTCTTCCAGAGGGCCATTTTTCATATTTTTCCAAAGAATGCGCAGGCGCAAATTGAGATCGCATGCTTCGCGCCTGCCCTCCGGTGAACAGGCTTACTTGAACTCAGCATAAGAATACTCATGTGTGAGCCTATTCACTCATGCTTAGAGCGCATCCCTTTCCACCCGAGAATCCGATGAGAATCCAATCTTATTTAAGCTCAAGTGAGCATGCTCATTGATTCGCGAGTGAAAGGGGAAATGAGCATGCTCATTTATGAGCATATATGTCAGTACAATTAAAAGTAAAGCTTCCCTTGCGTGAAAGAGATAACATTAAAATTATCGCATCGTACAAGAAAAAAGTGCAAGTTCTTATTTTGGCGACGTTCGAAAGATAACTTTTTTCCTCTCTGAGCAAAATAATTTCCCTCAGGACCTATGACATCTTTGGGAATGCTGTGTAAAGGGTCTTTTAAATTAAAGAATGGAGAGGAAGTTCAGGAAAGAAAAAGTCAGCTGTTTTTTTGTCGTGCTCTAATTTTTTTTTAATAATTAGGTAGAAAAATCTGTCTAAGGAAATTAACTTTTAATCGTTATATCTAGCGAAAGAATCGCCTGGGAATGTACAGTACCAAAACAACAAAAAACCTATGTTGGACAATTGGATGAACAATTTTATCTCAACTGGTCTAGCTAATTAAATTTGTAATAATATTTAGTAAGTTTCATTTCCAATTCAAATACCTACACGTTGGTGATCGTTTTTTTGTATCAAAACTTAATGTTGTAATTTTTATTTTATCTACCCTTACCTTACTTAGGCAATGTCGACAGAAGTTCTCGCCAATAATACCTAGAATCCAATACGCATTAATATGTAACATTATTACCTATGTACTTAGGTATTATGGTATTAATAAGTTCGAAGAAATCTTCGAAATGTTCAAATTTTATTTTTCTTATGAAATGTTTGTTTGTAATTATTTATTGACTCGATTTCAGAAATATTATAATTTTGCTTGACTATGATAATTTGATAAAGAACACGCATTCCATGTGCCTGAATATTGTGTGTGTTCTCAATGCTTTGATAAGGTTTGTCAATCGTGACACAACCATGTCGTGAGTCGTGACTTATTTTAACTTATCTCTTGATTTAAATTGTTTGATCACCAAGTAATAATGAAGCGTAAACGATGGATTAGTAAATCAACGTGTTCTCCACGCGTTGTTTCTTGCACTAAAATGTCTAAAGGCCGGTCTCCTGCGACCGTTTTCACAAACAATACATAAAACATTTTGTTCGAATATTATTCCATTGTTTCATTCTGTCTCCTGAATTTGCTGAAACCATCTTAAAATATTGGGGCGCGTTGGACGTGGCCACACACATTTTACGTAGTGGTCGTTGGTGCAGACGAAACGGCACACTTGACGTTTTCTTACTCATAATTATAGTACACGCCAAAACTAAATAATACCGACCTGACGTTGATAAAGAAATCGTCGCAATAGGCATGTTTAAGATTAGAAAAGTAGAATGCCTCCTCGCCCACGCCTTTCTCTGGCGCACGTATGGTTGACGCATCTTTCTCTTTCGCTTACGGTCATTGCAAAGTCAGTAAAGTGACTCTACATGCGCGAGAATGGGTCGTAACAAGTCGGCATTTGAGTTTGGCGCGTACTGTACTAAGCTCGTTCAGTGCACATATCATAAAAAAAAACTCCTAAAGAGGGCTACAGACCTTCAGTTTTAACTGTACAGTCGAACTGTACAGATAAATCGTAGGTCCATACAGCCTACACACATTCAAGTAAAACTGCGAGATCTTTCAGTTTTTTATCAACAATGGCCTCCATAGACGACTCTTTAGCCGTTACAGGGCTAAAGATGTATTAAAAGAAACTGAGTATATTAAAAGAAAAATAAAAGAGAAATTAAAATTAAATTAATTATTTGTATTAAAAGAGAAATCTGTGTCAATTTCTGCCTGTCTGTAGCCCGCTTTAATGCCTCATCCGCACGTTTGCCACTTGCCGCAAACTCCAAATCTCTACAAACGTTTGGCTTGATTTCGGAATTCAACTTCAAATTACACTTCTATGGAACCAAAGTTTCTGATCGAATTTGAAAAAAAATTTATGAAACATTGTGAATTTTTAATGAATTATTTTTATATGAAACGACAAAAAAGTGAGGTGACAGAAACGTTTATAATTTATTTGTCTAACAAAATAATGTGTGTTTTTATATCTTTTTTTGTTACCAGTAATTTTAATTAGAATAAAAGCAAGGAGAGCCATTTTTTAAACTTTTAAAAGTTTACATTAAAAATTATTCTATTTAAAAAATTACTTGGTTATTTCTAATAAATAATTTTGGAAGCATATTTTATCACCTTTCCAAAACAGTTTTTAGTTTTTGGATACGTTAATAAATATTCCATTTATATCGATTTTATTGCAAGCCGAGGCCTATTTTGGAATAAAACAAATTTCATGGTGCAGAAATACTGGTAGATATCAGTTTTCAGGTTATTATTTAACCATATGTTCATTTTTTGGTGCTGAAATTTATTTACTGTTTACAAGAATCGCCAATTTCTCGTAATTTAGTTCGACGTTATCGGAAATGTCAATTGAAATCGTAAATATTCCCGAACTTAGCCGTCAGCGCCGGACGAATTCCAATGCGCTGCCGCGACTACGCTCGACGACTTCGTAGCGAGAATCGAGAATGTCGAGTGAACTCTTCCTTCGAAGTAACCGTCTGAACACGCGGTGAAACGAGAATGGAACATTTCATCGAGTAAACCTTCATCCGAGTGAACCATGTGACTTCAGCATAACCGCACCGCGCAGCGATTGTCTAAAAATGAAATGATCCCCTACCTTGCCTTCCCCTCTTCCTCCGCGCAGAGAATGTTTTCCATCGGCTATGGGCCATGGTATGCACAAACATTGCGTCTGCAAACAAAATGTGGACAGCCACTCCGCCAAAATGTTTGTGGTAACGTTTGAAGTTTATTATTTGTGAAGGCGGTCGCAGGAGACTGGCCTTCAGGGCAGGTATTTCACGGCAATCCGTGCCAATTGGAGATTCCATAGTCTCAATGACTCCTGAAAGTTGGGAGCAGTTGGGAACCTTGTGCAGTGTTCACAAAAAAACAGGCAAATATATGTTCGCTGCGTTGCCTATACGTTGAGACATGTTTGACCGAATTTCTGTCAAACATCAGCAAGAATTACATACCTTGAATCTTTTTTCATCGAGCCGTTGCTCGATATAGAATACAAAATCGAGTGCAGTTCACACGCGGTAGAAGTGAAACCTTTGCCCACACAATCTCAACCGATATGAGCCTTGAAAAGTAACCTCATAATCAAAGTGGCCAATGCGGTAAGGTTTCATTCTATCTCATTCTCTCGCAAGCTAAATTCTATAGATGTACGAGTTTGTCTCTTTTTAGTGCCACTAGTTTCCGTTTCATCCGAGTTTCAAATCACAACGTTACTAAAGAAGTTTCACTTCAAAAAAGCATCGAGCGAAACGGTACACAGGTGGAGGCATATTCGAATGAGCGCAAAACTATCGAACATGAACGGGTGTGGATACACAGCATAACAAGTAAAATGTTGTAGTATCTAAAAAATATATATTCTGAAGCGAGGTACTAAGTAGTCTCGTAATCAATTATATTTTTTGATGGCAACTTTTTAGGAAGTACCAACATACACATGCAAGAAATATTATTATGAATTTGTCCAAATTTGTCTCTCTCAAGTTGCAGAAGTGACTGTGTGACAAAGAGGAAGACGAAACGCAAAACACGGGATATAAAAAATCGCGAGTTGTCGTTTTCCGTGAGGTAAATTGGTTCGCAGGGGTGACGGGTCTGATTTATGTAGGGCTTCACAAATTATCGGGATCTTTTAGTCAAATTAGGTTCATCAAACGATTAAAATACCGAAGTTGTTCAAAAAGTTCCTTCGAGTGATTTCTATATTCGCAAAAAATAGTCGTTAAAATTTTATTGTGATTTGTTATTGAACGTTTCGATTCAGTTTGTTTGTTACAAAAACAATTGAACGTTTCGATTAATTTTGTGAGTATGTGTGATAATAATTGATACATGCTTTGATCAAGAAAAGTAAATGGAATCCAGGAAGCAAATGGGTAAGTTTCATTTTTGTCTGAACGTCAACCTATTGACTTGTTGATTCACCCGTTTGTATCGAAGTTGTGAAGTCATTTTTTGCGCAAAAATAACCCAATTTGCAGATATCAATCTGCGATTTGAAAAATATGCTCTCTTTGAAGTTTCCGACGGTAAGATTACATCTGATAAATAGTAATAATAAATAATAGAAATAGGTATGCCTATTTTTTTTTGTCCGATTGACATCCTGTTACCTGTCCACACTTTACAACGTAATTGGAGCGCTATATCGGGTACATATTCAGGTCAATTACATTTAATTTGCATTTACGATCCTGTTATTATCAGATTCCATGTTGATTAAATTGCTCCTCAGGATCATTTAACCTCAAGGCCGTTCCTCTCCGTGTCTGGCACCGCTTGTTTGACATGTTGAACTATGTTGTGAACTGAGCACAGTCTGCTAGTGGGTGGCGTCATATAAAATTACTGTCAACTAAACACATAATATTTTTATTTTATTCAAATTGTGCGCATTCAGATATCTGCTGTTCGACAGCAAAAACATTATTCATTCAACCACTAGCACTCGTCGCCAGTGGTTTGAAAATTATTTCGGAACGTAATTTGCTTAGTTCTAATAAGTGATATCCGGAAATAGTGCACTTTCAACAGATGTTGCGAAACTTCTCTTAGGCTGGGATTACACTCGTAAATTTTTTCCTGTAAATCGCTCTTGTAAGCGATTTATGGCCAAATTACCTATGTAAACGACACCAAAAGCCACTTAACGTAATTTATAGCAAGTTACAGAACTTATTCTTTCGGAAGTTTTTTGACAGGTCTAATCGCGCCCGCGCAAATTTCCAGCCTTCTTACAGCTTATAAAATCAGTTTGAGGCTGGGATTACACTCGTAAATTTTTTCCTGTAAATCGCTCTTGTAAGCGATTTATGGCCAAATTACCAATGTAAACGACACCAAAAGCCACTTAACGTAATTTATAGCAAGTTACAGAACTTATTCTTTCGGAAGTTTTTTGACAGGTCTAATCACGCCCGCGCGAATTTCCAGCCTTCTTACAGCTTATAAAATCAGTTTGATAAGCTAAGATACTTCCGCAAGAAATAGTTCCGAAATGCGCCGCGCACCGTTGCGAAATGTCAAAAATTAAAAAACAATTGTTTTCATTGGATTTTTTTCCTACAAAACTAGTATTTATTTCCACTTATTTAAGTTTTCTGGAAAATGAGCATCCTTCTATTCAATTATCGGTCCAATCCTTTCCAATTTAATGTTTTTGTTTTTAACATTTACGTATTTGAAATTTTGAATTCGAAGTCGGTTGCTGTCAGCAGATGTCAGGTAGCTGTCATTCGGATGAAACGAAATTAATTGCCGCCTTTGATGGCACAAAAGTGTGTGGAGAATTGTTTAATTAAAGCCACAATCTATTTCAATACTTTATTTGGGCCTTTTCGTCTTTATTGACAAAATCGCGTAAATTTGACAGTAGCAGGTCGTTGTTGACAGGAAGCCATCTTACTGCAAATAAATTTACAGATGTAAACGGTCGCATGAGCATTTACGCAGGTCGAACTTCCGAACAACTTCTGTGATCATTAATTACCAAAAGTCGGATGCATATGTGAACGCTCCTGTGAGTGACCTGTCAAAATCTTATGTAATCCGTAAATTTTAATTACGAGTGTAACCCCCGCCTGATAATAAGCTAAGATACTTCCGCAAGAAATAGTTCCGAAATGCGCCGCGCACCGTTGCGAAATGTCAAAAATTAAAAGACAATTGTTTTCATAGGATTTTTTTCCTACAAAACTAGTATTTATTTCCACTTATTTAAGTTTTCTGGAAAATGAGCATCCTTCTATTCAATTATCGGTCCAATCCTTTCCAATTTAATGGTTTTGTTTTTAACATTTACGTATTTGAAATTTTGAATTCGAAGTCGGTTGCTGTCAGCAGATGTCAGGTAGCTGTCATTCGGATGAAACGAAGTTAATTGCCGCCTTTGATGGCACAAAAGTGTGTGGAGAATTGTTTAATTAAAGCCACAATCTATTTCAATACTTTATTTGGGCCTTTTCGTCTTTATTGACAAAATCGCGTAAATTTGACAGTAGCAGGTCGTTGTTGACAGGAAGCCATCTTACTGCAAATAAATTTACAGATGTAAACGGTCGCATGAGCATTTACACAGGTCGAACTTCCGAACAACTTCCGTGATCATTAATTACCAAAAGTCGGATGCATATGTGAACGCTCCTGTGAGTGACCTGTCAAAATCTTATGTAATCCGTAAATTTTAATTACGAGTGTAACCCCCGCCTTATAAATAAATTTATAATCTCATAATCTGTTGTGCAAAATAAGTCTCCTTGATTTCTCTTTTTGATTGTGCAGCTAAAACTTTTTTTATTGTGTTAAGTACTGTCATTTTGTAAGGTATGTTTTTTCCTAATATTTTATTAGTATGTACAATATTTTGTATTTTCCGTTTCTCCTGACAATCAGCAACCAAATTCAGTCCCTTAATTTCAATTGTCTGTCTGTCTCCCCGTCAAACAAATTTCTAACACATCTTAACAATTTTAGGAAAAAGTTCGGTGTTTGGGAGAAATTCCTAAAAAATAAAACTAGTTATTTTTATACTAATTTGGGGTCGGGGAATCCGAATCTGAAAGAATTATGCGGCGGCAAGCAATATTAACAGAATTACACGACTTTAAAATTTTTTATACACATACAGGAAAATAGCCATTTTGGAAGTATTCTGATTCCTAGAAAATCAAACTAGTTATTTTTATACTAACTATGGGCCGGGGAATCCGAATCTGAAAGAATTAGGCGGCGGCAAGCAATATTAACTGAATTACAACACTTTGAAATTTTCTATACACACACACATGAAAATATTCATTTCGGAAACATCTTTACACACGTAGTACAAAAATCATAGAAAAACAAGAAATGTAGAAAAACATATGCCGGCAGTGTTACCAGCTCTCAAAAATATTTATCCCTATATCAATAAAGTAAAACTTTCCGACACGATAATTCCTCACATTAACCTGATGAATTACGACTATCTCAACGGCCGTATTCTTAAACCAAAAGTATGAAAATTCGTAGTCTTAAAAATACGTAACCTAACCTAACCTAACGCTAGGTTTGTGTAACATGGTTTGTGCCCCTTTATACCGCCTGCTCGCGTCCCTAACCTAACGCTAGGTTTGTGTCACATGGTTTGAGCCCCTTTATACCGCCTGCACGCGTCACGGCAAAAAAACATCCCTGTTTTCAAGTAGTTTAGCGGCTACGCCAGGTTTGTGTAACATGGTTTGTGCCCCTTTATACCGCCTGCTCGCGTCACGGCAAAAAAACATCCCTGTTTTCAAGTAGTTTAGCGGCTACGCCAGGTTTGTGTAACATGGTTTGTGCCCCTTTATACCGCCTGCTCGCGTCACGGCAAAAAAACATCCCTGTTTTCAAGTAGTTTAGCGGCTACGCTAGGTTTGTGTAACATGGTTTGTGCCCCTTTATACCGCCTGCTCGCGTCACGGCAAAAAAACATCCCTGTTTTCAAGTAGTTTAGCGGCTACGCTGGGTTTATGTAACATGGTTTGTGATACAAAAGTGAGTAAAATTTATAAAAAATAAGTACTTAAAATATAAACATGTTATTTTACGTTATTGATATTACTGCTTAATGGCAACACTTAATTTTGTGTGGTAAAAACATCTATGTTATCTTGTTTTTCTATGATTTTTGTACTACGTGTGTCAAGATGTTTCCGAAATGAATATTTTCATGTGTGTGTGTATAGAAAATAAGTCTTGTAATTCAGTTAATATTGCTTGCCGCCGCCTAATTCTTTCAGATTCGGATTCCCCGGCCCATAGTTAGTATAAAAATAACTAGTTTGATTTTCTAGGAATCAGAATACTTCCAAAATGGCTATTTTCCTGTATGTGTATAAAAATTTTAAAAGTCGTGTAATTCTGTTAATATTGCTTGCCGCCGCATAATTCTTTCAGATTCGGATTCCCCGACCCCAAATTAGTATAAAAATAACTAGTTTTATTTTTTAGAAATTTCTCCCAAACACCGAACTTTAGCCCAATTTTATAATAACAAAGAAAATATATTTAAAAATATTTTTTGAGTTAGCGCAAATTACAAATGAATTATTCTTATCTCCATTGCCAGATTTTCCTTGGTTTTCATGTTAGATGTGAATATATTGGCGTTTAGATAAAATTCTAAATTAATTTCTATGTTATTGTAAAGATACCTAAATACTTTAATATTTATGTAACGAGACGTCTCTAATGATTGTAATTATGTTTGTTTGAATGGTAATTATGAGTAACTTTTCGCAATCTTTAAGCTGTCTTGGCACAGGTTTCCTTGTTTTTATTTTATGTGACCTTTACAGAGCAATTATTCAAGACTAGTTATTTAACATAGCATATGGCCATTTTTTTTTCTAAATACCTACAATTACATAATTAACTCTTAACTGGCGTTGGGACATTGGCGTGACCCAATCTATTTTAAAAATTCATGAAAATCACCGATTTTTATTTGGATTTAAAAAAAAATAACAATGGGTAAATTTAAAGATAATTTTTAAAGCAGATTCTGCAAACTCTGACATACCTAGCATGTGATGCAAGACAAGGTTATAATTGATACAAAAATGGATGGTCTAGATCAGGGGTCTCCAAACTACGGCCCGCCAATGTCATCAATACGGCCTGCGACAGATAATGACCAGTATCATTAATTCGGCCCGCCACAGCTAATTGCTTGTTGTGATAACTTAGATAAATAACACAGAATGATAGTAACTCGGTTTTATTTACTTACCAGGTAAAGCTTAACCCTTAACAACACTCGCTATTTTCAGCTTACACTTGTGGTTAACCTAGGTCCCTCATGAATCTTAGCTTCTTAAAAATGGAAATAGGCACTTTTTTGGGATTTATTTATTTAAAATGAATGAAAGACATATACTAATTTTCAAAAGATTTTCAAACATTGTTGGGTTTTACGTAACACGGGAATGTTTGTCTTTCTTTAAAAAAAAATATATATGTAAATCCAAGAAAACTAGTTTATTACATTTTTTAAACAAACATGTGACGTTTATATGAATTTCAAGGAGTCATCTCATTTTTCAATCGAGCAGGATCTCTTAGGCCAGGCAAAAGCACAATGATGTTATGCGCTCGATGGCGGTGTTTTCGTATTATGGGTGGGAAGGAATCTAGAGGTCAGTGTCCAGGAGTGACAGACGTACGAATCCATCCCTCCCACTGAGGTGCAATCGATGTTCCGAGAGAATACGGCTGAAGAAGTCAGAGAGACTCCCTCAACCATTCTCTCCCGATCCGGCCTGCCTTGCAGCTGGTGGGCAGATACATCCGCCGCCAAGACCCGGACAAACCTCACCTTATGAACTCGGGAACCCCTGCTAAGTCACCAAACGTACGGAATCATTTGGGCAGAGGTGTTGGTTATCCAATAAATGGTTCCCGGGGTGGCGGTATCCATAACCGTCTCCCAAATTGACTAGTCTAGATAATTATATTTGACGACCTCCGTAGTCCAGTGGGTAAGACTCTTGACTCACAATCCGGAGGTCGCGGGTTCGAACCCGGCATGCGCAAATAAATTTTATTTGATTAATTTGTGTTATTTCACAATTAATTCATTTAAAAAATAATATATAGTATATTTGCGGTATGTTCCAGAGTGGAAGATACTATCAGTATCGCCCTGGTGTAAGACCACCATTCAGAATTGAAACGTTGCTTGAAAATGGCTTTAGCCGTGTTTAGTGACCAGATCTGAATAGCCAGGTACTTTCCAACCTTCCTCTTCCCCACCTCCTTCCCCTCCCCACTACCTTCAGCCTCACGACATACCCCGATTGGGGATGCCATAGTCTCACTGGCTCCAGACGGGAGCAGTTGAGATTCTTGTGCGGTATTCACTGTAAGAAAAAAAATATATGTAGACAACGGCAGGAAAATTAAAACAGTTTTGGACCTTGGAACTTACTAGAGTAATCAGTATGGCCCTAAGGCTGGAAAGTTTGGAGACCCCTGGTCTAGATGGGCATAAAAAGCATCTTTTCCTTTTATTGCGATCCAGGACTTCTTCAGGGTGAGGTTGATGTACAGGTGACTCTTAGAGGATGTCAGAGATTTTCATCTGCTATTAAATAGGTATTGGGACAACTGACTGTTAACAGGACGAAGAAACAAAAATCAACATGGGTGCAATGGGACAAAGACGCCAGTTAAGAGTTAAAGTTGTAATTAAAAATATAATAAACCTCATTCAAAGGATTTTGTCTATACAATTGATATTGATGCAATCATAATATTAAAAAGGTTGATTACATAAAAAGATGCGTATTATTCATTAATGTAACTTTGGTGATTATCAATTTAAAATTAATTTAATTCGTCATGCGTGCTATTTATTAAGAGGGCATTACCAGAGAAAACCAGAAAAATGTCATTTTCAAATCAGATTTTAGACATATTGACTCTTTTCCACAAAAAATTATAAATGGATTTCGAAAGATTGTTCTTTGATCTAGCATTCGTATGTAATAAATTTTGAGAATTTTTTTTAATTTTTAGTATAATAAGGTTATTCCATAGGTCGTTGGCAGATTTGTTAAATTTTCAAAAAAGTTTTTGTATTATACCACACCCATTTCAAATAATATAATCATGCAGTAAAATAAATCCATACATTATCTAGCAAACGTATGTTTTAGAATTTTAATTTTAGTTTCAATAAAATCATTAAAAAATATGTACGTACATGTGTTTCTTGACGAAAATTGGTCCATTTGTGTATTTATTTGCACACTTACAAACTAATGTATTTCAGATTTTTTTAACATTCTTATTAAATTTAGACATTATTGAAAAATGATAAATACTTATAATCAAAAAATAACTACAAAAAGTACATTATTTTAATAGTTTTATCATCAAGCCTTTCAGCATTTTTGGATGAAGGTATAAATTAAAGCTAATTTGGATTGAAATAAATTCGATATTGAGTTATAATTTAAAAAAGCTGGTACGGAGAATAATTAATCTTTCTCATTGTAACCGCCCTGCACGATCGTAAGAACAACTTTCGACGAAATGTGGATTTTCGTCCGCTGGTCATCATCAATTTTCTTTCTCTATTTTAATTATTATCACTTTCTTTGTAATAAATGTTGACTAATTGCCGACAGACACAATTTTTTTTTCTTTCCGAGTATTATGTTATCTGATGTTATTAAACATAATGACTGTCAAGGTGTCAAGATAAATGACTATGATTGGCTCTGATTGTTTCATAAATTGGTAATATTCACATATTACAGTTGAAAGCATTCCTCAAATGAGACCAGTATATAATAATATATTACTAGTAGTCAATATACTATTATTTAGCCTAGTTGCTGCTAGGCCCTGTGGGCGGCTCTTGGTTCGACTTTGCCCAGTTTAAGTGTTAGTGACCATTTGACCGTTAGTTCGCCCATATCGAAGTGTATATCAAAAACAGTATTTTATTTTGAAATACGTTCATAAATAGCTAATTTATCTCGAATCAAATGTAATGCGAAAATATATTTCACACTCTGACAGTTCACATATCATGACACCATCTTAGTCACAAACTTCATCAGAGATGTAATCGAAGTTGAGTTCTTAAATTTCAACCATACAGACGCCAGGCTATTAATACTATCAGATATCATAATTGCTTATGGAATTATGATACTCGACAAAATAAAAGAAAAAAATGATATACTGCATATTGTACTTATTGCTTATTTTATTTAGCCTTTTGTGGCACAATATCTGAACGAAATATAAGCTTTGGATATAAATTGAGATTTTCAACGTAAAAGCATTATCGTGATTTATTTTTGGGGTATTATGCTGTGTTGCGCTACCTCCTTCTTTTACCAATGCTTCGGACATCATGGCAGATGTGTAATGATGATGGACTCTGTAAACTTATGATGCCCTGATGATGGACACTGTAATGCTGTCCGAAACGTTGGCTAAAGAAGGAGGTAGCGCAACACGGCATAATACTCCAAAAATAAATCAAAGATACAAAACTTTTTTTTTATATAGATAAACCTTGTTTAGATTAAATTCTGCCTTTTGTTTTTGTTTGTGACAATACTTCACATTCCTCATGTTATCTCTCAAGAAATGTTTATTTTGTTGCTACTTATTGTTTCCCTTTTATCAAATGAAGTTATTGGTTGTTATTAAAACCATATGGCATAAAGTTTTCATTGACCGACACACTTTATAACTTTGTTCCACTTGATATTATTTCATATTAGATCTGTTTCCTTTGTACATTTTAAACTTACTGTAGAGTATTTATTTGTTATCTCTTTAGTATTTGGTAACTCATTCGATTTATAATTTATTTGGTATCTTTTGTAGACATGAAATATCCCATGAGAGCTGCCCCGCCACCCCCTGGAGGTGCCAAAAGGCCCCCCGTGACCTCTTGGCAGGATGACCTCTTTGCTAACGACCCGTTCACCAATGCCAACCCCGTCCAGAAGAAGAAACCTCCCCCGAGACCTCCCCCGCCCAAGTTCAATCGGGCCCCCGTTCCCAGACCAGACCTTCCACAAAGACCGGCGCATTTCAACAGGAAACCAACCATTCTGTCTAGTCTGATCAACAGGAAGACTAATAAATCATCAACTGAACCAGCAAATAATGAATTCCAATCGCATTTGATACTCCCGCCGACCAGGAGTAACCCAATCAATAACAGCAACCTACCTTCGTTGATAGATTTCTCGTCACCACCGAGCTCTCCAACTTTAACTACACGATCGAGCAGTGATGGATTAAGCGTAGACAGCTTCGGATCTGATATAACTTCTTCTACAGCCAATGGACACATGCATATCAATGGAGGCAACACATCCCAAGCTGAAAGTGGTTTCGAAGATGATTTCGATCTTTTATCAAACGGCAAGTTTTCAAGCAACGATGCTCACGATTCGTGGACTGGATTCGATCCTTTCTCACCACCGAAAACAACACCCAAAGTGAATGTGACCAGACCAATTTACGATTCAGATTTTTTGGATCCGCTTTGCAATGGCAAGACCGTGAAATCGAGTGTTCAAACTCACAAAATACCAACCATCATCCGTGCCAAACCAGCCAGGCCAAAGGCACCCAAGAACTCTTCGCTGCTCTCAGATTTAAGTTTGAAACCTTCATACAGCAATGGATTGAGTTTTCCATCTCCAGTTGAGGTGAGTTACTTTAAATACCTACTATTTTAACCTTTTCCGCTATGCATTACTCTAATCTCCAACCAATGTCAAACTTTTATCTAAAAAAACCATATTCAATCAAACAAAAACAATTTCTTTTGTTTAGTATACAGTTGGAAATTCATTCAAATACTGTGAAAAACCTGCTAAGTACCACCTCCATATTGTTATTATTGTATTACTAGTAGTAGTGTGAACTGTGGACCTCGCATTCAATAAAGTGTGCTACTAATTTTCTCATTTAATAAATTAAAACTCCCCAGATTTCCAAATTTCTCCAGAAATTGGAAGATTTATAAGTAGGTACTTAATTACCTACCTAATATTTTATTTCAAATAAGGAATTATACAATTTTACAAGGAATCGTCTACTTCAAGGATAATTCTTTTTTTCAAACTTTCTCCAGGCAGGTAGGTACCTACCATAATATTGAAAAACATGTAAATAAGATTTGAAAAAAGAATCTTTGCTGAATCATTCATCCACCCACCATCTTGAAATGTAAACGGAATCTACAAACCAAATTACACACAAATGTGAAACGGTGGGAGTTGTTGGCTACGCTCAGTCAATGAATGTTTTAAAATTAATTCTGTTATCTTGAGTTGTGTACTGTACCAGTTGGCCCTATCCCCGAGCCTCCGCAACTATCTTAAACTCGTTAAATTTATCAATGAATCCTATTTTTGAAATTGCATTTTGTTATTCTCATCAATTTATTGGAATCTCCTTGTGTTCACCTTGATAATTATAATTTTTATTGCTCCATTAAGGCGATCCACTAGTTCAGGAAAAAATCGAAATCAGAATTCACGCCCTTTATGGGAGGAGTTTAAAAATACTTAAGAAAAAGCTTTTGGAAATGTTGGAAAAGGTATTTGAGAGTTTTGTTTTACAGGTTGATTTCGTAAAGACCTGTAAAAAATATTAATTCCTGTTTTACACATTGTTTATTGTAATAAAACGGAAATTTAAAATTGATTTCACAAAATCAAGCGACACGGAGTGACGCGTCCATCTCCCGCTGAGTTCGGGGCGTGACTGAGGTTTTGCGACTATGGCGTCAACAGTAGTTCTTCGGTGGACGCTATAGGGTTCACTTTGAAAAACCGAATTCGTCGACTAGCGGCCGTATTGTAAAATAACAATGCGAAAATGCATATTTTATTTTGGGAAGATTGGGTGTAAATATCAACTTTTTTTGCGATCATTATAAAATAAAGTGAATTTGCCACATTAAACAATGAAACCATAACCGAAAAGGGGTTTATAAATAGGAGAGTTTGGACTTGAAAGTGTGTTTTTTAGACCTTATACTTTATTTTTTTATAGGCTTATTAAAAGTTTTATAAAAAAAATGACCGATATTTTTAAGGGCCAAGGTATGTTCTACACGCAGTATTTAATTGAAGCATCTACAACACTTCTAAGCGATCAAATTTTCAAAACAAAAACATATGATTTTGTATGATTTTGCATTATTTACTATGGCTTCATCTTAACTTCCATCACGTTGATAAAATGTATCTTTTCTATCTAAAACTTTTGAGCAATCGGCACTCTGGAGAATATTGTAGTTTTAATCCAAAATGTAATAAGTATAAAGCAAAATTTTTATTTTATTATTATTTATTTATTTGTTATAGATAGATACAAAAGAAAGTACAAATTACATATTAGGAAGCTTTGCCTGTCCAACTAGGAAACTTTCCTGTTCCAGGACAGACAATTTGGCATGTTTAGTTCATATTATTCCTTAAGAAATGTACATAATTACATAAAAAAAAACAAAAATTTTTCGTTGATTTAAAAAAAAAAAAAGGTTTTTGAAACAGCAGTGAGTCCAGGCATCATTAGATTTGCACTACTTTTCTGTCTGGAATTTCTCGGTCATTCATATAAATCTTTAATATTCAACATGATCTGTAGAACTTTATAGCGTCATATGTTACCAGATTTTTTTTTTAATGTGACTACTGCTCAAGAGCTTCAACTGCTCCCAACTGCCTGGAGCCAGTGAGAATATGGCATCCCCAATTGCGGTATGCTGTGAGGCTGAAGGTAGTGGGGAGGTGTAGGAGATGTGGAGGAGGAAGGTGGTGAAGTACCTGGCTATTCAGATCTGGTCACCAAACACATCTAAAGACATGTCAAGCAATGTTTCAATTCGAAATGGTGGTCTTACACCAGGTGATACTGAGAGTATCTACCTTTCTGGAACGTGCCGCAAATATACCTTACATTATTTTAAATGATTAAATTGTGAAATAACACAAATTAACCAAATAAAATTTTCTTACGCACGCCGGGATTTGAACCCGCAACCTTCGGATTGCTGCTTCGAACAGAGCCATACCCCTCGACCACAGAGGTCTGTTTGATAAGAAAATATTTAATTTATTATCAGGGTTTTTCATGATCTTTTAATTCACAGCAGTTCACCTTATACGAACCTCTTTAGTATTGTATCGTTACTTTCCGTCAAATAGATCATTGTATTATTCCCATTTGTTAAAATATAAATATGTTAACAAACGTAGATGATTATGCTCCATACACATGTGTTTCAATTGAACAATGTGTGCACAGCTATAAATATTTTATTGTCAAGCGCCAACACGATTTTCATTTATTTGCTGTAAAAAAATTATTCACGGTGCTTTTATTGATTTGACATCATGATCGCTCTGCTATATGCAACCTGCGTACTTTGGATGTCACGTATACACATTATGTTTTTTTTCCACGTAATCTATTTTTTCTGTATTTTACAATGTATCTATCACTGCTCTTTCATAGACATCCAAATTGATAGACCAGCCAAGTTGGCAAGTTAGTCTTGCTGGCCGGGAGATAGAACAGTCTATGCTGTCGGTGATGGAGACAACCATCGGGAACACAGAAATTAATGTTCTCCGTGATAGCTGAGTTTTAAAACTATCTGCGAATCAGTCTGAAGAAACTTGTAGCAATGCGTACATCCCTTCTGACCCGCAGATGGTTCATTCTGAGCATACCCAAAAGAAAGTCGCTAGGAAAGAGCCACGGGTAGTAGTCATATTATCTCCCATAGAGAAATTTCAGAAATTTCTTCTGAACTCTATTTGGTGTGGACTCCAAATTACCGACTGACTTTCAAGTCTACTCCTTACTAAGTACTCAATTTGGGAACCTTTATTGGATAACCAACACCTTTGCCATAGGTCACCCCAAGTGGTTCGCTACGTTTGGTGATTTAGCAGGGGAGCCCGGGTTCATGGGGTGAGGTTTGTCTAGGTCTTTGAGGCGGATGACCAGGACATACTGAACCCCAGATTCCTACCCACCCCTCAAACCCTTTTCCTTCTCAGAACTCTCCTCTCCTTCCTTTCCTTAAAAAAACCCTCCACACAGCATCCCCAAAGGCCCTGAGGGAAATTATTTTCCTCAGGGCCTCCTGTGTGGAGCTCATGTAAAAAAAACCCCTTTTCCTTCTCAGAACTCTCCTCTCCTTCCTTTCCTTAAAAAAACCCTCCACACAGCATCCCCAAAGGCCCTGAGGGAAATTATTTTCCTCAGGGCCTCCTGTGTGGAGCTCATGTAAAAAAAAAAAAAGGAATTGAATAAAATTATGAGAACCCGGGTATCTAGTAGTTACTAGTCCTTTTTATAATAGTGTACAAATTGCTGGCTGCATAAAAACCGTAACTACAAATTACAAAATGGATAATCAAGGGTTCCGGCTTGTTTCCAAAATCGAATATTTTGTTAACCTATATATTTAGCCACTTTTAAAAATGTGTTCACTCACCTCACTCATTTTTGCATCGCTACCGATTTTTAGACTTTTCGCTTAAAAACAAATATTCAAACCCTGCGAAAAATCCCACAATGGACTGCGCTGCAAACCGTTTGCCTTACTTTACCATTACTTTTCGGCGCAGGGTCTGGTTATTTCAATGTGCTCTCTTTGGTGGTCAAAGTATGACTGACTTTAAAGTTTATTCAAATCATTCTTGAACCCCACTAGTGCCAAAAGTATGGTGCTCAATATTGCTTATATTGGAAGTATGGTTCCCGACGTCAGTTGGATCAGGGGTAAGTGGATCGGAGGGTTTACTGAAAACTGAACTGAAATATTCTGAAAATAAATTAGCAATATCGGATCCATTATTGGCTTTCAGCTCCTGTATGCCTTCAGCTCGTCCAAATGATACCCAGATTTTATTTTGTTAGGTCAAGTCTATCTCCTTTGACGTCAGTGCTGCTCTATACAATATTGATTTATATTATTACAACTGAATTACTCTCGAGGGTCTTTGGCCAGGATATTGTTCTAATGGCCTCTACGGCAGATTGGTTAGATTCTTGACATTTGGCCCAGAGGTCGGAGTTCAAAACCCCTTAGTATGCAGTATTAGTATTTATGTAAGTATGTGTTATTTCCATTCAAATCTTTCTTATAAATATTAAAAACGTGAAAGTTTGTATGGATGTATGTGTGTTTGTTACTCTTTCACGCAAAAACTACTGAATGGATTTTAATGAAACTTTACAATAATACAGCTCATACATTAGAATAACATATAGACTATAATTTATAAAGCTAGCTAGGAAGGGAGGGGAAGGGGAATGGGGACGCACGGGAAAGGTGATTCAGGGATAAAAAATGTATTTCTTTGAATATGGCATTGGAACGCATGCAGGGAACCAGCTAGTAATATATAATCTTAAAGTTGCTTTAAATGGCTCTAGTTATGTTAAGGTCATCTAACTAACAACTTTCCTCTTTCATTTCTTCTTTCCTTTCTCCTCCCCTGTTCCATTCTGCCTCACATAATTCCTCAATAAGGAACTCCAGTGAAAAATAATATTGCTTAAAAATATATATTCATATAGATCAACAAACACTGTTTCTGAATACATAAGTATATAAGTTTTATTAAATACCAGAAGCAAACATATTTTGATTTTTATATATATAGATTGTAATTGAATATCCTGTAATAACTACAATTTTGAACAATTTCTGTTAACAAACTTACAAATTTCACACTTTCGAATTTTTATGTTTTTTTTTGTTTTTTTTTTTATAAAACCTGCAAACATAAGATAATGATGAACTATAGGTAAATTCTTCTTTGTGTACTGTATCAGGTCCCTCTGACGTTGGCGATCACTCTTGAAAACGTCTCTCTGTCTTGCGCTGCCCGGACTATAGCTCCTCCACACTTCTAATGCAGGTCCACTCTTGTATATTTCACAGCAAAGACATTTGTCTCGTACCAGGCCCTCGGCGACACTCTATCTTGCCTTTCAATATTAAATGGAGCAAGTGATACTTCTCCCCTGGAAGTATATGACCCAGATATGAAATTTTCCTGATTTATAGGTAAATTCATTGGCTTTAATGACAGCAAGCAGTTGATTGTTTTCCTTGTCAATATTCAGAGTTATAATTTTTTTAATCCAAAACTAAACATACGTAAATTTCCAGCGCTCAAGGCAATTTTTTTGTGTATGTCTTTGCGCTCCAGTGGATAGCCGATACTGTATTTGTACAAACCAAATATCTTTTAAATTTTTCAAAACTACTTTCTGACCTCGAAACTAAATGGCAGGACATTCCAAGAATATGAACTCCTAGTGTGGAGGACAATATATTATACCTTTGTAATGTAAATGTACTAAGAATAAATAAATAAATAAAATAAATAAATGTGTTGAAAGCTCTTGTCTCCAACTTGAGAGGGTTCAACCAGTTTGTTCGATGCATCTGATCATAATGAGTCTAGTGTTGCACTGATAATTCGTGGTGGAATTCCATTGTATTAGAATTTGAAATTAAAACACTTTTGTACTTTCTTCCACTAATTTATATTTTACCAGGACCGGTTTCATCCTATTACCGGATGAAACCGGTCCTGGTAAAATATAAATTAGTGGAAGAAAGTACAAAAATGTTTTAATTTAAAATTCTAAGCATCTGATCATAATTTTATAATGTTAGCAAAGTTTATTTCATTGCATAAAATAATGAGTTCTGGTAACCCACCATTGAAGGTAGGAAATTATGTAAGATTTGATGTATAGCATGCATTCGCTTGTGTTCAACTTCACCATCTGACTTTTTTTTTCAAATTTATACATGAGCCAGGTTTGGTAGACATGAAACTAATGCGAATGAAGTTGGAGACGTCCCAGGAAGTCAAGGCACTGTCAAGTATTCAAACACTCGTGTCAGGTAGTGTCGAGAGTCAACAGAAAAGTATGAATGAAAATGAAGCAAGGAGTGATGGTGTATGATGGTTAGTTAGTTAGTTGCAAGAATGAAAATATCTAAAATATTGTCTGAAATCGTCTGAAAACTGAAACCGGATGTTCAATTCTGTTGTTGGACTCTGTTGCTATGTAATATTATTTACAATCAGATGTATTATAATATGCATATGCTTGTTATTTTGACGGGACATTGTTCTGGCAAAAGAGTCCATATTTTTGGCCTGCACTAGTGATGTTTACTTTACATTGGGTGTGCCAAGAATTTATTGGAGTGTGTATTTCAGCTTTGAATGGCTAATATTCAAAGTCAAGGGTATTCTGGTACTAAATAGTTATTGAAAGGTCTACCTTGTCTATAACACATTTACTAGGACTTCATTGAACTAAATTCAAAACAATGTCTTCTGTTATTTTAGTAATATACCAGAATTTTAGTTGTGAAATTTCACAAATATTATTTGCCCATTTTTTTTGTTATTTATTTGTGGGGTGTCCCTGATGATGGACACTGTAACGCTGTCCGAAACGTTGGCTAAAGGAGGAGGTAGGAGGCGCAACACGGCATAACACCCCAAAAATAAATAAAAAAAATACTTTTGGCCGTGAAATCTAAAATCATATCCGATCGATCGTCCATTAGTCCAGATCAGTTGATTAGTCAGACATCTCCGAAAAATTGTATGTTTAGATATGCAAAAGGAAGAGAATTTACTTACCACCAACCAATCTCTGATGTTTTCTCCTTCTCTTGTACGCTTTCTCTTTCTCTTTTGTTTACCTTATAATCTTCTTCTGTACTGTAATTTAGTTTATACTAGCTGAATTCCCCGGCGATGCCCGGGCTTTACACAGAGTTTTCAAAATCAAATGTAGACAGTGACTTTCCTCTTGTTTTGAAGGTCACATGCGCAAAATTTCATCAACCTCGGCACAAAACTGTAGATTTGAATACAAATCAAATCCACACCGCCCGCTTGCCAGCCCACTCGTCCACAACATACAGACATTCTCCTTTATATTTCAACCAATTTACACAAAACCTTGACAAATTATTATATATCTAAACCTTCCTCATGAATCACTCTACGATTAAAATCCATTCAGTAGTTTTTGAGCTTATCGCGAACAGACATTTAATTTATAATATCTAGAGATGGTTATTGTCCTGATGAAGGTTGAGTTCAAAAGTATATAAATAAAATGAAGTGGTTGTAAACAAAGAAATTTTTTATCATTTGTATAATGTCAAACCACAAAGTGTTTCCTTTTTTCGATATGTTGCATAACTAAATTTAAATATCAAAGAATTAGCTGTGACTCAAATGATGAAAATAAAACAAACACGGGATTATTTAAAATGTCATTCAATAATAATTCTTTTACCGAATGTACAGCTTTAAAGATAAGGGGAGTATGGCTTCTTTTTTCATTCAAGTCAATTATTATTATTATAAGCGCCCTTGAGGTGATTTTTCACAAAAACGGCGCTATACAAATTATCCAATTATTTTACGCACCAGATTTAAATGTCCGAGTTAAATTTTCCCCAAAAAAAAAAAAAAAAAGGAAAAACTAAACCCTTTCACACACTTCCCCAAATGATCATCTAGTCAACCCACGCTATGCAATTGCACTATATAAGTATTATAAACACAAAACAATACAAGAACAACATGTCAACCTACTAGAGACCAAATGGGAATATAATTCACCGACTCCAGATATTTTCATATCAGAGGGTTCGGCTCTGTGGCATTTCTAATTGAACCTATAAATCCTACTGATCCAATTATTATTATTATTATTGGTCTTCCACTCTTTTTCTCCAAACTGTCTGTTTATATGGCTAGAATGACGATTAATTTTCGTCACGTTTGATTATTTTCATCATAATATTGATTCGGTAAATCAGTGTGTTTTGCCATCTCGTCAGAAGTAGCAATGGCAAAATATTTGTCAGCCATTTACAGTTAGACTAAGGAAAAACCTCCCACTCAACAAACCCGATGATAACAACGAAATTACATGTAAATTTGCATTGGAACAATACACGTTTTCTACCAAAGCGGGTTTTTAAATTATTTTTTCATACAAAAAAACGCCCATTCATGAGAATCGTTTATCAGACGTGACGTTCGTTGTTATCTCACTACGCGTTATTTTATCAAAACAATTAACACATGCTCTGTTATGATTTGAAACCATTTCCTGGTCATTTACAGATCAAATGTTGCAGCAATTAAAAAAATATATTTCGCCCACTCGTATATGTTATATCCGAGAGTTTTGCCCTTTAACTTGCATGTCACATAAATAATTATGTGACTAATGCAGTTCTTGCTTAGGTGGTTATTTTGTTTATGGTGTTTTTTCTTCTTCTTCTTCTTCTTTAAATGGCTTTTCACCCCAATGGAGTGTTCTAGCCAGTGTCAAGTAGAGAGTGTGCGAGTTTTTGTATTTGTGTATGTTAGTATTTATTTACAAGAGAATTACAAGTATATAACATAAATATATAATATACAATTCACTAAACACACTAAATACATATAAATAGTAATAAAAAAAAAAATTATATATACACACACATATATACACACATATATATACATACATACATATATATACATGTATGAATAGTTCGGTAGGTAAATTTACAAGTTGATGCCATTAACTTTTTCCACGCGATCGTAACAACAGTTGATACGGCAAAAAGCCACGCCTCACACGCGCCCGTATCAGCCCTTGTTACGCTAACTTCGACTGCCGATATCACAGCGCTACTATGTCACAGTATTTTTTCCCGCTCGCTAAGGCATTTGTGTAACTATCACGATGCTGACACCTTCGGGCATATTTCGAAAGTAAAATTGTATTTCGTAAAAAACATCTATAATCAAGTGAATGTATTCCTCGTACCTTTGAATGCAAAGTTCTCAATTTACTCCACAGATGGCGCTAGTAGTTTGCGCACGCGCATCTATGCGATTCCGAGTGACCAAATTGGAGAAGCGTCGATAACATTTATTATCGGGATCGCGCGTATTCGCACACGTTTGTTTATGTTGTGAAAGTGTGATTTTGAATTTACATAAAAATTTTAAACCGGTCAAATGTCGGGATATTTTGCGGAAATTCGCGGAACTACACTAAAAACCACCACTTTGAATTTTGAATTGAATATTTTAAGCTATGGTATATTTTATTGACTGCAAAACGTTCACAACACAATAAACTATCCACTGAAACCACATTACTTGCATTTATCACGTAAATTAATAGGTTTTACGACGTTTTATTCGCGATACAAATACATCGCGATAGTGATTTCGACCGTTAATTTCGCGGTAAATCTGACAGCGCATCATAGAAGAAATCGTCTTAAAAATTTCTGGGTGTCTGTTCTGACACCCAGAAATTTTATCTGAACCTGGACGGGGAGAATTATGTTATCGATTCGGATTGAAATGCACGGGGCAACACGTTTCCTAGAGAAAACGATAACATTGCTTTTGGTTGGAGAAATTTCCAGGCCGTGATTTGTTAGAAAAATGCAAAGATTTTTCATGCTAAGGTTGATCATTTCCTCCAGAAAAGCAATAATTCGTCCTGATATATAGATAAAAAAATCATCTGCATACTGAAGAATTTTACATGATGGATGGATACTCTGATGCAGGTCAGAGGTGTAAATATTAAAAAGGATAGGACTAAGAACGGATCCCTGAGGCAAACCCTTGTTCACCGTTCTCAACAGGGAAGGGGAATTCAGAACCTGGATTTGAATTTTTCTGGTAAGAAGAAGGTTGATTATGAAACTAGCAAGCTTACGGGGGATGCCGATTTGTAATAATTTTCTCTGTAGAACGTTTAATAAAACATTGTCAAAAGCTCCGGAAATATCTACGCAAACACCGACAAGATTATTATTTTCAGCTAGGACCATCTGTATATCAGAAGTGAGAATTGAAATGCTTTCAGTTGTACTTTTTGTTTTTCGAAATCCAAACTGTGAGCTGGGAAGAATTTTCTCACTTTCAACATACCAGTCTAGTCGTCTTTTTATTAAATGTTCTGCAATTTTAACTAAAGAAGAAGAAAGAGCAATGGGTCTGTACGAAAGACCAGAACTGGGGTCCTTTTGGGGTTTCAGAATGGGGATAATTAATTGGGTTTTCCAGGAGGTTGGAATTTTACCTGTGTCAAACATCAGATTTAAAAGTGTAAGAAAATAATTATGTGTAGCAACATCACAGTTTTTAATGAGGCTATACGGAATACCATCTTCGCCGGGAGCTGAGTCACTAAGGTCGTTTAAAACCTCTCTTAGTTCAAATAAATTGAAGTGTGAGTCTATCCACCCCCGAGTACGAAACGAGTATGTGAATTCCGTTTCATTCCAGTTACTCGCAGTCGGAGGAGCTAATTTATCGGCAAATTCCTTCACCCACTCTGAAGAGAGAGGATGAGCTACGGGTGGGACGTAAGAACCTCTGAATCGGCGGATTGAATTCCAAACAGCTGAGAGTGGGGTATCGGGAGATAAGGAAGAACAAAGGTTTTTCCATCCTTGCCTTTTTTTATTTTTGAGCAATCGCTTGGTCTTAGCTTCAATTTTTTTGAAGTTCAGGAAATTCTCAAGGGTCATGTTCAAAGAATATATTTTAGCATACCTCTTCCTGGAATTTATTGCGTCTGCACATTCATTATCCCACCACGGGGCTGGGGGAGGTTTTCCTTTATTGCCAGGTAATTTGATAGGAATGCACGTCTCTGCAGCCGCGATGATTGATGAAACTAGCAACTCGTAACATTCCGTGACATTATCTTTAGTCGGAGAGGGCAGACTAAGCATGGAGAGCTTTATGAGCTTTGAAAAATCAGACCAGTTGGCCTTCGAGGTTACAAATCTCGGTTTACGATCACGAAACGTGAAAGCCTTGTTGGTATGGAGCATGTTGGAGGATTCAATGAGGATTGGGTAGTGATCACTCCCGTGCGGGTCTTCCAGAACTTTCCAGAACAAGGATCCGGCTATGTTAGAGTTGCAAATGGTAAGGTCGACCACGCTGGGTCGTTGACCTGGTACCTGAACTCGGGTAGGGGAACCGTCATTCATAATGCAAAGATCAAGATCGTCAAGAAGGTCAACAATGTTTCTTCCCAATCTGTCGCAAGACACAGAGCCCCATAATCCGTGGTGAGCATTAAAGTCTCCCAGAACAAGGAAAGGAGGTTCGATCTTAGAAAGCATTGCTTGAAGAATTGATTTAGAGGGTTTATTAGAAGGGGATATATACAGGGAAAGGATTGTAGTGCCAAAAACCTTTGCGGCCGTCACCTGAAAAGGGCAACCGGCTGGCTTAACATCTACTGGGGAAAAGGGTAGGGATGTTTTAATGAGAAGAGCGGAGCCACCCTTCCCATCTTGGCGGTCGTCACGAAGACAGTGGAATCCTCGAACTCTGAAATGAGAGTCCGGTTCAAGCCACGTCTCAGAGACGGCAGCCACTGCAATGGAGAGTGAGTTTAATGTGTTTAAGATGTCTACTGATTTGTTTCGGAGACTATGGCAATTCCACTGAAGAATCCTCATCAGAGGGGCCATTTCTAGAGGTATTTATAATCTGTGCAATCTGTTTGGCAACGTGGGACGGTATTTGTATATTGTTTTTATTTAAAGTCTGAAGGATGTGTAAAAATGAGGTGATAAGTGTAGAATTAAGATCGTTAATGTTATGTGGGTCTGCGTTAACAGGTGACTTGAGTATTGTTCTATCCGAGTTGGGAGGGAGCTGTCCATTTTTTTTTTTTTTTTTTTTTTTTTTTTTTTTTTTTCGTACAATTTTTGAAAATACACTTTTATGTTTTTTTCTTGATTACCATACTAGGCTAATGCCCGTGTTAAGGTAATCAAACATGATATAAATTATACAATGTGTGAACTAGAACAAAATATAGGTTTGAAATAGAAATTATAAGATATTAGAAACAAGAGAAAGAAAAAAGATAAAAATATTTAAGGTAAAATATAACAAGATATATGTATACGTATGCACATACAAATACATACAAACACACATACATACATAAATATATATATATATACACTTACATACACATACACATATATACATATACATATATATATATAATTATAAAAAAGAAAATGTTTGAAAGAAGTTAAAAATAAAATACTATATAAAATATACATAAAAAATAAAATACTAAAATATAAACTTATAACTATATAAAATACTAAAATATAACTATATAAAAATATAAAATACTAAGAAGTAAGATTTAAATATGTTAATCTATAATTTTTTTTTTTTATGAAAGCTAAAAAATTTTCTGGAGGTTTGACAAGGTAGGTAATTAATCACCTAGAAGAGTATATATTTAGGTTAGATTAGATTTCAGTGAAGTCAGGTTAGAAAAAGATGTGAAGTATGATATTTTATTTAGTTAATTTAATTATTTTCTATTCCTTTATAATGGTTAGGAAGTCAGATATTCTTTAAAGAAATCTCGTCCCCTTTCGAATATCCAATTTTGAACACGAATAGTAAAAAGAGGTATGGTAATACTTGATTTTATATCGGTGCTCAATGCATTGTATATTTTGGGGGCAATGAACCAAAATTGTCGGTGAGCGAATGTGGTTCTAGTTTTAGGAACCATGCATCCCAGATTTGATGAAAAGCGGGTTTTGGCTTGATGTTGTGGAGCCACCAGTAGGTTATTTTTCCGTACGTAGGATAGGCTTGTCTTAGTGAATAGTTGGCGAATATCTAAGACCTTATATTTAGTAAATAGCACATTAGAGGGGTGGGTAGGTTGGCATTTAAATATGATTATCAGTATTAGTTTTTGAACTGTAATTATTGGATTAATGACGGATTCTGTGCAACCACCCCATCCCAAAATACCGTAAGTTGCAATGGATTGAAAAAGGGCAAAATATACGCTTCTAAGGGTTTTTAGGTCTAAGATGGATCTAAGAGAGCAGAATATATGGCAGAGCTTACGGAGTCTTTTCACTGTGTCACTTATGTGTGCTTCCCAACGTAGTTGGTCATCTATGATTATGCCCAGATATTTAACTTCCTTAGATGATTTAAGGGTAGGACACGTGCAATTTGTAATAGGTGGGGTTCCGGGTGGGTGTGGGTGCATGTTTAGTGAACACGAGTGAATTATTGGTTTAGGGCAGTTGTTGGGAAAATTATGTTTGCGTATGGAAAACGTCATATATTGTGTTTTGTCAATATTGAGTGTAAGGAGATTTGTGTCAAGCCAATGCCTCACTTTTATTAGGCCATTATTAGTTTTATTAATAACTGCTTGCCATGTTTCATCTTCGAATATTAAGACTGTATCGTCGGCAAATGATAAAATCTTACCTCCAATATCCATGGTACATAGTGTGTTGATGTATAAAAGAAATAAGAGTGGTCCTAGTACACTGCCTTGCGGTACACCGTAAGACATGGATAATTTTTTGCTTTTATTTATTTTGTCAGAGTGGATAAGAGTTTGTTGAGTTCGGTTTGTTAGGTAGTTTTCGAACCATGTGTAGGGTATCCCAGTTATTCCGATCTGTTGAAGTTTTTTAAGCAGTAAGGGATGGGAGACCGTATCAAATGCTTTTGAGAGATCGAGGAAAACAGCAAGCGGTTTTCGACCAAGGTCAAGATTAAAAGAAACTATTTTTGTGAGGGCGGCTATTGCATCTGAGGTACTCCTACCTTTGCGGAAACCATATTGGTTGTCCGATAATATTTTGTTATCTTCAAGGAACTTGTAGAGTCTATTCTTCACCGCTTTTTCTATGATTTTAGATATTGTGCTAAGTAAAGATATCGGTCGATAGTTATTTACAGATAGTTTGTCTCCTGATTTGAATATTGGGATTATTGTGGCCTGTTTTAAGGAGTTAGGAAATACACCAGTTTTAAAGTTTAGATTGATTATATGTTTCAGAGGTGAGGCTATATATTTTTGGATATGTTTGATGATTTTTGTTGAAATGTGATCTATACCTACAGAGTTACTGTTTTTAAGGGATGAGATTAGTTCTAAAATTTCTGTGTCAGTAGTGGGAGTGAATTGGAAAGGGTTATAGCTAAGATGAGTGAGGGGTATATTGTTTGCAAGATCTTTGTCCGAGACGTTGTGTCTGTCTAAAATATTTTTTGCTAAGTTAGATCCAATATTGGAGAAAAATTGATTGAAATGGTCGGAAATTTTTTCGGGGTCGGAATTGACATGTAATATTTGATCTTCGATGTTAATCTTAACAATGGGTGTATTGGTTTTATTAATATTGGCTATATCTTTAACGATGTTCCAAATTTTTTTATTATCACCGGTAGCTTCACTGATTTTTTTATGGTAGTAATCTCTTTTAACACTGTCAATTATTTTTTTGCAGTTATTTCTGTAACGTTTGTAGAATAAGAGAGATTCATAATCGTGGGGATTTTTTCTACAGAAGTTATGAATCTTATCGCGCTTTCTGATACAGTAGAGAATTCCTGCAGTGATCCATGGTTTGAGTTTTGTGTCAGATCGTTTTTTTTTACTTTTTGTGTATGATGTAGCATCGGTTAAGTGGTTACGTAGGGTATTTATAAATAATTCACATGCAGAGGTGACATCGGTACAAGAATAGATAAGTTCCCAGTTTTCTTTAGAGACACTGTTTAGGAGAGTTTCATATGAGATCTTTTCTTGAGGGGAAGTATTTTGTGGTGATTTATGATTTTTATGCGAGAGAGAAGTGATGATTGAATAGTGATCTGTAACAGTTGATTGATAGACAATGGATTTGGTGTCTAATTCACTCTTAACAAATACATGATCTATACAACTGCTAGTGTTTGAGTCTGATTCTCTAGTTGGTGCTGTAACAGCTGGAAAATATCCTAATAAAGTTAGTGCGTTTAGGTATTCATTTGCTTGAGGGTGCATTTTATTAATTATATTTATGTTAAGATCACCGATTATAAAGGTGTTTTGGCGGTGTTCTATGTTTGATAAAATTTCTTGCAGTGAATGTATGAATGGGGCTATGTTATGTGTATTCGGAGATCTGTACATTGTAAGAAGTGTTATATGATTATCAATTTGAATTTGCATATTTAATTTTGATCTCTTTTACTGAGTGAGAGATATGATTTTTAATGTATACAATGACTCCGTCGTTCTGAGTTTGGTTGTGTAGAGTATTATAGTGATTGTAGTTTCTTATCGTTTTAGGGATGAAATTTCCTTGAATCCAGCATTCACTCAAGACAATTATATCAAAATCTGAGACAAGATCAGTGAGGAGAATAAGAAGTTCATCAAAATTTTTGTTTATACTTCTTATGTTCATAGAGAATATCGTAAGGGTTGAATTAGTTAATAATAATTGACGTACTACTTCGGGATCATTGGTAGATATACATGGGATTTGTGTTGTGTTATCTATTAAATCTGCTATGTCTTCCATTTTCTGGTTTTTTGTTTTGCATAAATTATTAACAACCAAGTTGTAGTGACATTGGTACGTTTATGAGATAGAGATTTAGTTGATATAAATATATAAAATATACATAAATATATAAAGTGTAAATATAATTGTTGTGAATATATAATATAAGCACATAATGAATATATGACATAAGCATAAGAATATAGTGTTAGCTTTGTGAAATAAGGTTTTTGTTGTTGTGAATTTATAATATAAGCATATATAGTATATATAACACAAACATAGGTATGTAAAGTATACAAATAGTTGTTACGAAAAATATAATATAAGCGTATAGATAATATATGATACGAGCGTATATAGAATATAAAATAAAAGTATGTATGTAAAGTATGTATAGTATGTACAACATAAACATAGGTATATAAGGTACACATATAGTTGTTGCGAAAATATAACATCAGCGTATACAAAATATGTAGCACAAGCATGTATAGAATATAAAATATAGGCATATAAAGAATATTAAGTAAATAAAACATAGGCTTATAAACAGTATAAAACATCAGCATAAGCATAAAAAGTATGTAAGTGATATAAGAATTTAGTTGTTGAGAATGTTTAACATAAGCATATAAAGTATTTATAGTATAAGTATAGGTGTATAAAGTGTACTTATAGTTTCTGCGAATGTATGACATAAACATATAAATAATAAATAACATAAGAATATGAAATATGAGCATACAAAGAAAATAAAACATAAGCTTAAAAAGATTATAAAACGCAAGCATATAAAGAAAATAAAACATAAGCATATAAAGTATACCAGTGATATATGTATTTGGTTGTTGCGGATATTTAACATGTATAACACAAGCATAAGTATACAAAGTATGCATATATTTGTTGCGAGTATATATCACGAGCATATAAAGCATAAGCATATAAGGAGTATAAAACATAAGAATATAAAACATAAGCACAAGCATGTAAAGTACACAAGTGCTATAAGGATTTAGATGTTGCAAGTATTTTATATAATTATAGCAGGTATATATTGTAACTACGAATTGAAGATACATAGTACAAGATTTATATTTGTTAATGTTAAAACTAAATGTAGTGTTTGTGTACAGATATAAAAGAAAACTAGAAAAATACAAATTAAATAATTTAAATTCCCCTGTCGCCATATACCTGTGCCCTTCTGGTTCATATAATAGGTTGAGTTTAATAGATAAAATAGTGATGTTAATGATTTTTGGGTAAAATAAAAAATATATAAACATAAGTACAATAGTTACAGTTTTTTTACAAGTTATTGAGTGAGGGAGATAAGAGGTGTTTGTTTTTGTCATTGATAATAATGACTGGTGTCCCAATTTCTTTGCGGACGTACACTTGCCCTCCACGGGTCCAGGCGAATTTAAATAAGTTTTCCCGTGTAGCCTTACGTGCAAGGAACCACAAGTGTTTCGCACGAAACGTAAGGTGTTCCGAGACGTATATGTGGGAGCGAGGTCCTGCAATTCCGACGAGGGTGGTGTTGAGTTTTTCCTCTCTATTGTTTGCTTCTTTGTTGAACTTTTTTATGTCTGTCAGGAAAACATCACGGTCGATACTGGTTTTAAATGATATGATTATGGGCCTGCATTGATCTTTAGGTATTTTTTGGGAGATGCGGTAAGCTGCGTCAATCTTGTTCATTTCCACGTTTGAATTAGTAGTTTTTTTGATGTTGGATATAAGGTTTTTCAAGTTTTCCCCGTTATTTTCTGGGACCCCCCTGATTTCTACGTTTTTAGACCTATTTTGCCTATCGATTTGCTCCATGTGATTTTCTAAAACTTCAATTCTTGCTTCGAGGCTGGTGTTTTTTTTCTCCAGTTTGTTATTAGTGTCCTCAAGCTCATGGACGCGAAGGAGAATCTCCTCATATTGCTTGCTCATCCCCGCTAGAGTGGCAAGAATCTGCGTGTTTTGTTCGAGGAGTTTAGAGAGTAGTTCACTATCAATAAGTGAACTGCCGCTGGGTTTGACAGTCGGTGTGACTGTCATTGGGGAACCATAACAAGGATTCGTGACTAGTGGCATTCTTTTTTGGGAGAACTCGGGGTTTACTGAACTTTAAAACTGTTTTCTTCGTTGATGAAGAAGAAGATTGATGAGGGGAGGAAATATTTTTGGATGCAGTTTCAGCATAAGAAATGACAGCCTTATTGAACATTTTGGATGCTTCCGCATACGAAATGTTCTTTACAGCCATTGTATGTTTGATGTTGCGCTGCCTTGACATTTCGGGGCAAATTTTGCTGGTCGACAAGTGGTTTCCTGAGCAGTTTAAGCACTTAAAATTTTCCTCCGTTGTATTACAGCTATCGCCACTATGAGACGAAGTGCACTTATAGCATCGAGGTTCTGATCTGCAGAGGGTCTTCGTATGTCCAAATCTACAGCACTTGTAGCACTGAACAGTTGGAAACACGTAGAGATCAACCGGTAGGGAGACGTGGAACATGGTGACATTTTGAGGGAGATCTTTGGAGTCAAATGTGAGGACAACAGACTGAGAGGGTCTCCATTCTATGGCGTTTCCAGTGTTAAAACGATAATTTAGTCTGCGAGCTTTAATGACCTTTCCGTAACCCTGGGGAACCTTAATGTTCTCCAAGATGTCCTCTGTAGTCCAGTGTGGAGGAATCCCCTTAGTGACTCCAAGTTTAGTAACCTGGTAAGAAGGAATGAATACGTTATAGGAGTTTTCCTTGGCAACCGCAGATTTAACAAAATTATTGGCTTCAGCCGCTGTCTTAAACTCGACGGAAAGACGGTTACGACCAACCGACTTAACTCCATTCCAGACAGGACTGATTTTATTTTTGTGGAGAAAGTGACCAAAGTCAATGTCATACAATGTTGTTGGACCTCCTTCCTTTGAGATTTTAGTGACATGTGTAATGTATGGTGGCATGTCTAAATTGTTGTAAATTCGTGAGGGTGTAGGGGCTGGTGACGGTTTGGGGACAGGAGTAGTTGGTCTAGCAGTGGGCGTTGTGATCGGCGAGTTGAGTGGCTGGATAGAAGGGATCTGCTGATTGGGCGAAAGAATACCATTGTCTACATAGCTTTTATTTTTATCAAGGGCAGGAATTTTGTGGGGTACTTTTTCGGAATCTGTACTGGAATTTCGCACAAGCTTTAAATTTTTCCTTTTTTTAGTTGTTACTGTGATGAAGTCTGAGGGTTCTGGAATATCGGTGGCAACCGTTTCCATTGAGCCCACCGAGGAGTCTGATAAAGAGCCATCGTTGATTTCGTCCGGGGGATCGGGAGGTTTAGCCCGTTCCATCTCTATATTAATATTTTTAAACCTACCTACATCAAATATTTAACAAGACTTACCGACAAACAGATAAAAACAACACAATATTTAAGGATTAACACAGATACAGTTACACAAACTAAATTACAAAAGAATTTAAGCACTAAATGGGTTAAAATAACTAATATGTTTGTTTTGGTTTGATTTATGTGGTGAAGAGACACTCCATGGTGTTTTTTGGACACTGGTAATTTTTGGAAAAGAGAGAGCTTCCTTTTTGTTTATGGGCACTTCCTTCCGATCAACTTGGGCAGTTGGGTCGGAAATTGGTCACTCACCATCAAGGTGTTTAAAATTTTGTTTAATCTTCGGAATCGAAGTTGATTTAAAGCTTAAAAGACGCGGGGTTGTTTTTTGCGGAACACGAGGGGTTTGTGTGCGTGTTATTTGTAGTGGATGACGTGAAGGTCCCACTTTTTTCCGACGTGGCTGGTTGGCCGTTTTGTTGAGGTATTTTTGGAAGAGAAATCGTGAAGTGAATTGGTCCTGGTGTTGGATACTGGAATGTGCCATCACGACCCCGCGTCGCTTAGTCACGGACTGCTACCAGTACTACCGTAATACGCCAGACTTGGATACTGTTGGGGGCCACGTGCCTTTTGATTGGAGTTCGTCGGGATGGCCCGAGGCTGAATGCGCTCCTTGGAGGTATAGCGGCCTCCTGCCCAATTAGAAGGACGACCTTGGTGCTCTGGATTCCGCGCCGTCCCCGGATGGGAAGGCTGGAGTTCCCGTCCCGTCTCGTGTTCTCTCTCTGCGAAGCAGATCGCGTTCGTCTTCCGGGGTTATTTCAGTATAGTTAGTTTAGCGTGTCCATAAGGAGTCCATCTGGTATGTGTATTTTTCTATATTCCTTTTGTTACCCTGGTATGAAGTTTGTACACTTTCATGTTGTTTTTTTTTGGTTTAGATTCAATACATTTTTATAAAGTTCATCTTCTTTTATTTTTCTGAGAACCCTACCTACATGACAGTTAACTACTTGGCCCACTATCCTGAGCCCTGGTCTCTGCTCTGCCGCAAGGTTACATTTTATACGAACATGATACGTTTCATGCATTTTCAACAAATGTTATATTTGACACAGGGTAGACGAACCTAACTTTAACTCGGTCTCCACTTATTATTGTAATACTTTATGTAATTTATGGCTTTATCTCAGGAAATATGTGATAGTGTTTTATCACCGAGAGATTGCTCGTTTGTGAAATCAGATAGTACAGATTTTTTTAAATCGTGTTTATTATTGTGACTTCTGGCTTACATTGTGGTGATATTTTAGTTTTTTTGGGAAGTTCATTTTATCTAAGATATATTTGTGGAGAATATCTCTTCATATTATAAATTAAAGTCCTCCGCTGCGTGTTCGCGATAAACTCAAAAACTACTGAACGGATTTTCATGCGGTTTTCACCAATAGATAGAGTGATTCATGAGGAAGGTTTAGGTATATAATTTATCAAGGTTTTGTGTAAATTGGTTGAAATATATAATATATAAAGGAGAATGTCTGTATGTGGGGGACGAGCGGGCTGGCAATCATGTGGTGTGGATTTGATTTGTATGCAAATTAACAGATGGCAGTGTGAGTTAAAAGGTTGGGTAACCATCCAGTAGATGTCATTGTGTTTCGTTAGCCACAGCAACGCGTGGCCGGGTCAGCTAGTGCCATTATAATGCGCAAGTGTACGGCACGATAGAGTAAATCAAATACTTTTCGGTAATGTCAAGAGGCGAAATAACAGAAAAGTATGTATGAGATTTGTGTGAAAGAAACAAAATGTATTTGCTAGAGTTCATTTTTAAAAGTTTGCTCATTTATGGTGCAATTTCATGATATAATTGTGTTTATTTTTTAAATTTTGTTGCACAACAAAGCTCCAAAAATTTTTCTATTCATAATATTGCAAAAAATTGTTATTAAATGTTAATTTAATGTTACTGATGCATATTTATCGATTTAATTTTAGGAAATTGCTATGAACAGCGTGTTTGACGAAGGTGACTTCTCTCCTCCTATGCCCAGCATCCCTCCGCCGCCCCCTCCCCCGGCTCTGGAAGGCTCCGACGACCTGGTGGAGGACTATGCTCCCGACTCCCGAGACTGGACTCCTGAGGAGATACCGGTTCCTCTGCAGCCGTCATTTGATACGGTGACGCTGTCTGAAGAACCCTACGGAATAGCGCTATACGATTTCCCCGGGAGTCATTCCGATGATTTGCCATTTAGAGTGAGTTTAAAAAATATATTATTTTGGTTTTGAATTTTAACCCCTCAGAAAATCGCCAATATGCACTTATAATGTCTTTAACAAAATGACATTTTACGAAAACTTTGTGTTATTACCGCTTCACAATTAAAGCTCTATAAATGAAACATTTCTGAACGTAGCCGTATAGTAAAAACTGTTTTAGAAAGGTTACAAAATAAGCTTTCGAATTATTGTATTACAAATAAATATTAACTTTTGTAAATATTAAAATTTAGAATGCAAACATTAAAAAAATGTAAAAATGGCTCACGTGAGATTTTTATATGAAAACGGTACTAAAATCACAGATTATGTAAACAACAATACTTATTCTATTGTATAAATGTATAATAAACACTTTGTCACCTCACTTTTTCATCATTTCATATAAAAATATTTAGTAAAAATTAACAATTTCGAGCCGCCGGTCTGAAATTTGGCGGGAAAAATTATGTGTCAGATTGCGCGAATACAAAATATTCTTGTTATGAATTTCTATGGACAACTTGAATAGGGATGTACAGCTTGTTCCACTATCGACCTTATACTTTTTGTTTTAGGGATGTCACTAAAAGAATAACGGAGTTATAACGGTTTCTATGGAGACACACGCGTTGACGTATAAACACGCTTATTGTACTTGACTGCTGTCGTATTTCTAACGCATATATCTGCTTAAGTTGCAGAGGGGTTAAATCTTTTCAAAGCAATTCGCTAGGATACCTGAAATATTTCTTGAATAATTACGTAACTCTGATTTCTGCAGTCAAGTTGATAAAAATATTTTTCTCTTTGAATATTATCATATTATTTTCTCTTTAAATATATTTATCTTGTTGTTACATCTTATGTTACCTGTTTGCACAGATGGCTATTAGTTTTGTTGTATGTGGACTGTGGACCTAGCGAACCAGCTGTAATAGTATTAATGAAGTGCGAATGTCACGCCAATTATAATCTTTAGAGCAGACTAAAGAATAAAATAATTGTAAGTCCATTTAGTTAAGTGCAAATCTGCAAATTGAAAAGTTGACAATAATTTGTTATGTATTTTAAATGCTAATTAAGTAACGAAATGCAAAGCAAATAATAAAGGAAATTATTTTATTTATATATTATGGATGGGTGAAAGCACTGAATGGATTATATCCACTAGAAGTGCCTTCCATATGGCCACTGACTTAGTATCTTTTGATTCTAGCCTATTTAGCACACACTCTGCTTCTCTTACACTCTCTAACATCGTATATCACCATTACATTTGATCGAAATTTAAATTTCATAATTATTAATTTCTGTATTTGCAATTTAAGCAAATAATTCAATTTGGAAGGTAATTCAATTAGGTACTGCCGCCCCGGGAAGGATAACCAACATCCCTGCCGTAGGTTGCCCCAAGTGGTTCTCTAAGTATGGTGACTTAGCAAGGGTGTCCGGGTTGCGTATTTACAATCCCTACCGCGTTTCAGTCGCTTTAAATTTTCAATATCAAAATTTAAATATTTAGAAATAAAATTATTAATTTCTAATATACACATTGGAAAGATTATTTTATCTACATTTTAGAACAATTTTTGTTTTTGCAAAGTGATAAAAAATTATCAATATAGAGGTGTATTTACAATATATGGGAATAATATTAAAATTTATATATTTAGAAATAAAATTATTAATTTCTAATATATACACCAGAAACATTATTTTATCTAGATTTTAGAACAATTTTTGTTTTTGCAATGTGATAAAAAATAACCAATATAGAGGTATATTTAAAATGTAAATTGTCGTTACCGTGACTGAATCGGTATAGGTTTTGTAAATACGCGTCCGGGTTCATGGGGTGAGGTTTGTCTAGGTCTTGGCGGCGGATGCGTTTGCCCACCTATTGCGTTGCGGGCCGGATCAGGAGAGATTGGTTGATGAAGACTTTGTGACCTTTCCAACCGGAATCTCTCGACCCATCGCCTTGCACCACTGTGGGAGGGCAGATTCATACGTCCGTCACTCCTGGACATATTGACCTCCAGATTCCTACCCACCCCTCATACCTTCTTCCTTCTCAGAGCTTCCTCTCCTTCCTTTCTATAAAAAGACCCTCCACACAGCATCCCCTGAGGTTTATAAGGGCCTCCTGTGTGGAGCTAATGGAAAAAAAAATGATCAGACTTTTGCATCACAAAATAACGCCCACATAGTATTTCTTGTGTTCTTCTTTATTCCATGGGTGAAAGTATGATGTTCTACTAGTGATATAAATTAGTGCAAATGAATATGAATCACTCTTTAGTAGCAACACTTTCTAATTATGTAGATACCTACTGTCATGCGTTGGTTTGTGGTTAAAAGCCACGCATTTTGGGAGGTATGTTTGTGAACAGTTTATTACAAGTTGCAACAATTACAAGTATTTTCTGATTGACCACCCATTACTAGAAAACTCCACTAAATGCACTTTTAACTCTTGATGTGCCGATGCTAAATTTTCGCCATCCGTCAGCTGATTCTGTTTTTATAATAACTTACTTTTTTTTGCAAAATGATGTTTTCATAAATAGTATTAACCCCTCAGGCCTTGACTGTATTATGTCATGGGA
Source organism: Limnephilus marmoratus (assembly GCA_917880885.1). Lineage (NCBI taxonomy): Eukaryota > Metazoa > Arthropoda > Insecta > Trichoptera > Limnephilidae > Limnephilus > Limnephilus marmoratus. The sequence goes on from OU862922.1 coordinate 47,880,654, forward strand.
TCAAAATATTTCGTCTTTACAAAAAAAATGGAATATTTCTGAACGTATCTGATAACTGAAAACTGTTTTTAAAATGTGATAAAATACGCTTTCAAATTTTATAAATCAAAATAAACATATAATTTTTGAAATATTAAATTTTTGCAAGCATTTTCGTTATTTGTTTTTGGGGTGTTATGCCGTGTTGCGCTACCTCCTTCATTAGCCAACGTTTCGGACATCATTGCAGTGTCCATCATCATGGACACTGCAACGATGTCCGAAACATTGGCTAAAGAAGGAGGTAGCGCAACACGGCATAACACCCCAAAAACAAATAACGAAAAAGAATATAAAAAAGTTTTAAAAATGGTTCATCTTACTTTTTTTCTAAGTAAAATTACTGAAAATAAAACACACATACATATTGTATTGGACAAATATATTATAAACTTTATTGTCACCTTAACTTTTTTTTGTTCAATGTAAAAATAATTAATAAAAAATTTCCAAAGCTTCATAAATTTCTTTCAAATGCGATTCGAAACTATGGTTTGGTAAAGGTGTACATTTTACTACTTCTGTGGTTAGTTTTTGTATTTGAATATAAAGCGTGGTCTTTTCTCTTTCTTACACTGTTTATATCATTGTTCTAACTACGATAGTAAGGGAGATACAACGATTTCTGTGAGACCTATATGAGTTGTTCCGAAAACTGAACAAATAGACTTTAAGGGTTAACAGCTAATGTATTTATATATTTATAACAATAGTATATAATCTATTGTAAGTAATTTCCCCAGAATATCTGTTGTGCCTATTGGATACGGCGGCATGTAAGAGACACCTTTCTGATTTACTAACTAGCTTTACATGGCCAAACCATCTGAGCGTCCCTTTCTTAATTTTACTCATTACACGTAATCAACTGATTTACATAGTATGAAGTCTCACTGAGTGAGAAGTCTAGTCTTAGTGCTAGTAGCTTCAACTTTACTTTTTTCAATTTGGTCTTTGCTCAATAATAAAATACATGAATAAATTAAACTTTAAAGAAAACAACATTTTACTTATTATCATCTTGACACTGTTATTTTTAAATTCATCTATTTGAATTTCACTTTTGTTTTCTTGATTGAATGAATTTATGATTTTTTTTTATTGAAAGAATAGATAATACATAATATAATCAACAAACAAGTCCTGCTAAGTCAATTGAATTGGCTTGTCAACAGGTGCTTATATTTTAGTTTCATATACATTTTTTAAAATTTAAAATTTACCTATTATATCTACAGATTCAACATTTTTTCATACATATCAATATCAATATAAATATTTATTTTCTGATAGCCAATCTTTCACCATATATTTAACCTTATTCATAGAATTACATTGCTTTATAGTGTCAGGTAATAATTAAATGTCTTCGGTATGATGTATTCAAACGTTCTCTGTCAGTACTTATTGTTAAATTTCGGAACTATTAACCCATCGTTGCGCGTGAATCTAGTGCTGTATTTATGTTCTAATTTCTCTTTATGCTGCGGGGTAAATATATGCTGAATTATAATTTTGTGCCATAGTATTGCCTTTTAACAGGTAAAATTTTGGCACTCTGAAACAGCAACGGTGTATTATGTCTCTGTTTGAAAATATTAGGGATGACTAATAATTTTTCAATTGCGTTTTGTACAACTTGGACTTGTTTCAGATTGGTTGTAGTAGTATTTCCCCATATTGTTAATCCATATCTTATAATAGGTTCTGCCAGTGACATATAAATTATTTTAAGTGTTTCAATTGATAAGAAAAAATTTAATGTGAACATTCTGCCAGCAATTGATCGGAGTCTTTTACAGGTTTTTTTGTTTGTTTGTCCCATTTAAAAAAACAATGAGGAATCAAAAATGATGAGGTATCTTGAAATGAATATGATAAACTAAAATACTCTTAACTAAAATTGTTAAATAGGTTACGAAAATTCGTCTTTGCAAACTTTGAAACCTTAAAACATGGTAAGGCGAAGTTAGAACCTTTTCCAACCAAAGTGGCGAATAATAATGCGCCTCGTAATAACGATCAACTGTCAGATCAAACAAAATAGAGAGTGTAAGTGATGTTAAAATCTTATAAAATAAATGATTTAATTTGATTTTTTTTTCTTTATTCATTGCTTTGAATGGTTACATCATCTGCGGAATTTTCGACCACCATGCTAGGCTCATGCCCGTGTTATGGTGGTTGAGAATGCTCGAGAATGGTCAAAAATGCTTGATGTTAGAACTTTGTCATACATATATCTACGAAAATACAGAATAGATGGTTCTGAAAATTATTTTGGGTATAGAGGTGAGCAAAAGAAATGCTTTGGTATTCAAAGGTCATTTTTGAAAAAAAATATGATAACCCTATCCAAATGCGGTGACGATATATGAATGTCACAAACATGCAGATAAATACGAATTTTTCTTAAATTCTAAAAAAATTAAAGCATTTAGTATACTAAATAAATGTCATATTTTGGTAGAAAGCAAACTGTGGTTTGACATATTTAATTAAATAAAATAATAATTTTGTTTGTAACCACAAAATTTAATTTAATTTAATTTATTAATCCCGCCAGGTTTCACTTCACACAAGCGTCATCAGGGTACAAAATTAAAACTGACTTATTTTTTTTTTTTTTACCTGATGATGCTTATGTGAAGAGAAACTGGTCAGTATCAATAAATTAAATTTTATTACACTAAATAAATGTCAGTTTTAAAATTCCAAATTATGCAATGTAGGCAGCGTGGTTAGTTTCGATCACTGGGTAGGAAGGTTCAAACTTCAGTCAAAAGGAAAAAAAACATTTTAGGATAGTAAACTATTTTTTTTTACGGGTTAATTTTTTATTTGTCTGCTTTATTAATTCATGATGATAAATAATCTCATGAAAACATACAACTGTTACTGTTTTCCACATATTAACCACTCAGGTATTTTGCCATTGTGCAAGTTTTTTGTCACAAACTGTCAGATTTATAAAAAGTTTGTGTTAATTCCGCTTCGCAATTAAAGCTATATAAATGAAATATATCTGAATGTAGCCGAATATTAAAAACTGTTTTTGAAAGGTAATGAAATAAACTTTCAAATTGTATTATTACAAATAAATATTAACATTTGTAAATATAAAATTTTAGAATTCAAACATAAAAAAACTGTAAAAATGACTCGTGTGATGTTTTTATGTGAAAACGGTACTAAAATCACAGATTATGTAAAATAAACACTTATTCTATCGTTTAAATGTATAATAACAATTTTGTCACCTCACTTTTTTATCATTTCATACAAAAATATTTAATAAAAAATTAACATTGTCCAACGGCGCGTGGCGCGTGGGCGATTTGGCGGGTGAAAACTGTTTCTATAAAATAAGTCTTTTTTATATATTTCTACGGACAACTTTGAATAGATATGTAAAGCTTGATTCAATATGGATCTTCTATTTTTTGTTTTAGGGTTGTCACTAGAACAGTAACGGAGTTACGATTATAATGATTTCTGTGGGAACACACGCTTTAGCTTGAAAACAAGCTTATTGTACTTGACTGCTATTGTTATATTGTCATGTAAACAAGCTTAGGGGTCGGAGAGGTTAACTCCCTGTATGTTTATTGACCTGATGGAGGCGCCTCCAATGTCAGCCTAATAATTATTGTCTTTAAATTCCAGGCGAATGATAAAATCAGACTCCTCAAAAAACTGAACGAAGAATGGATGCAGGGGCGTCTTCGCAACGGAATGGAGGGCATGTTCCCAGCCAACTTTGTCCAGATCGTGGTGCCGCTTCCCAAGGAAGCATCCGTCCCGATCATCGTAACCCCGCAGCCCAGACGGATCCAGGTCACTGCCATGTATGACTTCGTCGCTGAACAAGATGGAGACTTGGGTTTCACAGCTGGAAACAAAATCAACGTTCTGTCCAAAGTCAGCGACACTTGGCTCTACGGAGAAATGGGAGGTATCAAAGGGCAGTTCCCTTCAAATTACATCGATCACGTACCAGCTGATCTGCCAACTAAAGGGTCATGAAATTGATTGTAAAAGCTACACAATTTGATATGAGAAATTTTTATTGTAATATATTTCTATACCTAAGAATTCAGCGGTCGGTTGTCACTTTTAAAAAATTTATTCAGGTAAGGGTTGCTCCTTTGGAGTTATTTTCCACGAAAATGATGCAATGGAAATAATACAATCATTATAATATAATATTTTTTTTTTACATTAGCTCCACACAGGAGGCCCTTAAGTTAAAAAATCTGAAAAGAAGTTCTGGGAAGTAAAAAGGTATGAGGGGTGGGTAGGAATCTGGGCGTCAATGTGTCCAAGAGTGACTCAGTCATGAATTCATCCCTTCCACTGCGCTGCAAGGCGATGAGTCGAGAGAGATCAAAAGGTCTCCCTAACCAGTTTCTCCCGACCTGGCCCACCACTGTAGGTTGAGCAAACACATTCGCTGCCAAAACCTAGACAAACCTCACCCAATGAACTGGGCACCTCTTCTAAGTCACCAAACGTATTACGTCACTACTTGGGGTGATCTATGGCAAGGGTGTCGCTTATCAAATAAATGGTTCCGGGGCAGCACCCAAAACCGCCTTCCAAATTGAAAACATATGTACACACTAAACAATGTGCATCCTAAAAAACAAATTTCTCGTACATAACTCATTTTTACAAAAAAAAACTGACAGCCGACCCGTGATTTCTGAGGTACTGAATTTATTTGAGTCAGCTTACGAGTCAGATTGACTGACTCATTGTAAAGTAACGAGGAATTGATTTTGCCTTCACATGAGATGCCTGAATAATAATTATAAATATCCAATAAAGTGATAAATTCTTAGCCTAATTAAATTGTATTATGTTACTCTTTAGATGAAAATATTATAGCAGTTTCTGACCAGATCTAGTTAACAAGACTGCTGCACATAATGTACATCCCTCCATTTTTTTTTCCTAATTAGTACCTAAACACTTCAAGGTTTAGTTTCATTTTTGAAATATACGGTTTTGGTCATCAGTATTGCCTTTGTAATGGTGTTTGCAAGATTACTCTAGCTTCGATGCTTGGGCGTGTAATATTATGTAATTCATAATATGAAATTAATTATTTTATGAAATTACGGATCCAGTATTGGTTTCGCAAACAATTTCAACTAAAACATTTTCCAAACTCAGTAGTCTGTCAAATAAGAGTAGAAAATATAAAAACTTGAACTACTAAATTTGTAGACTGGCAACACCAATTTAACTGTCAAATATTTTTTTGAAGTGCAATTACACTGAATTTTTTTTTTTTTTTTTTTTTTTTACAGTGAATACCGCACAAGAATCTCAACTGCTCCCGTCTGGAGCCAGTGAGACTATGGCATCCCCAATTGGGGTATGTTGTGAGGCTGAAGGTAGTGGGGAGGGGAAGGAGGTGGGGAAGAGGAAGGTTGGGAAGTACCTGGCTATTCAGATCTGGTCACTAAACACGGCTAAAGCCATTTTCAAGCAACGTTTCAATTCTGAATGGTGGTCTTACACCAGGGCGATACTAACAGTATCTTCCACTCTGGAACATGCCGCAAATATACTATATATTATTTTAAATGAATTAATTGTGAAATAACACAAATTAATCAAATAAAATTTATTTGCGCATGCCGGGTTCGAACCCGCGACCTCCGGAATGTGAGTCAAGAGTCTTAGCCACTGGACTACGGAGGTCGAATGTATAGAACACAGTAAACCACATTTTAAAAAACATTTTTTCTTCATGACATAAATTTGATTAAAAGATGATTTATAAAGCGATTTGCTTTAATTTAATTTAACATAAATTTGAATTTAACAATAGGTAGAAAGGAAGAACCACTAATGGTGAGTTTAGTTACACTACTTTTAGATCAGAATGAGTTAAATATATTCAGATCTAAAATTAGAGACATAATCTAAAGCCCAGGCAACGCTAGGTACTTTATCTAGTATTAAATAAATGTGAGCAATTTCTAAACTGTGCTTTACATTTTATTACATTATAGTTATTCTTCATTAAGTTAACACAAAATTGCAAAGGTATAATAATAATATACCTATACGCAATTCTAATTTTGAGATCGGCTGGTTATACTGCAATGAAAAAATATTTTTTCCACTATTATGCCTTTTTATTTTTTTATAAAAATGTAGGTTACACAGCTTTACTTTAACACCATGAGTTATGTGTTTAGTATTGCCATTTGATCAACAGTGGCGCCCTCATATATTTTCTACTCTTATTTGACAAACTGTAGGTAGGCATATATTTTTTAATTAATTTGTAAAAATAAATATGTATTATTTATATGTAAATGTTTATTTGTGGCTGTATACTTGTTTGAATTTCATCCAGTTTAAAAACATCCCTTTAAGTATTTTTTCTTTTATTTAATTTGTTAGGTCCTTTATAAATTATTATTTTACCAAACATTCCATTTTTGCTATAAAATTATTCATTTTATCAAGTTTTATTGTTAAATTTTTATTCCTTTGGAAAACAATCCTTTTCTTTTGAAAATTATTACACTACTTTTTCTAACTTTATTTTTTTGTTCAGTTGTATGAATTCAAAATATTGTAGATTTATTTTTCCAAGATCATAATTATTTTTGTTGGATACCAGGGGATAAAATAGGTACTAATTTATTTTACTAAATGAGAAGTAATAAAAAAAAATTAAAAATTTAGATCTTTTACTGAAATTAGAGATTTTTTATTCATATCTGTTAACCACTGGAGCGACAGCGCATTTTAAAACTTTTTTCTCCGTTTGCTCGATCATTTTTTTAATTTTTCACCAACATTAAAAAAAATCATACCTTTGAATTATAACATGGAGACATAAAAACTTATTATAGTGCTATATAGCCAATGAATTAACCTGTGTTTTATTGTTTATCTCATATTTGTAGGATTTATAAAAAAATTATTAAAAAATCGTTAAGTTTATAACCGCGCGAATCCTGCATGGTTGTTACTTTGAAACTGCCGTGAGAGGTACTTATTCGAGTCAAGATAAAATATTTTGTTTTTCTGTATATTGTCTGTGGTGTACTTGATAATGAAAGGTGCATATCTATGGAAAAATGGCTTAATTTTAACCGTAAACAGCTGATCAGAAATTCTATGTGAAAAAAATATTTTGAACATCTTTATAAAATAGTCTACGAAGTTTGGATTTGCGACATCTATGGTCATAATAGATGAAGCATTTCAATATCTTCGTTTTAAGTCCAAAATAACAAACGTGGGAGCTAGAAATATATATATTTTTAAAATTTCCGAATCAAGGAGATAATTGCCATTTTTATCTGAAAAGCAATCGGAGATATTTAAAATGGGGCCAATATATGGCAAAAATCACTCCAGTGGATAACTGATTAACAAATTGATAAAGTGAGAAGTTGCAATTAGCATAAATAAATTATAATCTTCCATTTCTTGGACTGTAACAAACTTTGTAAACCTGTACAAATATTATTTATACTTGTAATTATAAAGTTATTAGCTTTTAATGTAGAGCAATGGATACTTGTAATATTGTACATTTGTTTGAAAGAAGTCACCGAAGACCTTGAATTGAACCAATAACTTACGTAATAAGATGTTTTTGCTTAGTTATTTATTATTCTGTAGTGATTACTAGTTTCAAGTATTTCTTTATTTTTTAATGAAAAAATCAGGCTTGGACATTTTGTTGAATCTCTGCCCGTTGAGGTTAATATTATGACAGTAAGAGATTCTTACCAACATATTTCATAATTAATCTTTTGGATACTTTGAAAGACACTGGAAAGAGTGAAATATGAGGAATACGGAATGGTGTTGGAAATGTTCGTTGGAAATGGTGTAGGTAATAAGAATTATGCATATATATTCGTTATTTGTTTTTGGAGTGTTATACCGTATTAAGCTACCTCCTTTTCTCGAGACGGATAAAGAAGGAGGTAGCGCAACATGGCATAACACCCCAAAAACAAATAACAAATATTTTTGGCAGTGAAAATCTAAAAACGTATTGTGCATATAGTTTGTGGTTCATGAACAGTTTCAGCGAAGACAGCATTTTTCGAGGGAGTGGAAAAACTACTTATTTTGAAGAAACCCTTATATCATCAGCTGGCAACTAAAAGAATTATAAATCAGGCTACTGCATAAAATACATTAAATTAATATATGAAATTAATTAATACAAATCAAATGTTTTTCAGGTAGTGAAGACTGTATTTGTTTCAAAATTTATAGATGTTGCTAAGTAAAATCCAACAAATGAACTCTGTTTTCTCCTTATGGGATAATTTAACCATTTTGAGAAAGAAAATACACCGAGTGGACGGAATTTCATTGCACTAACTAGTGTCACATTATCAAGTGTCTCAAGATGTAGTGGATGTTACCTCAACATAGATTACATTTTTCTCCACTTGATTGTATTGTTAATTAGCCAGAACTATAGTTATTTTAGTAATTCTGCTGATGATAAGGTTTCCAAATTGGGTGATTTTTTTATTTTATTATTTCGGTTCTCAAGGGACCGACAAACAACTTCTCGAGCGTAAAAACTTTACATCTTCGCCGTTCTGACAAAGTTCACCAAATCACAACACAGTTTTGAGATACTGCACATTTGAAAGCTAAAATAATGTTACATAAACTAAAATATATGTTTTTAAAAATTTATTTCTTAACATTCAAATTTTTAACTCTCTCAAAACTTGTTTATTTGGTGATTTTTAAAACTTGGTGATTTTTGCCTGAACGCCGTAGAACCTTGAATGCGGTGTTTAATACATCGCCTACTATTATTGCCGCTGTTAGACATTAGTATTTTTACAACAGCCTCTTTAGATGCAGTGCCTTTGGTGAAGTGATTGCCACTTACTATGTATGTTGAATTCTATTTGATTTCGATTTGAAGGAATTTGATAGAATAATGACTGAAAGAAAGTCATTCTGTTGTGATGACCTCTTGAGACTAAACTGGGAATGACAGGGTGATGTTTGTAAATGTTAAACCAAAACTAGAATACAATAGTTAGCAAGATGACCACTCTTTTTGTCTCAATATTTTAGCTAATCGAAAAATGAATTTCAAAATAACACTGATTGCTAAACATTTATCAATTTGTGTAGGCTTACGAAGTTGGATTGTTTCACAGAAATTCAAATGTAACTTTGTCGTCAAATGATCAATCGATGCTTGGTTTATTTTTTTTTGCATTTGAAAGGCCGATTAAATGCTGATTCTAGGGCTGTTTCAGCTTTTGAACAATTCTTGTTCAATAGAAAAGCTCAACTGTTGTTTTGTTGTACTGTCAGCTGATCCCAATTTGATAAAAAGCTGAAATGGACCTAGAATCTGCGTTTAACGGAAAACTTTTGAACTGTGGAGAGCCATTTTTGAAACTTCTTCTTTTTATTTTATTGCATATGAGAAACTACAGAATGCATCACTTTGAACTAATTTTTTTTTTATTTATTTTGGGGATTTATTTTGAGCTGTTGTATATTTTATTTACCAAAACACATTCCTTGCACAATAAACTATCTATAAAAACAACATTACTTGTGTTTGTTTGATAAATTGATAGGTTTTTCGATGTTTTGGTGAAATATCATGTAGATATGAGATATCACTTTTCGACAGTTCAAATCTTGGCAAGAATGATAATAGCGCAAGCGATTCTGACCTTGTCCTTCATACAATTTATTTATGCATAAGGGTTAAAATCGCATTTAAATTTTTTTTTTAAGAGATTAAATAATGTAAAAAAAAAACAAAATGGCCCTGATTGGCCATTTGATGACAATGTTACATTTGATTTTCTGCTAAGCACACCTACCTTAGTAATAACATTATGTAACATTGTATGTTGTTTGATCTGGTTTCAGCATGGTTAAAAATTACAATGTAATGATTGAAATATTGGTAGGTGTTGATCATCTTTACAGAACGTATAGGTACATAGAAATATTTATTTTTTGGTAATTATGTTCTGTAAAAGGTGTTATTTATCTGCAAATATGGAAACATGTCTTGCATTATCTGACTTGTGTGAATATTGGTGAGTTATATTTATTTATTGGTAATTTAGAGTTTAGCGATCCTAGCCATAAGGTCTTGTAATTTGGAATTTGGGTGGGACCATCAATGTATTTGTGTGCCTGCTAATTTGGCCTTCTACTTCGTAAATTGTAAATATATTTTTATTAAACACATTTTCTTGTGAGATGGAAAATGTCGCCATAATAATTAGAACTTGTAACCAAACCGAGTTATTAGTTTTTATATATTTTTAATAAATTTGTTGTATTGTATATAATATGCTATGAATATAAATATTCCCATAAAAAATCACGTTTTTTATTTAACTATATCTTACTTATTTTTAAATGCTGAAACTTGGTCTGCTGGGCAGAGATAGGCCAATGATGTGTACACATATTTAGGTAATATGGAAATATATTTTTCTCAAAGTAAAATGCGTAGAATGCGTAGCTCGAAGAGTATGGATTAAATGATCAACTTTAAACAGCGCCGTTTACATTGGTTATTGTATAAGATATCATTTACTTCTCTAAAAAAGACAATTGACATGAAATTTAATAATTCTGCCTAAATTTTGCATAATAAGGAACTCCAGTGAAAAATATTATGGCTTTGAACAAATATTTTCATATAGACCAATAAATGCTGATTCTGAAAATATAAGTTTTATTTAATAATATTAAACGCGGAGTTTTTAAAAAATTATTAAAAAGTCCATTTTTAATTGGGTCATAGAAACACGCCATCAAGTTGGTATTATTGAAATGTTTAGTGGTGACGTCACTGAACACCGTAAAGTCATTGTATGGGAAAGTAGGTATGACACAAGCCATCATATTAACAATGTTTCATCTTATTTGTTTATCTACATACTGTTATTAGAGATTTAGTGGTTGTGTTTATTGAAACATTATTTAGGCCTAAATAAATCAGTTTTAAAATTAAAGGTATCTCTTATTAGTTTATCTCTATTATTGAAAATATTCAAAAACTACCGCACAAAAAAAATAGTAATGCTACTCCAGGGAGAATACTTCGAACTCTGAGTTTCAAAATGCAAAATGGCAGTTGAACAGTTGATTGCCCGATCTTATAGTAAATTTTCGGGAGTGATGACGTCACATGATTCACTACACATACGGTGGTTCACGTTGGATCCGGAAAAATTAAAACTTGACAATTATTTTAACTTTTAAAACTAACTCTAAAAATAAAAATAAATATGCAGTTATTTAAGTTAGATGGTCATTATTCATTAAAAACCGCTTATATCAATATTTCAACATGGTTTCATGCCAGGCAGATCTACGTCATCTAACTTATTGCTTTACGAAAATTTTATTTCTAATGCACTTTCCAAGAGTCATCAAGTTGACACTATTTATACTGATTTTAGCAAAGCCTTTGATACTGTTTCTCATCGCAAAAATTAGAACACTTGGGAATAAGCGGCAACTTTCTCGAATGGCTTAGAAGCTACTTATACAGAAAACTATCTGTAAAAATTAACTCCACAACCTCATACACTTTTTTTGCCTTAAGTGGGGTCCCCCAAGGTTCCCACCTAGGACCAATTCTTTTCCTACTATTTATTAACGACATTTCATTAATTTTCGATAATATTCACTTTCTTCTATTTGCCGACGATCTAAATGTGAAAAATATATGTTTAAATCGATTGAAAATTCTTCTGATTGTTTAACTCTACAAATTAACTTAAATAAACTTTATGAATGGTGCATCGCAAAAAAATTATATCTTAATATCAACAAATCGTCGCTCTAGTTCGTTTTACTCCAACAAACCATTTTTAGCGAAATTGAGTTAAATATGCAGTAGTTCTCAGAAAGTCTTTATGTATAAAATGCAAGTGAAAAAAAAAATTTAAAAAATTATTTAGGGGGTTTTCAAAACGCACTTTGTCTTACGTCCTCCAAAATGAAACAACATTTCGAGCGTATTTATCCAACATCCACACGTTGGCCAAAAGGACCCACGTTTTTAAACCGGCCGTTCAGTCAAATTTCATAGGAATTTCTCCAACATCCAAGCTGTATCTTAGCCAACGTGCGAAATTCAAACTCTCGGTTCCGGGCGTATTGCTCTAACAGACCACACAGCCAATAGCAGCGCAGCGGAGGACCACGTGATTGCTTTCATTCCAAACATTCGTCCGTTTAGCGCCAAGAAAGTAAATATCTTCACTTATAATTATGCTAGTTACCAAGTTACTTTAGTGGTTTTCTAGGAGATTTCTTCAGACAAAATGCATATAGATGTAAACTGTGGAAAAGGATAAAAATTTTAAAGGAAAACATAACAGATAATTAATATTACAATATTTTCTCAGCAAATTGTTTCAACTTGTCGTCTGTTACAGGGTGGTTATAATAAAGTTGTGTATTTTTTGAGAAAATATTGTAATAAATGCCAAGTTCTATATTGTGGTGAAATATCGTACTAAAAATTGAAATAACCTTCGTCGCTGTTTTAATTTAATTTAACCAATTAAAATATTAAAACGAATTGACTGAAATTGAAGAAAAATCAATTAACGAAGAGTATAAGGATGACATTATACGGAATACACTCGGAATTTGATCCTTAAGGCGTATGTGTATAAAGAGGTATCGGTATGTTTATCTACCTATACGTAATTATTTAAGTCTTCGGGTAAAAATACCTATTTATGATATTTAAAACAATTATAAGAATAAGAACATTGAATGATCTTTTGTTTTAAGCACATTTAATGCGTAGTATCGGTATGTTTATCAACCTTTTTCAACGTAATTATTTAAATCTTTGTTCAAAAATACCTACTTGTAATATTTAAAAAACACAATTATTAGAATAAGGACTGATGTATTATAGTACCTAATATATCTGTCCATCCACCAAATCTTAGTGAGAGCATTATTCTACTTCAGATACTTAAAACAAGCCAACAATTAGAATAAGGAAATGAAGAAGTTTTAATTTTCAGTACATTTAGTTCCTAAAATATCTGTATATTTATCAGCCAAATCGTCGTGTAAAAATTCTACTTATGATATTTAAAACAAGGCAATTTTTCGAATAAGTACAACGAAGGAGTTTTTGTTTTTGGCACATTTAGTGAGTAATAGCTTCATGTTTATCTACCTTTACCTAATTATTAAAATAAAGACAATGCAGGAGTTTTTTTTACTTTTAGTACCTAATATTTATGTGTTTATCTACCAAATATTTGTGTCAGAACTCTACCTGAGATATTTAAAACATGTTAATTATTAGAATAAGGAAATAAAGAAGTTTTTGTTTTCGGTACATTTAATGCAGTATCTTATTATTTTAATCAACCAAATCTTAGTGTAACAATGAAAACATTTTTGGTACATTTAGTGCCAAAGAACAGTTGTATTTGTGTACCTATAAATATCTTATTATTGATATCTTCATGGGAGAATTGTACACCGAATGACAATGAAAGCATTTCTATTATTTTATACATTGAGTGCCTCATATTTCTTATGAGTTCGTTTATTTCTTACCTATTCGAGTTTTATTTTGTTCGAGCTTTGTATTGTCAATAAAAACGTTATTACTATTCGCACATTTTTAATGGTTAGGTATCCCATTCTTTTGACTTTTTTACCTAGATCAATTTCCAGTTCTTTTATTTCAGCCCCTTTTGTAACCCTTCTAATAATTTGGCCCAACTAAGTGGTACCTCAAATACTGGAATACATTTGTTATGAAGCTAAAAATGTGGTTAGTGGTTAGGATTGTTTTATGACCTCTTTTTTTATAAGTCTGTATTGTGTAATATACGTAAATCACATCCCATGTGTTCGAACGTAGGATCATTTTTAAAAAGAACTCGTCGTCTATTGTTTTACACATTTATAAAGAACTTGTAGCTATCTATTGTGTTTCAAAATCCTTCGAGTTAACTTTTTATTTTAAAATGTTGGATACTACACTTCTGTTATCACACGACGGCCTCCTGTGGTCGAGGGGTAAGACTCTCAACTAGCGATCCGGATGTCGCAAATTTCAATCCCATCGTGCACAAGTAATTTTTATTTTGGTAGATTTGTTTATTTTGGGGGGCGGGTATGGGTACCGCCGTCCCGGGAACCATTTATTGTATAACCACCATCTCTGCCATAGGTCACCCCGAGTGGTTCGCTACGTTTGGTGACTTTGCAAGGGTGCCCGGGTTCATGGGGTGAAGTTCGTCCAGGTCTTGGCGGCGGATACGACTGCACACCTGCTGCGTGGCGAGAGAGAGACTGGTTAAGGGAGGCTTTTTGACCTTTTCAGCCGGACTCTCCTGACTCTCGCCTTGCACCGCAATTGGAGAGATGGATTCATACGTCCGTCACTCCCGGACACACTGACCCCCAGATTCCTACCCACCCCTCATACCCTTTTTCTGCCCAAATTTCCTATCCTTACCTTCCTTATAAAGACTCCTCCAAAGTGAAAGTATTTTCCTCAGGGCCACCTGTGTGGAGCTAATCTAAAAATATATATACAATGTATATTATACATATTTCACAACTTTAACCATTAAAAAAAACGAATGTGTGTATGTGTTTTTTTATGTTTAAATTGTGAAATAACACAAATCAATAAAAAAATACATACATATAAATATATATACATGCTGTATTGGCGACACGTTCCAGAGTGGAAGATACTCTCAGTATCACCCTGATGTAAGACCGCCATTTCGAATTGAAGCATTGCTTGAAATGGCTTTAGCCCTGGTTGTTGACTCGATCTGAATAGCCAGGTACTTACCAACCTTCATAACTGCATCCCCTTCCCGCTACATCCAGCCTTACAAAATTGGGTATGCTATGTATAGCCTGACTTGGTCCAGGCGGTTGGGAGCGGTTGGGACTCTTGTGCAGTATTAACATAAAAATTAAGGCACGCAAATCAATCCAACCTTTCGGGTCTGATCATACTAAATCTCCGATTTATATGCCGTAATAAATATGATAAAAATAATACACATTATATGGATAATTTTAATAGCATTGTTTTAGTGCAAAAACGCTTTACAATATATGTTCTCAGGGCCTACGAGGGGATGCTGTGTGGAGGGTCTTTTTGAGGAAAGGAAGAATAGGAAATTCTTGGATGGAAATAGGAATGAGGGGTGGGTAGGAATCTGGGGGTTAGTGTGTATATTAAAGACGGACGTAAGAAACTGTTCTTCCAACTGCGGTGCAAGGTAATCTCTCTCGATCCGACCCGCCACGCAGCTGGTGGGAAGACTCATCCGCCGTCAAGACCTGGACAAACCTCACCCCATGAACACAGGCACTCCTGCTAAATCACCAAACGTAGCGAACCACTTGGGGAGACCTTTTTACAGCTCCACACAGGAGGCCCTGAGGAAAATAATTCACTTCAGGGCCTATGTCATTTTTGGAAAGGAAGTAGAGAAAGTTGTGGGAAGAAAAAGGTATGAGGGGTGGGTAGGAATCTGGGAGTCAGTGTGTAAAGGATGACGCACGTATGAATCAATCCCTCCCCACTGCGGGTAAAGCGATGTTCCGAGAGTCCTACTGGAGAGGTCTACAGATCTTCCTCAACCAGTCTTTCCCGATCCGGCCTGCCACGCAGTTGGTGGACAGACGCATCCGTCACCAGGATCCAGACAAAACTCACACCAGGAACCCGGCCACCCCTGCTAAGTCACCAAACGTAGCGAACCACCTGGGGTGACCTATGGCAGAGGTGTTGGTTATCCAATAAATGGTTCCCGGAGCGGCGGTACCCATACCCGCCTCTCAAATAATAACTAATAAACGTAGGACCTATCTGATAACTAGCAGCCAACAATAAAACACGCCTGAAACATTATTTAATAAGTATAATTGTCTGAAAACGTACGTTTTCATAGATGATTTTAGGATGTTATTATTTTACAAAAACTTACTCTTGAAACTTGTTTCCCAACCAAGAAACAAATTATTTCTAAAAAATTGTCGAATGTTATAAGAAACTATTTAAAAATCTCATCCGAATATTTAGGTCTCACCGCGAAAACATAGGACACATAAGCTAAATCCATAAGTACCTATCAAAGTTCAATGAATTGAGATGCTTTCCGATCTCCCTGTAATACCAAGCACGTTAGATAAAGTAACTTCACGCAAGAGTACGCGCTCTTGTCTAACATCCAGTGTCCTTTGTCCAATATCCAACTTTCGCAAACAAGAATTCGTCACTTTGGCCAACATCCAAATTAAAAACGTGTTATCTGCGTAATTTTATACATTTAGAACATATTGTACTTAAAAAAAACAATTTGTAATACTTTATAACATTTTAGTAGACTTACAATTTAGCTAATTTTATTTTATATGCCTTTTTCGTAAAAAAAACTTTAAAGCGCTGTTTCTCACGATTTACGTTTTGGTCTGTTGGAGTAAAACGAACTAAAGCGACGAAATGCCAAACGATCAGTTTTCATAGATCTAAAACCCCTTTACTATTCGAGTATACAATTAACAATGCCACTCTAAAAAGAGTCTTTGAATTCAACGACCTTGGCGTTATCTTTGACTCCAAATTACGCTTCTTGAATCACATTATTAGCATTACCAGTAAGGGATTACAAATGCTTGGATTTAACCTCAGAATCTCTAAAGACTTTAATAACATAAAAACCATAAAATTACTATACACGTCTTTGGTTAGAAGTCAGGTTGAATACAATTCAAGCATTTGGTGTCCTCATTTCAACTCTCATTGTTTACAAATTGAAAAAATATAAAAAAAATTTTTACGTTTTATTAATTTCAAAATTGGTGTTCCTATTATTGAAATCAATTATGTCAATTTACGCAGTAAACTTAACTTATCGAAATTATCTGAAAGGCGAAAAATATTTGATCTCCTTTTATTGTATAAAATTGTTCATTCAAGGTTGGACTGCCCAGACGCTATAAACTTGTTATCCTTACACATACCTCCAAAATATAGGTACTTGGCGAAATATTTTATTTTACAACAATAACTTCGCCACGAATTCTGTGATGGAAAGAATACACAGGTTGGGCAATGAACTAACTGATGTTGCTGACATTTTTAATTTAAATATCGATTCATTTAAAGCCAAATTATTCCACCACTTTTTAGATGTAAATAATGAATGAGAAATCATTTTATTTTATTTCAATTTTCTATTGTTTATTGTTTTTTTTATTGTTCTTATTTCAAAAGCATACAACGAGTAATTAAGTAAAAATTAATGTGTTTTGATTATTTTTAATGTTTTTGTTGCTCGTAGGTATATGAATTGCTATAGGTACATACGAGTTCTCTAAAGTCATCCATGTGGAATTAGCATTAGATGTATTCCTATTATTTTACGTTGAGTTAATGCTTTATTTGTATATTTTGTAATCTTTTTTTATTTTGTGTTATACTGTTGTTATAAATGAAATTTGTATTTTATATATAAAAGCCCAATAGGGCGTCAATAAATAAATAAATTTTGAAATATCCTAATAGTGACCCAGAAATAATCAACATTTTGTTTAATTCACTACAAGTTTTTCTGCATTATAATTGATTTGGTGGTGTTTATGAGTATTCTGAGTATTGTACCCAGTGGCGGATTATCCCTAAGGCAAACTAGGCACGTGCCTAGGGGCGCGAGATTACGAAGGGGCGTCGATTTTTAAACAAACAAAAAACATATTTGTGTAAGTAAGTATGCACCTTCCCACACAATATAAAAGATTCTTTTGAATTGTAAAAATTGAATTGGAGTATTATCTTGGATAACTACGAAACTACATCATGCCGTGATGACCAGAGAGGAAAGACCACTAAACAACTCTGTATCGACACACACTTCTTGCTTCTTTCGCATTCAAAAATCGTCTCATGGTTGTGTTGCGGTGCACGGTACCAGAGGAATACTGCGGGTAGGAGATACTTTCAAAAGTGCTCTCTTTTAAATGATTTGTCGGTATACGGTCTCTTGGCGTGGTCTAACTTTATTTAAGTATTTGATTCACTTGATCATGCCATGACTTCCTTGGCTTTCCCTGACTTCTTCCACAATTCACTTTGCATCATATCATCTCTTTCTAATGCCCTCACGAACCTTTTAATCCTATCCTCCAAGTGCACTTGACGCAATATAAAAATTGGAAATTATTGTTATTTTATCGGCCTTGTATTCCTTCTGGACAGTGGCGGCTCGAGCACAATTTCGATTGTGGGGACCGATATTTTTTATGTGTATGAGGGAGCGGGAGACAGAACGAGAAATAAAAGGCATCAAGTCGAAGTATGAGTCAGTCGTTTATTGGGCTACGTAGCAGATGGTCGGTGAGCGGTAACATGATGTAAGGCGGGGTGCTGTGATGAGATTCTGCAGGCGCACAGAGTGATGGAGATGGTGAGGTGAAGGTCAGCGAGTTGCTCGATACCATGGCGGTGGAGATGACCTATCTTCCAGGCCGTTGCTCGACGCTTTAAATCGCGGAGATGAACGGTGAGTGGCTCGGTGAGCTGAGCCACCAGCAGGTAGTCCTGGCGAGGCGGAGCACGTTCCATGGCAGCGAAGCACGGTGGGCTTCGGGGTGCCATGAAGTGGTGAGCTGATCCCCGGACTGAAGGTGACGCAAGCCTTGTAAGTCGCGGGATGGAGCTGATCTCAGGAGCTGAAGACACGGTGGGCCTTAGAGCTGAGACGTGGTGATGGACCTCGAGGAAGCTGCCCTGGAGCGTAGCGATACCATGCAGGAGCACTTATTACATGTTGACCGACGATTAATGTGAGACTGAACTTCAGCGGGCGAGCGATCGGCTGCTTATATAGCCGCGGTAGAGTAACTACCTCGCGGTAGGTAATACGAGCCACTTCGGCAGTTGACGAGAATATTCGGCGCCGTACAGATATTGTACGGTGCTGTCTCGAGACCTTTCTAGGCGGGGGCGATATTATTAACGTCGGGCTGGCACGGGAGGCGAGAAAGTACATCGCGGCCAGTATAGGTACGAAGGTACCTAGGCAAGTAGGTTTGCCGATGGGCGCGAATATTAGGAGATGTTTCTCGTATGTTCTTTTGATGGCGAAGATAATAATGATGTGTCGCCACATGTATAAATAAATATACTTATATGACAATTTACCGTAAACTCATTATAATTGAGAACGTTCAAAATACCTACTCTTTTATATTCATGTACCTATACGAGTAGGTATATTTTTATGTTTTCAATTCTAATTTCTAAAGTCTTAAGAAAATATTTCATTATTTTTTTCGAAAAAATATTTATTTTTCTCAAAAAAATATTATTGCCAGAAATACAAAAATTAGTACACATATGTATATAAAGCTTAATAAAAAATAACGAATATAATCCAACAAACTTTGGCTTAGAGCGCTTTTGAGGTAAATTTTCCATCAGAACGGCGCTATAGAAATAATCCCACCTATATTATTATTTTAATAACGAAATACGTACAACAATAACACCACTAACGCCGATCCCGGTCCGTGCATAGCTCACATTTTTCAATTTGAACGAAAACAAACTCCCAATTATCCACGAGGGGATCCTAGAGTTTATCTCCGAGATAATGATACTATGACTCAAATGCGCATGCGCGAATTCGCGAAATCCCTAAGAAACGTATTCAGTACGAATAAAAAATATACATTTCAAGGAAAAAATCCCGTGATGTCCCCCAACTGCGCAGAACGGTTTGCGCAGTGCGCATGGCGCATGGCAACTGTTTGAGCTCGAGCTTGCATTCTGCTGAGTCGCGATTCGCGATCGTCGGATCGCGTTAGTACGCAACAAGGAAGTGGGCGGAGCGGTCGCACGTTCGTCTGAAGAAACTTTTCAATTTCGAGCTTAAAAATGTTCTGAATTGAAATTATGTTTCTGCAAATGTTAATAATTACTTTTATGTTAAGAATTCATGCTTGTGAACATAGAGCATCAAAAAAATTCTCAATAGGTTTCTGAAATATTAAGTGGGGTCTGTCCCCACCGTCCCCTTGAGAAGAACCGCCACTGCCTCTGGATCTATACAATTTAACACTGTCTTACCTATAATATACCTACATGGTTTAACAACACATACTTTTTTTACATTAGCTCTACTGAAGAGGCCCCGAGGAAAGTAATTTTACCAAGGTTTCCCTGTGGAGCAACACTTTACTCCACTGAGATTCACAAGCTGACTCATAGTAGAGTAAAATCTTTTTCATGTTCCGAATGCAGTTATACAAGTTCTCAAAAGAGAGATTTAAAAATTTACAGAGGAGAAAAACCTCTTTCATGTCCTTACTGCAACTATTCGTGTTCTCAAAAGGGAAATCTATGAAGTCACTTGCTGACTCGTAGTGGAAAAAAATCTTATTCATGTTCCGATTGCAACTATTCATGTACGAGGGCTGTCCGTAAAATAAGGTCTCCAAGGTTCTGCGGTCGCGAGGAACGATTTTACGCGCAATCCTGCAACACTAGCGTGTAGCCTGGTTTCCCCTTGCCAAATCCCCACCACGTTGCATCCTCTGTGACGCTTAGTCTCGGCGTGGCAGCAGTTCGCGTTGGAGCTTCCACCCGCCGCACCCGCCAGGTGTGAGTTACGCTCTGTAATTCATTTTTAAACTTAGCTTCGGCGAATCTGAATGACGCCACTGAGATTGTTCCTTTGTCACTGGTGTTGTGAAGTGTATCTGGGTCTCGTCCCCATTCACAATTGAGTCCAAGAATTCTTTGCCATCGATGTCGTAGCACTAAAGTTATTCGCGGGCTGCTTCAACCCGTTGTTGTTTGTGATCTTCGGTGAGCATTTTGGGGCCTACCTTGGGCAGACTTTGTGGTCTCCCAAATCTTCTGTCAAAATCTTGTCAATAGTGGTCTTACTGACATCAGGAATCATATCACAGAGCTCTCACCTTGGAGACCTTATTTTACAGACAACCCTCGTACTACCAAGAGAAATCTAAAATTCACATGTTTACCCACAGTGGAGAAAAACCTTTTTCATGCCCTAACTGTACCTATTCTTCTTCTCGAAAAAATAACTAAAACGGCACTTGCTGACTCACAGTGATGAAAAACCTTTTTCATGCCTCGACTGCGACTATTCATGCTCTACAAAACGGTATCTAAAAATTCACATGTTTATCCACAGTGGATAAAAACCTTTTTCTTATCCCGAAAGCAGTTATTTAAGTTCTCGAAAGGAAGATTTAAAAACCACGGCGGGATTCACAGTAGAGAAAAACCTTTTTCGTGTTCTGCGTGTACTACGTTCTGTCTATGCATGTACTACGAAGAGAAAACTAAAAAAAAAATCTAAAAAATTATCGAACCTTCTAGACTCACCCACAACTCCATCACTCTTTCCAGAACTTTCCATAGCTTTATCGAACCTTCTAGACTCACCGACATAATCCGCCGCTCCCTTAGGAACTTTTTACAGCTTTATCAAACCTTCTAGAACTTTTCGGTACCTTCTAGCCTCACCGACATACTCTGCTACTCCTTCCAAAACTTTGTACAGCTTTACTGATCCTTCTAGAACTTTTCGGATCCTTCTAGACTCACCGACGAACTTCGCCACTCCTTCCAGAACTTACTACAGCTTTATCGAACCTTATAGAACTTTCTGGAACCTTTTAGACTCGCATACTCCTCCACTCCTTCCAGAACTTTCTAGAGTTTTATCGAATCTTCTAGAAGTTTCCGGAAATTTTTAGAGTAGGTATTCTTGATATTTCTAGAGTTTTCTCAGAACTTTCAGCCCTTATCTTCAGAAACACGTCCTTTAGGTAAAAACGGGTACCCTTATTCCCTAGGGGTATCCCTACTAATATTTTAACTGCGAAAGTGTTTATGTGTGTGTGTGTGCATGTATAGATGTATGTTACTTCTTCTTGCAAAAAACTACTTAACCGATTGTGATGAAACTTGGTATGTAAAAAAAAATAGCCGCTAGTGGGGTGGTTGCCTAGGGCACTCTCAACATTTAATCCGCCTCTGATTGTATCAGATGAGGGTACACTTTTACATAGTAAAACTCAACTCAACTTTCGATTTTTCGGAGATGACTGAGATTGTCCGACTAAAGCTCCGATTACATTAAGCGAGTTTACAAGCTACTATCTGGCGTATTCACTATCTGCTGGTGAACTCGCTCAGTGTAAACATATTACTAGCAGATTTTACACTGAAGGAGTTTACTAGCAGATAGTGAATACGCTGGCTAGTAGCTCGTAAACTCGCTGTAATCGAGGCTTATACAAAAGAATTTTTTTTTCTTTGATGTTTGGCTGAAAGAAAAACAAAATATATAACAGAAAATCATATTTTAATGCATATTTTTCTGTCTATCCCGAATGAAACCGATGGTTCTTGTGGTAATTAAGTGTAAAAGTAGTTTACTTTTCAAAATTTATGCCTGTTTAAAGTGTAGCGGCACGCGGCGGTTCTTTCACAATTTACCCAAACATTATACCCACTCTTGGTGTTTGACTACTGTGCAAGAACAGAGGGTAGCAACTTCACTTAAGTATTAAAGTTTGGTGTGTCGCATTGCACTGCACAAACTGTTTAAGTTTTGTTTGATCCATCATTGCAAAATGCAGCCCCTTTGGTAACCTACAAACTAGAAGGTGGAAGGAGGAACACAAATAAAATCCTTATTCATCTTGCCAATAACGGTTAAGTTTATTTATTTAAAACAATTTCAGATAATCGTTCAACCTGAGAATAAACACATTCTACCAGTTTAAAACTAAATGTTTTACATAATAATATAACTTCTCCAGCTATAAAGATAATGGCATTACAGATATTTTATCCTTACGGCGATAAAAATGTATAACATTTTACGGTAGTTAAAATATGTCACCCTATGGCGTCAAGTGCGTTACATTGTATCACTATTCTGTGATGTAAACGCCGAACCCCTTTTCCTACTTTCAATAATCTAGCTCGGGCGGACATTGCTCCACAATCTCAGGTACTTTTCTAATCATTACAGTTGATATGCAAATCCTAAACCAATAGTTATTAGTCAATTTAACTGTTAACTGGAGGACTTTAGAACAACCAGAATTGCCCATCAAAATAATATGTAGTTTTGTTGCCATGTAGGGATGCAATCAGCTAAGGTTGGGAAAAATCTATTTATATACTGATTTGTTTTAATGATGATTTGATTTATGGTCATCAAAAGTTAGTTCGAAACACACAAAGTTAGTGTGAGTAACAGTTGTATACCGAATAGTAAACTTTTTTGAAAAAGTGAATCTTTGATGGTTCGTGATCGGATCAAAATGATAGGATCGACCCAGGACTAAAACCCTGTTCAGACACAGCTATAAACTATAAAAGATCATAGCACGCCAAATATCGCTCTCCATATACCTTCAGACCGTTTACACCTAAGCGGTTTAACCTGTCACGGGCCATTTTCTGAAATGAGGAAATTATGCAAAGCATCACTTTGAATTGAATGTTTTGTGGATTAATTTTGAGCTATCGAATTTTTTATTTACCGAAACACATTCCTAGAACAGTAAACTATGTATCAAAATAACGTTACTCGTGTTAATCTGGTAAATTGATAGGATTTACAATGTTTTTGTCAATTATCACGCGTCGGACTTTGACAGTCTAAATCGCGGCAAATTTGACATTTCGATTCCACAGATAAATCATTTAAAAATATTCTAGTGTCGCCAGGTGAATGAAACTTTTGGCTATATCATGAATGATGTTGGCGCAAGCGATTCTGACCTTGTTCTTCATACAAATTCTTTATACATAAGGGTCAAAATCGCATTAAAAAAATTATTTTTTTCGAAATTTGTTCCGCTCGTCTCCGGCAAATAAGAGGTTAAGCGCAGATCAACCATAGACAAATACACATCTTATGCTGTAACCGCTCCTGAGGCGATATGCCAGAAGTTAAGCGCCCCCCTCTCCGATGAAAACATTTTAATTACGGAGCTGCCTAGACCGGTAGATGACAGATGTTAAGTTGACAGATTCAGTACAAAAAATGTGCATTCCATGGCCGCTCGCTAATTGACTCGACCCCCTCTCCTACAATAGGAAGAAATATTTGATAGCGTTGTTTGAACGCTACAAAACATAAGCGCTCGCGGTTCAACAGATATCTTCTCGCGGTTTATAGCCGTGTCTGAACACTATTCAATACAACCTAAACAATAACAGCCAACTGTGATTCGTAAATAAATGGTTGTGTAAAATTTAAAACACGGTTCCATAAAGTGGCACTTCAACACTCCTTCGAAAAGCTAAAGGTCCAGTTGTTTCGCAGATATTCACGTGTGACAAAATCATCAAATGGCCACCAGCACCATTTTGTTTTTTTGATAGTTGAAAGGTTTCCGTTAAATGCCGATTCTAAGTCCGTTTTAGCTTTTGAACAAATTGTGATCAGCAGAAGAGGACAACTGTCATGTTGTTAAGCTTGTCAGCTTATTAGAAAGCTGAAATGCACTTAGAATCGGTGTTTAACGGAATCTTTGAAATGGAAAAAAAACAAAATGGTGTTGAATGGCCATTTGATGACTTTGTCACAATTGAAAATCTTTGAAACAACTGGGCCTGAAAGTGATGAAAAAATAGCCCTAACTCATTTCACCCAGTTTTTTATTTTCATCACTTTTATGACTTTTCAAAGACGTGATGACGTGCCAATTTGTTGAGTTGTCCGTAAGTGTATCGTACAATGTATTATTCTCCTCACTCACACCAAGAAGACACTGTTATCGAATATACAAAGTATCAAACATGTAAAGTAGGTTGATATTATCTTCTGACTTCCAGTTTTTGTGAGAAATATTAACGAAATAAAATAACATTAATAAATTTGATCAAATTTACAAGTCATTAAAACCCTATAATTTGTCCACCAGTCAGCAGTATATACAGGATAGTTCTAAATTTTTGAAAGGATTGCATTAATCGGGCACCAAATTAATAGTCGTAATAATAACCAAAAATAATATTTGAGAATCAACGTTTGGTCGGCAATTTTATGATTATCAAATCCCCAATAAAATACGAGAATTGTTGATATTCCGTTTATCAGGTCAATAATATTAGTAATAAGGGACAATGTTAACATTAACTAACCTATTCATATGTATTTTTTCTTAGTGTTTTCACATAAATAAAGTATTCATAAAAATCTAAACTTAAACTTTAGGACTCGTAAAACTATACTAATGATCATGTTCTTGTATAAAAATTGTATTTGTTGGGGTCTAATGTAGATTCCAGTGATCAATGACCATTTTGAGGCTCATTTATTGTTTTTGGTTACCAAATATTATTTAGGTGACCGATTGATAACTTAAAAACCATTTTGTGACCAAATAATAAAACCCTTATTCAAATTGGAGTTCGATAACAGGACAAAGTGAAAATTAATACATAAATTGAATGGGCAAATGTGGTTGAATTGTGGCCAATTCGGCCAATAATAGTAATAATAATGAAGCAATGGTATGCTGGTCTTAGATTCCTAGATTAATCAACATTGTTTCACACATGCCGGACGAAACCGCCTGGCACAAGATGTAGTTGGTAAAAAAACAAATCTTTCACACGGTACCCGGTTTGTATCCAGCCCCGGTAAGCTAGCAGACCAGTAATGGTATATCTAGGGAAATTTCCCTAGATATAGGGAAAAAAACACTTTTTGGAACCCCTCAGGCTAATTCGTTCGTTTTTCAGAACAGTTCTTGTAGGTCTCATAGAAATTGTTGTATCTCCCTTACTACAATGAAAAATACGGTGATAGAAAGAGAAAACATGCCGCTAAATATTCAAATCTAATAGTTAACCACAGAAAAATTAAAATGTACACCTCTATGAAGCCAAAGTTACTAACTGAAATTTCATTATCATTATTAAATAGTATAAAATGAAGTTGCTCAAAATGTATGTGCGCATTGATCTTTTAAACTACGCAACAGATTTTCATGCGGTTTTCGCCAATAGATAAAGTGATTCAAGAGGAAGATTTATATGTATAATACATGCTTATTATAGTAGAGAAAAGCCGAGAAATTCAAATATTCAATTCAGGCAGCGGGCAGCAGGCAAGCGGGTTGTGTGGATTTATAAATGTTGGGTAATGGCGTTAGTGTTTCGTTAGCCACAGCAACGTGTGGCCGGGTCTGCTAGTATATATATATTTTTAATGAAACTTGATATTTTTAATTAATTATTTTTACATGAATCGACAAAAAAGTGTGGCGACAAAAACAATTATAACTTATAATGCATTTTTTTAATAAAATATATATGTTTTTTTTTTCATTTTCAGTATTTTTAAAACATTTTTATATTTGTATTCAGAATTTTTATAATTAAAAAATTACATGTTTTAATTTAATGATAAAATTTCAAAGTATATTTCATCAACTTTCAAAAACAGTTTTTAGTTTTCGGATATTATGTTCCATTTCATTTATTTGCATTTTATTGCAAAGTGGAAATAATCTGACCATCTGACAGAATTATGCCTGAGGTTTGAGAGGTTAAAGAAAAGAGAAAAAAACATGACAATCTGGAGATATTTTGAAATGTTGGCTATAATAATGGCCACCCCCCACGATACGAAAATATAATGGGGGAATTCACGTAGAGTACCTCATTTGTATGAATGTTTGTACTCATTCTGAAATGGCCGGTGAGTGAGTCCGGCATCAACTCGATTATCCAGTGAAGGCCAGCACTGGCCGGCACATGTGAAAAGACACATACTAGACCATACAACTCAGCACCCTTTATCATCAGACAGTTTGTCCGGCACATGTGAAAAGACACATACTAACCCATACAACTCAGCGCCCTTTATCCGACGGTTTCTCCCGCACGTAAGTAATATTCCTAGCCCATACAACACAGTGCCCTTTATCCGACGGCTTTACCCGGCACGTGTGAAATAAGGCTTAAGCTATTTACAATGCTCTTCTCATCCGACGATGAATATAATTTGTTTCATATCACTATTTTACATGTCTACTTAAAACTAGAGTGTTATTTCATATATATTTACAATCATTGGACATTTGGACAAAGTCATGCATTAAATAAGCAGCAAAATCAACATTCAGAGCTTAGACAGTTAATGCATAACTCCGACCTTCTAAAATACAGTTACACCTGATTTAATGAAATGTCTGAAGGAAGTTTTGAGACTGTACTAAATCAATGTTATTAATATTGATAAATTGGATCATTTCTCTTGCCATCTTTTCATTTCATAGAACCAGGATTTAGAGATGGGTATTAGAAATAAAAAAGTCGAAAAGACGAATTAAAGAAAATGATATGTGAAGACAAATTATGAAAGACTTGATTATTGGTGTGCTTGCTCACATTAACAAAATAATGTTACGATATTACTTTTTCAGCATTAAAAATATGTTTTTTTATTAAAAGTGAAATTCTTCAAAGATCTGCCATTAATAAAATTACTAAGTAAAGGTTTTAATAAGTTAAGGCAAACAAACCAGTTGTTTGGAATATAAAGCATCTCAAGAACTTCTGCTACAAGGAGACGAGCATAACTTATTTTATTATTGTATTTGTAACAGTAACAACTATGTATTTTACAATAACATGATAAAATCAGTCAACAAATTTAGTCTTATGACTCCCTTGGTTTAACCCAAACACTAGGAAAATCAGCTTACATGAGAAATCATATATACATATTCACAATGTTGAGAAATAATATTAACAACATTGAGAAAAAGTTGAAATCATATGTTTACAATTACGAGAAAGTCATATTCACACACTTGAGAAGCAGTAGAAATCATATATTCAAAATGTTGAGAAGTCATATTCACAACATTGAGAAAAGTAGAAATCACGTGTTCACAATTACGAGAAAGTCATATTCACACAATTGAGAAAAAATAGAAATCGTACATTCACAATGTTGAGAAATCATGTTCACAACATTGAGAAATCATACATTCACAATGTTGAGAAGTCATATTCACAACATTGAGAAAAAGTAGAAATCATAATATGCTCACAATTATGAGAAAGTCATATTCACACAATTGAGAAAAGGTAGAAATCATACATCCACAATGTTGAGAAATCATATTCACATCATTAAGAAAAAGTAGAAATCATGTGTTGACAATTACGAGAAAGTCATATTCACACAATTGAGAAAAAATAGAAATCGTACATTCACAATGTTGAGAAATCATGTTCACAACATTGAGAAATCATACATTCACAATGTTGAGAAGTCATATTCACAACATTGAGAAAAAGTAGAAATCATAATATGCTCACAATTACGAGAAAGTCATATTCACACAATTGAGAAAAGGTAGAAATCATACATCCAAAATGTTGAGAAATCATATTCACATCATTAAGAAAAAGTAGAAATCATGTGTTCACAATTACGAGAAAGTCATATTCACACAATTGAGAAAAAGTATAAATCACACATTCGCAATGTTGAGAAGTCATATTCACAACATTGAAAAAAAGTAGAAATCATATGTTCACAATTATGAGAAAGTCATATTCACACAATTGAGAAAAGGTAGAAATCATACATTCACAATGTTGAGAAATCATATTCACAATGTTGAGAAATCATATTCACAACATTGAGAAATACACACAATGTTGAGAAGTCATATTCACAACATTGAGAAAAAGTTGACAAAACACATAATTAATAACCACAGATATCTCTCAATCTAAAATTATAAGCCACATGATAGTTTAATCTCATGAATACTACTTAACATTCAAAATTATAAAAAAGGAGTAAAAAATATACATAAATGTATAAGTAAGCCTTAACGATGATCACTATTAAAATGTAATGCTTCCATTGATTCAATGCATAAAGCGTTAAATAAAATGCCTCAAGATTTGCGTTTGAAACAACAAAAGTGTATAAACTCATTTGTCGTTAAAAATATTTGAAATGAAAAATTTGTGCTTATTAAAAAATGTTTTAAATGTGTCTCAATGAATAAAGTGATTTAACATTTTTTTGTATTTCTTGGGCTTTAACTATGAAACAATTTCTGGACATTTTGTTTGTAAGAGTTTTATTTCACTTGTACGTTTGTCACTTAATTTGTATTTATCTGTTACCAGTTTCGACACCTCCGTGTCATTCAATAGCAATCTTAAAATGTGAATGTCATTCGCTAGCAATCTTAAAACATGAATGTCATTCACCAGCAATCTTAAAACGTTAATGTCATTCACTAGCAATCTTCAAACGCTAATGTCATTCTCTAGGAATCTTAAAACATTAATATCATTCACTAGCAATCTTCAAACGCTAATGTAATTCACTAGCAATCTTAAAACGTGAATGTCAAATCTTAAAACGTGAATGTCATTCACTAGCAATCTCAAAACGTGAATGTCATTCACTAGCAATCAAAAGTCATTCACTAGCAATTTTAAAACTTGAATGTTATTCACTAGAAATCTTTAAACGTGAATGTCAAATCTTAAAACGTGAACGTCATTCACTAGCAATCTCAAAACGTGAATGTCATTCACTAGCAATCTCAAAAGTCATTCACTAGCAATTTTAAAATTTGAATGTTATTCACTAGAAATCTTTAAACGTGAATGACATGGATGTGTCGAAACCGGTATCAGATAAATAAAAATTAAGCAACAGATGTAAATTTAAAACAAAACCCTTTAAAACATAAATTTAATACTTTTAAATTTTTCAGAAAAAATTTTATCTGTTGAGCGCCAGCATATCCATATGGTAATCTGACATGAATACATTGTTTGTGGAATTTTTACCCTCCGCGCACTACAGAGATCTTAGATAGCGAGAGCTTGGCGTTCCAAGGATTGAGAAAATTGTATGATTAAATATAAAATTGCACAATTGCCCCATGGGTGTCAATAAGAAAGACGAAATAATAGAGCACACAACATTTCAGATTCGTTAAATTTACACATCAAAGTTCTTCAAAACAAGAGCCTTGAGACACTTTATCACAAATAAGAATATTCATCATTCTACCTTGAGTCAATTAAATAAAAAAAAAGATTACTTCAAATATAAAACATCTAATAGTAACATAGAGAGATCTTGGCGTACAATTAAGTTATTCGCTGCTGCACAACACCGCTTTCAAATTCACAAAATTAGTGAAAACAAAAACACACAGGCCTTAGCGCAGTTGCTAGCGAGTTAGAATATAAATAATAAGGTTATGTATATCATGTTATAAAAGTATAATATTTATTTATGTTAAAGTTATGGGTTGTTTGTTGAAGACGGGGTCTTAATATAATTAAGTTGTTGGGTATCCTCGCACCTGTGCTCCGGTAGATTAGTCCGGCCTGTAGATGGGTATTTTGGGTATAAATTCTATGAGGAGCACATATTCCATCATGGATGAGGAGTCGCAGTGTTGTTTAGTCAGTCTCCAGCGCAGGCCGAGTTTGTTGTACAGGTGACTATTTTCCCATTCTAATAGTTTGTCCAATGAATTCTTTGCCTGAAACAATTAAATTTTTACATAATTATATTAAGTGTTATATTGTGTACACAAGTTTTCAGGAGTAACAAAAACCGTTTAGTTTTTTATTAACTCGTTGAATGCCGCGAGTAAATGGGGTTGGTTGTAACCAATTAGCGTTCGCAAAAAGCGGCAGCCATGACACCCAATGTCCGGCGATTCTGACAGCGTCCTTGAGAAATTTCGTACATAGAAAGGTCAAAGTTGAAGACCAAAGAATTTTTCCCGCGCATGCGCAAGAACTGCGCACGTTCCCGCGCTCCGGTAAATCATTAATATAAATTATATGGAGTCACCAATCTAATTGCGGTTTTCTCTATGGTAAAGAGAGATAATAGAGCAAGCGATTCTGATCGTGTTCTTCATACACTTTCTTTATACATAAGGGTCAAAATCGCGTGTAAAGTCTCATGATACGCCGGCGCACGAGCGGCAAATGAGTGGTTAAATAAAAATAGCACAGCTTTGAACAAAAAGAGTCAACTAATTTAAGGATCAGTTATTTGGAGAAGTAATTTTAATTCAGTAAAAACATATTTTCAGGTATTTTAAATATAATTTTCGATTCAACTTTCTTCTCAAAATAAAACAAAAATAATTATAAGAGCATCAAAAAATCATAATAATTTTATTTTTACCACCAAGTAAACATTTATTTATATTTTTACATTAGCTCCACATAGGAGGCCCCGAGGAAAATGACTTCACTCAGGTCCTATCGTCATCTTAGGGGTTGCTGTGTGGAGGGTCTGTTTAAGGAAAGTGTAGTGTATGTAATTGTCGATGTATTGGATATCATCGGCGCTCGGAAACGTACGGGTTTCCGAAGATTGGCGAGCGGCTCTCGGTACATGGGAACAGCTGACGGACCCGTCGCCGCGCTCAGATCTAATCAAGAAGCCTTTATAATCAGTCGCTACAATAGACATAAAATACTACTTGAATCCATTGTAAAGTCAAATAAAGAAGAAAACGAACTTACGTTGTACTCATTATTATTGTGGGCTAGTAAGCCACATTAAAGAACATTACAGAAAGGAAGGAGAGGAAGATCTGGGAAAGAAAAAGGTATGAGGGGTGGGTAGGAATCTGGGGGTCAGTGTGTCCAGGAGTGATGGATGTATGAATCCATCCCTTCAAATGCGGTGCAAGGCGATGGGTCGAGAGAGTCCGGCTGGAAAGGTCAAAAGGCCTCCTTCAACTAGTCTCTCCCGATCCGACCTGCCATGCAGTAGGTGGGCAGACTCACCCGCCGCCAAGACCCAGACAATGATAACCCCAAGAACATTTACTGCTAATCATAGATAAGTACCAATTATTTTGTTACCAAAATTTGTATAAAAGGAGCGGTGACGGCCAAAGCATTTGTTTATCGATTCAAACCATAGCGCATGCGTAGTTTTAACAGAAATTAAAAACAAAAAAGAGTGCAATTCACAAGTGGTGGAAGTGAAACCTTCAGAAAACTAAAGTAGACAAGAATGGGGAGGCTAGGAGGCACCGCACAAAGACCGATTATACTATCTCATTCTCTCGCAGGCTAAATTCTGTAGATGTATGTGTTTATCTCTTTTTAGTGTAGCTATTTTTCATTTCGTCGAGTTTCAAATCACAACGGTGCTAAAGAAGTTTTCAATTCAAAATTTTTTTCTTTTTTTTTATAATGTTATAATGCAAAAGACGATTTAATACATAAATATTTATATACAAAATAATTATGTATCAATATGCTCCTCTAATAAATTTTTCTGGTGAACTTTTAGCCTCAAACAATTTTAACATAATGAATCATTCCCGTCCGGTTATGTCAGTGAATTGTTGTTAGGTTGAAATAATTTTAGCATAATTAAACAATTATTAACAAAGGAACCACATACATAATATTATTACGGGCATTAAAAAAAAGTTGACATGATTTAAGTTTTCAATCACAAATAAAATTGCACGAGGGAGGAAATATCACATTATGTATATTTGTAATGGTTTAGAAACTTGGTTCAGTGAAAACCTCGAACACTTAAGTATAATTCAGTTATTAAGATCAGGGGAAGAAGATAAGTGGTTAATGAAACAATAGAAGTACAAAAAAGAAAGATCAAAAAAGTTTCTTAAACCAATCAGGCCTCAAGTCTACTTGGTTGGGAGGTCAAAATATTTCAGCTTTGCAATAAAATCCAAATAAATGGAATATATCTGAACGCATCCGAAAACTAAAAACTGTGAAATACGCTAATAAAATTTATTATTAGAAATAACCTTGTAATTTTTAAAATATATATTTTTTTAATACAAACTTTAAAAAGTTTTAAAAATGGCTCACCTTACGCTTTGCCTAATTAAAATTACTGACAATGAAAAAAAAAAGCACACATATTTCATTATGTAAATGTATAATAAACTTTATCGTTAACTCCCTTTTTTATTGTTTCATATATGATACGATTGTACCAGCCAGGAGCACTCCTGTCGCGGTGAGACCGGTACACCAGGGGGCACTGATTTGTTAGGCCTTGGAACACATGCTCTGAGGATAGGAAGGAGGTTGGAGTTTAATCGACCGGTATACATGGCAACCTAATAAGCCAATATTGGAAATTAGGATGGGCAGGAATGAAGGAATGGATTGAGCGTTATAATTTCGTTTTTGTTTTTGTCTTCCTCCTTCTTGCCTCTTCTTGGCTCTTCTTGGATCTTCTTCGCTCTTCTTGCTTCTTCTTGGATCTTCTCGCCTCTCCTTGCCTCTTCGTGATTTTTCCCTTCTCTTCTCTCCTCTTCTCAGCTCTTCATGGCTTTTCCTGTATCTTCATATTTCTTCTTGCCTCTTCTGGGATCTTATCATCTCTTCTCGGCTCTTCTTGGCCCTTCTTGCCTCTTCCCAGATCCTCTCGCCCCTCCTTCGCTGTTCTTGTCTCTTCTTGGCTCTTCTAGGATCTTCTTATATCTTCTTGGTGTTTCAAGGATCTTCAAGTCTCTTCTTGGCTCGTCTCGTGTCATCTCGCCTCTTCTTCGATCTTCTGGACTCTTCTCGGCTCTGCTTGGCTCTGCTCGGCCCTCCTTGGCTCTTCTTTGCTTTCCTTGTCCCTTCTTGCTTCTTCTTGTTTCATGAGATCTTCTCGGCTCTTCTTAACTCTCCTTGCATCTCCTTATATCTTCTTGTCTATTATTGTCTTTTATTTTATGTTCTCGGTAAAAATAATGAATAAAATATTCCCAAAGTTTCATAATTTTTTTTCAAATTGCAATCTGAATCTTTGGCTTAATGTATACCTCATAAAAATATATGTTTTAATTAATTTGTGGATAACTTTAGATTTGAATATAAAGCGTGGTGTTTTCTGTATCTATCACCGTTTGTATCATATTTCTAACCATTATAGTAGGAGAGACCCAACGATTTCTAACCATTATAGTAGGGGAGACACAACGATTTCTAACTATTATAGTAGGGGAGACAACGATTTCTAACCATTATAGTAGGGGCGACACAACGATTTCTAACCATTATAGTAGGGGAGACACAACGATTTCTAACTATTATAGTAGGGGAGACAACGATTTCTAACCATTATAGTAGGGGAGACACAACGATTTCTAACTATTATAGTAGGGGAGACAACGATTTCTAACCATTATAGTAGGGGAGACACAACGATTTCTAACTATTTTAGTAGGGGAGACAACGATTTCTAACCATTATAGTAGGGGCGACACAACGATTTCTAACCATTATAGTAGGGGAGACAACGATTTCTAACTATTATAGTAGGGGAGACAACGATTTCTAACCATTATAGTAGGGGAGACACGACGATTTCTAACCATTATAGTAGGGGAGACACAACGATTTCTATGAGACCTATATGAGTTGTTCCGAAAACTGGACAATTTTTTTTTTTTTTTAATGTTCTTTATTCAGTAAAGTGTATACATTACAGTAAATGGATAATTTTTTGGCCATCATACTAGGCACATGCCCGTGTTGTAGTGGCCAATATTTATAGCCTGAGGGTTTAATATTTAGGAGCCAGTGTGTTAAATGTTATAATTTTGGGTCCAAGAACCACTACAACCGTAGAAAATTCTTGTAATATGTAATTATAAGCTAGTGTGTTAAAAGTTGTAATTTGGGGTCAAAACCACAACATTTATTTGTAGAAAATTCCTGTTATGTTTTTGATTCGGTGTGTCAAAAGTAATTTGGGACCAAAACCACCATAACCAATGACGTCATAATACATTTTCTCTCACAAACTCGAGATAAAATGTGGTAAGAACGTTTTCAGTAAATTCTTAATTCAAACGTTGTTCATGTATGACAAAGACAGACATTCAAAGAATGTGTGCGTATGGACGAAATAAATGATAGGACCGGGTAGCGTTTTCATATTCAAAAGTTGCATTGAATATTAATTCAGGGCTGACTAGAGTGAGAAGCCTGTGCGCCTGAATGATTTTAAGGTGTCAAGTGATCAAGCTACGATAGAGCAATGACACTTTGCAAATGGCGGCGATTGTTGTTGATACTGGTTGTTAATGCTGATTTGTATGTTGTTTTACTGCAAGCATATACATAAACAGGGTGATTGGTTTATTTTAAACAGTAAAGTTTAGTAAGCGACAGCACTGACTTCATAATTTGGATGTTGCTCGACCAGATCCTGTACTTTAGTAGGCCTTGCATTTTCCCTAATGATGCATAAAATCTTCAGACGGAAAACACTTGAATCATTTATAATAATCAATAACTACAAAAGAAATGTTAATTCTTGGTTTTTATTAATGTTTGCTGAGTAATGAAAACATTTTCTCATCACATATGAGTGCATTTTGGCACTTTTTAAAGGCATTTTACTTAGAGGTAGCACACAACCTTACACAACGCGTGGCAGTTGAATACTAAAAACATTACAATTGACTTACTTTTGGATTGCCTCTTTGAGATTTTAACAGCCCACCTATATATACAGGGTGTCCGGGGGTAAAGTGCATTAACTTCGGGAGGTGATTCTACGTGATAGTACAAGTAAAAAAGATAAATAACTTTTTTCGAAATTCCAACTTTTAGGGGTAGTTTTGAGGTAAAAATATAAAATTAGTCCGGCGTGTACGGCCAAATTTTAATATTTTCCGCTGTTACGATACGGGTCAATCAAAATCGATTTGGGCGCCCGGCAGGCTTTCAGCAAGTAACATCGTACCTCACACTAAAGATTTTTTGTAGGTACGTCTTTTTGTACGGGAAAAAAAAAGTTGGAATTTCGGAAAAAGTTATTAATCTTTTTTACTCCTACCATCATGTAGAATCACCTCCCAAAGTTAATGCACTTTACCCCCAGACACCCTGTATATATATTTTAATGTCATTGACAGGTCAGTTTAAAAAAAAATTGTATTTGGGCTCAGAAACAATATCTGTAGAGAATCCCTATAATGTTTGTGAGCCGGTGTGTATAAAGATATAATTTGAATACAAATAAAATTACAACAACAACTGTAGTTACGATCTACGTATTTTATACTTTGTGGTTAAACGGTACAGTTTACCGACCGCCTATCTAATTATTAGATAGTGTTTTCATTATTTGTCCCGCATGCAGCCAAATATGGCCGTGTTTACTCAGAACTGAACGAGCTTTCAACCGATAGAGGAAATTACTTTCGTTATTAAATAAAACAGAGTTATTTTCAGTTGGAATAATGCATGGTGTGTTAGCAATTGTTTGTATGTACCTAGTTTTATCTGAATGATAAAGAAACCTTTATACTGTTAACAGGTGTGATGATCTACCTTCTATGCAATCATTCTAAAACACACAAGTTCCTTATCATTCCGTACCTTTATTGTTTCACATCTATTATTTAATTTATCGCATAAAAAAGGAATGAATAAAAATAAGTTTCAATTAAATGAGTACACTGAACTTTGGTTTTTGCAATGATTTTAAATATTTGAAACCGCTAGTTATGTCCGCCCAAAACATTCCCCGAACTAAATCGGGAAAAAATCGGAATTTGAATTGTAATTAAGAAAACTTTTCTATTTTAGTTTGTCTCTTATTATTTTTATTTTGATGATAATATTTTATATTTAAAAAGTTAATTACTTAATACAAAGGTAAAATTAGTTTTTCAATATCTCCAAAAATGACAAAATTTTGAGTTTTCAAGTAAACATGGGTTAAACATATGCAATGGGGTATTTCCACATTTTTTTTATTGCTTAAAAAATCAAGCAAAAAATTACGATGCTTACAGCATTTTTATTTTATTTTTATGTTGACGAATAAATTTCCTACAGCGAGTCAAAGTTTGCCATTTTTGAATTACCGCTAAAACGATATTTTGGGGCGAGGCTATCGTGTGAAGTCATGAGCGTGGATGCTCACTGACGGTGTTTATTTATGCTGGCCAAGCTGAGCGACGCTTGTGACGTCACAATCTGATTTGCCAACCACGGGGCGTTTTGATTTTGTCAGTTTTAGATCGTTTTTAAAATCAATAATATTGAATGAAAACATAAAAAACAAACATTTTTAGTAGGATGAATAAAATCACAAAAATGATCTTTAAATATTCCGTACATTTTCAACAGAATCCCTCGTTTGTGGAAATACCCCACTGTGTCTCATGATGTCACACTAGACACCATCGGCGGTTCAATCAGTTCTTTGATGGTGGGAACTGACATTTTTAACTTGTATCTACTGTACTGTAATCTCATTATCCAGAGTAATAATATAATATAAAATATTCATGGGCGAATCATGCCATCTAATCAAAAGTTTTAATACAAAATAAATTTAAATATTTATAGATTTACTAGCTGGTCCCGGCATGCGTTGCTACGCCATTTAATAAAGAAATTGTTTCTCCCTGAGTGTCCTTTCTCATTCGTCCCGTTCAGCTTCCGCCTCCCCTTCTTCCCCTCTCGCGTTCCCACTCCGTCACCTCCACCTTCCCTCTCCCCACTCCACTCCCCCCCCTTCCCCCGTCCCGCGAACCCCCCTCCCGAGTTCCCCTCCTGCGTTCCCCCTCCTACTTTCCCGCTCCCTCGTCCCGTCAACCATCCTCCCGCGTTCCATATATTCAATTCCAGTATATTCAGTTTTTAAACAGCCCGCGTGCCACCTTTTACAATTTTTATTCAAATTTCCATTTTTCATGTATATTAAATTTGGTACCTAACATAGGTACCTATTTAAAATATCTAAAATTCTTGATTCGATTCAAACTATTAGGGAAGTACCTACTTTAAATAAATTTATCAACTTAAAGATTTTCAAAAATAGAATCCTGATTTAACAATCATTGTTTCGCAAAATGTCATTCTCAAACACGCAAACTGTCAATAGTGCGATAGTCGTTAGGTTTTCTGAAATTATCCAATTTTCTGCGCAATTTTCTTAATTTTTCTCTCCGTAAGAACCATCCTCGCACTTCAAGGAATATTCTAAAAAAAGAATTAGCGAAATCGGTTCAGCTGCTCTCGAGATTTGCGCTTAGCAACACATTCAGCGATTCATTTTTATATATAAGATAATATAACCAATTTATAATACAGTGAAGTAAAAACAACCCATTATGTACAAGTGCGTGCGCGCGGTTTTCGGAATGCCTAAGCTCGAGAAAGAATGAAACAAAATGCTTGAAGGGACAACATGGATTAACCCCCAATGCGCGGTAGGTTCTGCGCACTGAGAAATGTACTCCCGACGATTTTTGTGCCAGTCGGCTGTTGCTGGTCGGCCTGGGAGATCGCCGACATCGCTAGCCATTTGTTAGCTTCAAAGTATGACGCGGAGCGGAAGCCTTTCGCTTGCAAATGTTAATTGCTTTTATATTTAAAGGATTCATTCATTTTGGTGTATACAAAGCATTTTTCTTGTAATAGATTTCGGGATTACCTGTGGGGACTGGACCCAATGTTTCTTATCCTGTGAAAAACCGCTACTGCGAGACACAATTCATAATTTGAATAGAAGTTTGCAGTACTGCTGCGCCAATCATTCTATGTACGTAACATAACAAGCTTATCGGTGGGCCGCAAATATCAACATTTTGACAGCTTATAATATCTTTGGTACCTACTATGTAGGTATTCGGAATTTTCCAAACATTCTAAAAGTTCTATCCTGAGCAAGCTCTAATTAATGTGATACATTTGTAAATAACATGAAATGTAACGTTGTAAGAGACAAGTGTTACTCAGGGGATTTTACCATTTAGATGAAAATTCCCTGTTTCAGAAATATCTCTCAAAAATAAATTTCTTGAAATTTACATTTGTATTTGATACCGTACAAGGTTTTATTTTTTTAAACTGGGTCTGGTTACATGCAGCATGCAGCACCATGTTTTGGTATTCCTCGGGGACCACGGGAACTCATAGTGGAATGTGGAGCTCTCACCCTTTTACTGAGGCAGATGACAGGCCACAGCGAGCAGCCGAGGGTGCAGCAGCAGCAGACGCAGCCGCAGAACAGCCACTTGACGTTGACAGGTAGCGTCTTCTTCAGCACGCTGTTCACTCGCAGCACCGTGCCCTGGAACTCCTCGGGGGCCACGCGTGACTGCAGCCCCGGTGGGAATTCTGCGCAGAAGCGATTGCTCAGGCCGAAGCTGGAAGGGGAATTGGATTTTATGGTCAATGACATAAATAAGACATTATACACAGCTGGACCCCTTTCTGTCATCATTGCACATTTCCACTTGCATAGGACCACTCCTTTGAAATGTAATGAATAAAGACACACTGGAAAAAAACAAACAATTAAGAAAAACATTTAAAGAATGTGCTCTCCATGTGGCATAATTTATATTGTTGTGAGGTTGTTATCCGAGTTCAGTGCTCTGAAATATTATTAAAATGAACAATCTTCACAATCAATATAAACAAAAATGAGTAATAGGGGTCTTATCTTGTGAGTACTTATGTGATGCCTTTGTCAAATCCTTTGTGATCGCTCAAATTCACTTGCAAACTTTGTAATTTTTACCACTATTGCAACAATGCAAAACCAAATTTCGTAATCAAATTATGAAGCTATAACTAAAACACATCTTTTGAAAAATGAGATTGGATATGTTCAATTTCAATGAGATTGGACATAAGATTGACATTTTCAATGAAATTGGACAAAAGGAGCCCGTGATATTATGACCACAAGGTACAAGAATTAGCTCTTCTGAGAATGCGGACTTTTTCAGCTACCTCTCCAACACTTATACCAAAAGGGTTACGAATCAGC
This sequence comes from Limnephilus marmoratus, assembly GCA_917880885.1. Lineage (NCBI taxonomy): Eukaryota > Metazoa > Arthropoda > Insecta > Trichoptera > Limnephilidae > Limnephilus > Limnephilus marmoratus. The sequence continues at coordinate 47,920,595 of OU862922.1, forward strand.
TTTTGGATACCTTTCGATTCGGTTTTGTAGTAAAATGAATGAATGTTTCGCTGACCACAATTTAGATCTCGCGGACCACTGGTTGGGAACCACTGCTGTAGAGCAACAAAAAATACACCATGTTGGAATGCGACGTCCTTCCCCAAACCCACCAAGAAATGATATCACTATAAATCTCCCATGAGTAAAAAATCGTTCTTTGTCTCTCGTGATACTGAAAATTGGCCAAATACGATTTAGGTTAAAAGATTTGTAGAATTTTCTTATTATGTATTTGAATTAGCAGAACAAGAATCTTCTATAATTCTTTTTGGCTAAAGTTGGGTTTATGGGGGAAATTCCTAAAAAATAAAACTAGTTATTTTTATACTAATTTTGGGTCGGGGAATCCGAATCTGAAAGAGTTAGGCGGCGGCAAGCAATATTAACTGAATTACACGACTTTAAAATTTTCTATACACACACACATGAAAATAGTCATTTCGGAAGCATTTTGACACACGAAGTACGAAGATCATAGAAAAACAAGATAACATAGATGTTTTTACCACACAAAATTAAGTGTTGCCATTAAGCAGTAATATCAATAACGTAAAATAACATGTTTATATTTTAAGTACTTATTTTTTATAAATTTTACTCACTTTTGTATCACAAACCATGTTACATAAACCCAACCGTAGCTGCTAAACTACTTGAAAACAGGGATGTTTTTTTGCCGTGACGCGAGCAGGCGGTATAAAGGGGCACAAACCATGTTACACAAACCTAGCGTAGCCGCTAAACTACTTGAAAACAGGAATGTTTTTTTGCCGTGACGCAAGCAGGCGGTATAAAGGGGCACAAACCATGTTACACAAACCTAGCGTAGCCGCTAAACTACTTGAAAACAGGGATGTTTTTTTGCCGTGACGCGAGCAGGCGGTATAAAGGGGCACAAACCATGTTACACAAACCTAGCGTTAGGTTAGGTTAGGTTACGCATTTTTAAGACTACGAATTTTCATACTTTTGGTTTAAGAATACGGCCGTTGAGATAGTTGTAATTCATAATATAGGGATAAATATTTTTGAGAGCTGGTAACACTGCTGGCACATGTTTTTGTACATTTCTTGTTTTTCTATGATCTTCGTACTTCGTGTGTCAAAATGCTTCCGAAATGACTATTTTCATGTGTGTGTGTATAGAAAATGTTAAAGTCGTGTAATTCAGTTAATATTGCTTGCCGCCGCCTAATTCTTTCAGATTCGGATTCCCCGGCCCATAGTTAGTATAAAAATAACTAGTTTGATTTTCTAGGAATCAAAATGCTTCCAAAATGACTATTTTCCTGTGTGTGTATAAAAATTTTTAAAGTCGTGTAACTCAGTTAATATTGCTTGCCGCCGCCTAATTCTTTCAGATTCGGATTTTCCGGCCCATAATTAGTATAAAAAAAAAAAATTTTTTTTTTGGACCACCCCCCATAAACCGAATTTTTTCCTTCTTTTTTTGACATTAATCTATTGTTCATACAAACAGGATTGGTACATCTGTTTTAAAAATAACTAGCTGAGCCGGATACATGTTGCTGTGGCTAACGAAACACAATGCCATCTACTGGAGGGTTACACAAACTCACACCGCCATCAGTTAATTTGCAAATAAATCAAATTCACACTGCCCGCTTGGCAGCCTGCTCGTCCATCACACAGATACAGACATTCTCCTATATATATTATATATTTCAACCAATTACACAAAACCTTGACAAATTATATACCTACACCTTCCTCATGAATCACTCTATCTATTGGTGAAAACCGCATGAAAATCCGTTCAGTAGTTTTTGAGTTTATCGCGAACAGACAGACAGACGCGGCAGAGGACTTTAATTTATATTATGTAGAGTTATCGGCCAGGCAGTAGTAACTCTTGCCTTAAAATTGCAATTTTTTTTGCCATACGTAAAGCGTAATTGTCTGCAATGTTTACGTTTAAAAATGAATGCATCACCTTCGAGGCATTTCTGAGCCAACATAAACAATTTAATAAACGGTCATGTTAACACATGTACATAAGTGTTTACAAAAAGTTAACCACATACAAAGATGAAGATGTCTGAAAATAATGCTTGGACTTTGAACATACGCAAATGATAACCACGGTGATTAGTGAAAATTATATTCATTATTATTGGTGATCTAATTATTATAAGTAGCAGTATTAACGAAATCATATGATTAAACGTCAGAAATTATTGTAACATCTGTAAGAGGACAAAAACCTTTAACAAAGGACATTTGCTACACGAAAACGGGTCGCTTCCGTGACTCGTTCTTGTGTACAACAGCTGAGTTCAGCTCAGAATGATTTACCGAACTTTTGTGCTTCTTACAACATGGAGCTATTCAGGCCCAGTTTAACTTCTTCTTTTCTTCAAAAATGCCATCCATGCAACATCCCCAAAGATGACGTATGCCATAAAGGTAATTATTTCCCTCAGGGCTTCGGGTGTAGAGTTAACATTAAGAAAATATTTAAAAAAAAAAATTGCGAAAATTTGGCAAATAACAGTAATAAATTCTGAGAAGAATTTTATTTTGCATTTTCTTCAATATTTGAACTATTTCTATTTTTAAAGTAAACAGATATCAGAGGAAAAAACAGAGTTTGTTTATATCATAAGAACAGGTATTATGATTTGACGCATCATCATCAAACATACTAATTTCGGTTGTCTGTGCGTTAGTCCTATGTGAAATCCGGTTCAATGAACTCGAATTTGTTTTGAATTTAATGTTTCATTTTCGAAATTGAAACTGATTGAGTAAAGAATTCAGATAAGCGATAAAGTAGGTACCTACCTACCTAATAATATTATAATTTGGGAGGTGGGAATGGGTACCGCCGCCCCGGGAACCTTTATTGGATAACCAACACCTCTGCCATAGGTCACCCCAAGTGGTTCGCTACGTTTGGTGATTTAGCAGGGGTGCTCGGGTTCACGGGGTGAGGTTTGTCTAAGTCTTGGAGACGGATGACCAGGACATACTGAACCCCAGATTCCTACCCACCCCTTAAACCCTTTTCCTTCCCAGAACTCTCCTCTCCTTCCTTTCCTTAAAAAAAACCCTCCACACAGCATCCTCAAAGATGACATAGGCCCTGAGGGAAATTATTTTCCCCAGGGCCTCCTGTGTGGAGCTCATGTAAAAAAAAAAAAAATTATTTTAAAAGAAAATTATGTGAATGGTAGAAGAAGTCGGGGACACCCAAGGAAGACATGGTACGATCAAGTGAATCAGATACTTGGGTTGAGCCATGTTAAGAGTCATAATAATAAAAGAGTATATGTGAGATGGTGTATGAATGTGTGCCAAGACCGAGTTGTTTGACGGTCCGTCTTCTCTGCGTACCCCCGCGGAGAAACGGCGTGATGTTTAGTCAGTTAGTTTTTTTTTAACAGAAAATTAATTGCCATTTCCAAAACTGGAACTGATCTATGGGGAATTTCAGACTATCCCGTGACTTAACATGGTTCTGCGCTAATAAAATACAAATTTCAACAAATAATGTAAATCGAACAGTATTTATTAACTGCCTTGTGTCTGCGCGATTGAAATTTAAGAACCCGACTTCGAGTGCATGTCTGACGCCGCGCCATATAAACATCTGTGTATGTGAAATTTCAAACAAAGCTACAGTTGTAATTCAGCTTCGAATTCAAGAATTCGTCACTTACACTAACAGGTCGCATAGGGACGAGCCCCTGGCAGGTATCAGTACTACAGATTTGGAAATTTGAGTATCTCTCCGGATATGGAAAGATTGACAGTAATACTTGGTTGTGAATAATAGTATCACGCGGCTATATATTACATATATATCATCATTGCCTGTTGCGGTTACTTTGTCCCGGTGGCTAGCTATCACTGGATGACAGTGGATCCGAGGAACGGGATATTTTTGGAACCAGTTTCTATCAGATTTATAAAATGGTCAATGACACTAACTGGGCGAAGGCAAACCAATAGCCGCCCGCAGGGCCAATTATTATTATTTGTTGAAGTTTACATTGTTTTAAAATTCAAATAAATATGTGTCGCATCTTCTCCGCATAATGGAAATCAATAAAACGTCAGTAGGGTTGTTATTAACATAAAATGTCAACATATAATGAAATTATTACCGTGATAACTTTCTGTTATGACTGATAAATTTATAAAATAAACAGCTGAGAGAAGTCACATGTTCACGTTTTATATTTTTATCTCTTCTCTTTACAGATAACATATTATTGTGAGTTTCCTGTCGGCGATAGATTTACACCATCCTCTCTTAACCCCTCAGGCCTCAGGCCTATTTTGTCTGAGGCTCAAAATATTTTCACTTTGCAATCAAAACCAAATAAATGGAATATTTCTTAATGCATCCGAAAACTAAAATCTGTTTTAGAAAGGTGATGAAATATGCTATAACACTTTATAATTTGAAATAAACATATAATTTTTGAAACGGTCTCTGTGGTCGCGGGGTAAGGCTCATGACTCGCAACCCGCAGATCGCGGGATCGAATCCGGGCATGCGCAAATAAATTTTATTTGATTAATTTGTTTTATTTCACTATTAATTCATTGAACCTTTTTACGACGATGTCGTTAAAGAATTTGCAATACCTGTGGACGGGCAGGTTTTTTGCGATTTATAAATCTCATTTTAATTTAATATAGCGTCACTTCAAAAATATTCAAAGACGTAGGTGTAATCTAAACAGTTCAAGGATAACAAATCAAATCCAACAATCAAACATTTTGTTATCTAAACAATTATAATAACGTAATAGCGTTGTGTATACATGACGCTCGTCTTTTAGGCACGCGATCGGTTGGCATGTATACTGACGTTCGTCTCAAATAGGTAAATTATATTTGCGGCACGTTCCAGAGTGGAAGATACTTTCTGTACCGTCCTGGTGTAAGACCACTACTCAGAATTGAAACGTTGCTTGAATGGCTTTAGCCATGTTTGGTGACCAGATCTGAATAGCCAGGTATTTCCTCACCTTCTTCTTCCCCATCTCCTTCCCCTCACCACTAAATTCAGTCTCACAACATACCCCAATTGGGAATGCCATAGTCTCATTGGTTTCAGACTGGAGCAGCCGGGACTCTTGTAAGGTATCACATAAAAAATAAAAATGGTCCACTTTAAGTTTGTTAAAAAATATTTAATAAATACATATAATTATAAATGTTACTGTCAATTCAATTTTTCGTTGTTTCATGTAAACATAATTAATAAAAAATTCGAAAAGTTTCATGAATTTTTTTCTAATTGCGGTAAAAATTTTTGTTTCATAAAGATGTAAATTTGAATTATTTTGGGGCTAACTTTTTGATATAAAGCGTGATGTTTTCTCTTTCTAACACCATTAAAACATATTTCTAACCATGATAGTAAGTGAGACACAATGATTTCTATGTGATCTATACGAGTTGTTCCGAAAAGCGAAGAAAATAACTTGAAGGGTTAATCACCTGTGATATTGTAGGATTTCATTTTGCATTTCATGACGCATGATTCAATTTGTTGTTGTATTAGCAGCGAGTTGAATTTACATAGTGGCCGAACGTTGCCAGCCAATGTTTGTGCAACGAGCTAAGGATGTTTTATTGTTTTATAAATTATTGGAATAGCACTGGCTTTAAGCAAATATACAAACTAGGTGTTAACTACAATACAGCCTGGATTACAAGCCAATGTGCTATCTCTCAAGAGCTCCATGATTAGTTTAGAATGATACGAGGCTAATCTTATCCTCAATGCCAATACAGCTTGACATGGATAACTTTGCAAGTGGCAGCAAAAGAAATAAATGATTTGGGAGGCGGGTATGGATTCTGCCGCCCCGGGAAACATTTATTGAATAACAAACAGTTCTGCCATAGGTCAGCCCAAGTGGTTCGCTACGTTTGGTGACTTAGCAGGGGTGCCTAGCAGTGGCGGTCCGTGAGTTTTCAGCGAGCTGAGTGCTAAGATTGAAAAATATGACTTTATTGTAGCTGAAAATGATTTTTTTTTCAAAATTCCAACTTTTTGTATGAAGATCTTCTGGATTCTTTCAGTCAAGAGAACTTTTTGTATGAAGATCTTTAGTATGTCATCCACATACTGAAAGATCTTCATACAAAAAGTTGAAATTTTGAAAAAAAAAAAAAAAAAAATCATTTTCACCTACAATAAAGTCATATTTTTCAATCTTAGCACTCTAGCTCACTAAAAACTCATGGACCGCCACTGGTGCCTAGGTTCATAGGGTGAGCTTTGTCAAGGGTTTGGTGGCGTATGCGTTTGCCCACCCACCGGATTTGGAGAAACTAGTTGAGGGAGACCTTTCTACCTCTCCAGCCAGATTCTCTCGACCCATCACCTTGCACTGCAGTGGGAGGGATAGATTCATGTGTCTGTCACTCCTGGACCCGCCCTTCATACCCTTTTCCTTCCCAGAACTTCCTCTCTTTTCTTTCCCTAAAAAGACCCTCCACCCAGCATCCTTAAAGATGACATAGGCCCTGGGGGGAATTATTTTCCTCAGGGCCTCTTGCGTGGGGGTAAAGCAAAAAAACTATTTTCTAAATTTTTTGAATATGATAACTCGTTTTGTACAACTGGTTTGCTAATTTGAAAAAACTTCCCTCAGCTCTTACTTACATCTAGAATTTGGCTGAATTTAAACAGGCTTTTAAAAACCCAAGTTATTTTTAAAATCCCACCATTCATAAATCTTAACATTTTTCAATGTACTGTAATAAGCCATATTCTCAAGATTCCGGTAATTGTTTGTTTTCAGTTTCCTTCTTATTGTACTTTTATGTTTAATGTCCACTCAGAATGTTCTTATTTCTAAACAAACTACATCCTGTTTTATATTATACTAGCAGAACAGGCCACACATTGTTGTGGCTAACGAAACCTTTATAACCAACGCCATCTGTTAAATCAAATCCACACCGCCCGTTTGTCAGCACGCTGCCCGCTGTCGCTTGGCCAGATATATTATGTATTTCGGTTCCATGCCAACTCAGAATGAAACCAACTCAGAAACACCATTAAAAGCTATGAAAAAATTATTTTAACGTAGCCAGCAACCCTAACCTAACTTAACCTATTTAACCAATTTTTTTTATCATCACTCTTAATAATGACCTTTCTGAGGTGTTTCTGAGTTGGTTTCATTCTGAGTTGTCCGGTCACCATGTATTTCAACCAATTTACACAAAACCTTAACAAATAATGTACCTACAAACCTTCCTCATGAATCACTCTATCTATTGGTGAAAACTACATGAAAATCCGTTGCGTAGTTTAAAAGATCTAAGTGCACAGACAGCGTGAGCGACTTCACTTAATACTATGTAAAGATTTTAGTCAATGTTCTCGTTTTGTTCCATGCTACATTAGCACCGTTATTGTTTATTATTAATATTCTGTGCTTAACAGCAGTGTTATTGTTGATTGTTTGTTCTCTTTTTATTGCTTTGTGTACTGTACATTTTTGTTTAATTTTATTTGATTAATATTATGCAAGGAGCACTGTAGGAGTAATATTAAGAATATGACCACAGAACACAAAATTATTATTTATTATAGTTAAGTGCACTTGAAGTGAAATAACACAAAACTGCGCTACACAAATGTTATGTTATCATTACATTATTCAAGCAACTGCAAAGTTATCATGTCATGTCAATCATCTTTTTTATTGTAAAAAAAACCACTCCGTGTTGGAATAATTATTTGGTAAATTTCTGAGATCGCTGGCAATGGTTAATATGCAATTTTTTTTTTTAAATCTTTTGATTTTCCTTAATTACATTAAAAGACAACTATTTGCATGGGGAAGTGGAAAATATTACATTCTAAATTTCGATTACGTAAAATTAAAATTAGCTTTCATTCTGTGAAACGAGACCGTCCATTTTCAAACATTATTTTCAAATGTCATTTTGTTATGTTGGTATTCTTGTTACTGTACGAAAAGATGTTTGAGCAAAGCGTAGCAGACTTCATGGGAATTCTAGGTTTGTCTAACATGGTTTGTGATACAAAAGAAAGTGCCCCTTTATAACGCCTACTCGCGTCAAGGCAAGAAAATCATCCCAGTTTTCAAGTAGTTTAGCGGCTACGCTAGGTTTGTGTAACATGGTTTGTGATTCAAAAGAAAGTGCCCCGTACCTTCAAAATCTTCTAGCCGTTCGTTATACATTCAAGTTATCAGGAATACCAACATACCAAAGTGACAGCGAATGAGCTAATAGCTAATGGCGTACAATCTCACAAGACGAAAGCTAATTTTAATTTTACGTATTCGAAATTTAGAATGAAATATTTTCCACTTCCCCCAATGCAAATGGTTGCCTTTTAATGTAATTAAGGTGAATCAAAAGGTTTTTTTTTTTAAAAAGTGCATATTAACCGTTGCCAGCGATCTCCAAAAATTAATAATTATTTGTTACATTTGCTGTTAAAAATACAAGCAGTATGTAGGTCACATCTAATAACCGCAATTGTTGACCAGCATAAAACAATTTGACAAACCGTGCTAATAAAAATATTAGAATTAGATTGACAATTTGAATTTAAAATTGTCTAGACGAGATGTTGATTTATTTATAGATAGCCAATGTAAAATCATTTTTCAATAACACATCTTTCGGGTCGTTCCATTTAAGAATCTATAATCTTTATTATTCTCTTCAAATTGTGTTCTGTCGAGGTTGTAATTTCTGAGGCATTGATTTGAAGATTTAAAAAAACATTTCCTACATGCTAAGTGTTTTGGTTAACTATCATGACGTTTCATTGATAAGCTGGCCGCATTGACAACTTTTGTGGTCACTGGTCAGTGAAACCAAAACAACTACAGATAGTTAGAATTAAATACGTAATTCACAAAGCAACTAGGAACTCTACGACAAAGCAAACATAATTATACTGAATGCGATTTTATTTAAAAATCAGGAGAAAATAAAAGCTCATCGAACTAAAGTGTAATAATGTCAGCAGTGTGACAGGAATGTTATTGTCAGACAACAAAAAATTGTACGCAATATAATTTTTTTAAGCAGAAGGGGAGCATGTAGAGCGAAAGACAACATATGAGGTGAATTCGAATGCGGACACTTGCAATTAATAAAAGAGAACAAGAGCTCAAAAGTGAAGATACAAAACAAAGAATTGGAAAAGTTCGTACACTGTCATGTTCCCCGCTCCTCGGACGACAATCGGGTCGGGCACCATGGCGACGTGCGTATCCTCGATATTCTCTTCATTCTCGGTTTCCTCTTCGTATATCGCATCGAAATCCGCCAACATTACTAGAAATAATATTAAATCAAAAAAATCACAATACACTATCGCGTTACGACCAATACATCGCTCATGGCCAAGTTGCAACCACAGAAAAACTAAAGTACAAAAGCGAAATCGCTCAATCGCTGCGATCGCGATCGCTCAAGTGCTGCCACATTCATAATATTAAGTTCGGACGCAAACCTATTTTGTTGAAAGTACGTTGCTATAATATTTAGCCTGGACTCGAACCTATTCTATAGAAGAAAACTATGGCATTTAAATGTACATATTTTTAGTTTGCCTACCAGAAAATGACAGTACCAGGTTTCTACTTATGCCGATAGATGAATGACGTTACATGAATCTTGTGAAAAAGTGAGTAGGATCTAGTTTTCATATCATCATTCTAAACCAGGGATAGGGAACCTTTTTCCGCCAAGGGCTCGTCCGTATCGATATTTTGTGATCCCTCGGATCGAACGTGTAGAATATTATGCATCTATAATAATGATAGGTAAGTCCTTCATGAATAACCTGTTGTATTTATAATTTGGTCGATGAGTCTGACATAAATTAAGAGTGTGAAAAATTATGTCGCTGCGATCGTTTAAAAGATTTTTTAAATAGAAACACCAAGATGGCTCACAGGAAAATGAATGTAATTTAAAAAAGCATAATGCTCAATATACTTATGTATTTTTTTGAAATTTATATATATTTCGGAATATTCGTAATTATTTCTCAATTATATTCCGTGAATGTTTGTGGATATTATTTGTGAATATCTGCGGATACTGCTGGATATTGTAGATGTAGGTATTATGGTTTTTGTGAACGTTGTCATTTGACAATATTTTGTGTGTTTGATCATTATGTTAGTCCATTTGAAAACTATTTTGTACCTACTGTCGCCCCTGATATTATATATTATGTTAGCATCGGCACTACTTGCGGCCAACGCCAAACCCAAAACCTGGAAAGGACATGCAATAAACAAGCCGGCGGCTAGCTCTGCACAGCCGGCGCGAGCAAGGTCCCTCTTAAACCCAGGGCGAGTGTTTGTGGTTCGCTTGTAAATTCCTACTCCCCTTCCTTTCCTCAAAATCTCCAGGTCTCCTTCCTCAATCAGAACACAGTTGTTATGCACGAAAAAGGGTTTTATTCATTTAAAGGTGAACAGGGTTCTACAAAAGGCCAGCATCGGCACTGCACACATGAGTATTTGGCTATCTCTAATTAATCCTATAATAACGGGGGAGCTTCTCTCAACTCTCTCTACACGTGTTTAGTGAATTTAAATGTCAGTTCTTAGCACACAGAGGGGTAGCAAGGTTCATTGGTACTCACAAGCAGGAGATAGGCGGTCGGCAGACAGGTACTGAGGAGGCGGGAGCCTCTGGAGCACAATGCACAATTAAAATAAACATCGCGAGCGTTTACGGAGAGCGCAATCACGGGGACACAGTTGTTATGCCGAAGGTCGGCCGAGGAATGAATGCCGGGAGCCGCTCGGCGCTTGGCTACTTGTGTCGAGCGGTGCGGGGAAAGGGGGGCGGAGGGCCTGTGTAAGGGGTCAATTCGCTATTAGCTCGCACGGGAATCAATTCCGTAACGTAACACTTCCCCCCTCGCCGCAAAAAAGGCGACGTGGTAATGGAGCAGTAGGGCTAAGAAATCCTCTTACACTTCTAGCACTTGTGCCAAAAAAAAAACATTTTAAGAGAAAAAGGAGAGAGAGAGAGAAAAAGAAAGAGAAAAAGTTGCTAGCTATAAAATAGTAGAAACAAAAACAAAAGAGAAAAAAAAGCATGGTGAACAAAGAATTATACATGAATGTACATGAAAGAGCAGTGGCATACATAAATATAAACAAGGACCTGCCGGAGAAAGGTACAAGGGTTATGCAGTGATAGAAAAAAAATGACTCTAAATTGTATCATTGGTCTGTGAGCTAAGTTTGCGTAGCGTGGTTTGCGTAGGATGTTTGGGGTGTTTGAACGTTGCACTGAAGTTACAAGGTTACTTTGTCACAGTAACCTGGCCCGTTTGAGATTACACTCAAGGAACACTAGGGCCTTAAAGAAAACACGAAGACGAGAACGCAGGATGAGGCTTCTTGGTGGTGGAGAGGGTTCTACCTGTCACAGAGGTCAAAAAGGTAGCTGCTTCCGGATCCTGTGGGTGGGCCAGTATGACATCATTGAGGTACTGGAGAGTGGAATTGTAATTGGTGGTTGGTCCTTTATAGAGGAGGTGGTTTGTGTGCATGACAGCCGTTGTTGTGATGGTGGTTGGTACACTGGTTTGTATACAGTGGGATTGTTGTATGAACAATTGTTGGTATTGTTATTTGCGCAAGGGCACAGGAGCATTGGCATGATGGCAACAGAGCAATTTGCAAGGTGCAGCTGGAACATTTGCAAGATGCAGCAGGAACATTTGTACAATGGCAACAGGAACATTTGCGAGATGCCGCAGGAACATTTGTACAATGGCAACAGGAACATTTGCGCGATGCCGCAGGAACATTTGTACAATGGCAACAGGAACATTTGCGCGATGCCGCAGGAACATTTGCACGATGGCAACAGGAACATTTGCAAGGTGCCGCAGGAACATTTGTACAACGGCAACAGGAACATTTGTGAGATGCCGCAGGAACATTTGCACGATGGCAACAGGAACATGAACCAACTTAGAGCTGACGTGCTCGGGTTTGTTTGAGTGATGGTTTTGTGATGATACAATTCGCAACTACACGCACGACTCACACTAGGTTATGTTAGGTGTGGTCGGGTGCTTTTGGTACGTAGGGTTTGAAGGCATGGGACCTCCGTGACGGTAGTGAAGGCAGCATGAAGAGAGGCGCAGGTGTAGATGGGGTGAAGAGCTGCTGGTCTTCTTATTAACCCGGCGAAAAAATTATTATTAGAACAAAATTCTTGAAGTTTACCTGCCTGGTAGACCAATGATGAAAAGGTTTGGAGAGAAACAAGGTGTGCATGTTGAGAAAGATTGGATTTGTTTGACATGTAGAGAGAGAGAGAGAGACGGAGAGAGAGTTAACTAAATGCAACTACAGACTTATACATATTACAAAGGTACGTATTCAAGGAAGGTTCTGTTTAACCCATTTAGTTTTTTTTTAAACTAAATACATTTCCAAGAACACGTAGGTAAGGGTTTGTACGTATGACAAAATGCCACGTTCGAAAGAAGTTGGTCTTCCATGACCTATGCTCACGTCTATACGGTAGCATTTTTTCTACTTTCGAAGAACAAAAACATTGAGTACAAATAAGTTATGAAAAGTGGGAAAGGAGTAGGAAGTTGAAAGGATCCGTGTATGAAGGTTGTCCCATTTGACAAACGAAACGCCAAGTGCATAACGCATATATCCCCATTCACGGATAATTTCGAGGAAGGGAAAGGGTGACAATTGGGAACATTTGAACGAAGAAAACTGCTGAGGACTCGGCTATTTCCGAAATTCGACCTCTGAGTGGAAGGTGAAACAAGGTCTACAGCAGTTATCCTGGCACATTACAATACCATTTGGTAGTGTGGGACAAAAGGAATACACTGACATAAAAGAGTCTAATCCTCCACGTGTATTGGGTAGAAGATTAGAGGGTCGTTTTATTCTCCTACTTGTTTGCGAGAAATGACAGACCCTTGCTCAAATCTCACAAACCTGGGGGGTTTTCTTGTTCGTCTCCCAGACAACGAGTTAGGTGTTTTTTGTGTCCATCAACTTAACTCCTACGGCACGATGCCCCATAATCATGAGTGAAGCGTATGATTAGTCCTTTTGAGATAGTGGATAGTTCCTGGGTTCTTGTGACAGGAAGTCCACGGGCATGTTAATGAGTACTCTGCTGCAAAAGCAATAATTTTCTGATAACAGAAAATAAAAGGCGTGTGATCTACACTTGGTAGGTCACACAAACATGGGGTAGATATTATTTCGTTCGCACGACTCATGGTGAGTATTGTAACGTCTTCACGTTTGGTGCACAGATTATATAAGTACACAGTTATAACAAAGCGGTTCTCATGCCAAAAGACACACGACCAAAAAGGGGCGGTTCTCATGCCAAAAGACACACGACCAACTCAATAACATTTAGTTAAGAGTATAAAGTAATTATAACGAACTTCTCGTATCATGGCGGATGTTTTGAGGATCTCTCCTATGATGGTAGATATTGTCACGTTTTCACGTCTCACGTGACAGGAATGAACGATTTACAACAAATTTTGCCCAGTATTGAAAGACAGTAACCCAATAGGTATTTAAAACAATTTAATGAGATAAATCACCCTCTCGATCAACAACCCCGTGTTGACGAGCAAATAATGAGTAGTTATGACGGACTCCCTGTGACGTGTAAAAACACAAAGATATTATGAGATTCGCATCTATAGCAGTGGATATTGTAAGGTTCACACCTATAATAGTAGATATTGTAAGGCTCGCGCCTATAATGTTACAAAAGTTTACGTTCGAAAATGTGGGTCCCCATTCAATACAGACGGCGGTTTGCAATGATGTAATTAATACGGCACTGCTGTAGCTTAATAATTTCATATTAGCATACGTTACAAGACTTGCCAAAAGGCGATAAACACAAATTTTATTGAAGATCTGGCCAAGATTTTAAACTTCAAACAAGAATAATGGTACAATAAAGGACAAAAGAAATTGATGTCATGATAAAATATTGTACCTCATAATGAAGTTGTATATGTACAAAGAACAATGTTAATGAAGGGACGAAACGTATTGTCACTTTTATAACAAATTTTTTTCTCAGAATCCGACAAAATACGATTCTGGAAAAAAATAGAGCAATTGGGTTGAGCGCCATTCTAATTTTTGGAAAAAGAAGAAAAACCACAAGTAGCAACAAGGTTGCCCTTGAATTGTTTCGAATCCAGCGAATGTGACCTGATAGGTGTGTACAATTGGTGTATTCGAAACGATCCCCAATATACAACATTACTATGAATGTGTTAGGATGGGGTGAAGAGGAAAAAGAAAAAAGAAAAAACGGGAGGATTTCCTATTATAACGGAAATCGTCGCGACATTCTTACAATATGGTGCTGTGACCATAGTAGTGAGCTGCGGCAATGGTCTGAAACCAATGGTTATTATACAGACTTGCACTTAAGATTTTATATTTACAACATTAGGGTAGGGACGTACTGGTACGACAAAAACCCGACACAAAACAATTAAAAAAAGGTGATATGACAAGATGAGGCGATGAGGTGAGAAAAAAAACGCGCGGATGCTGCAAGAATTGTGAAAAGGAAAGCGACGTCTTGGAGCAAGAGTTTTCCGGAACCGTTGATGGTAGGAGGAAAAGGAGGCCCTTTCCCGAAGTGATCAATTTCAGGAAGAGGATGCATACAAGTATGAAAACGGTGCCCCAAGAGGTGCTCTTGTGGTACAGCAGGCAAGGCACGCAGGATGTACAAGAACATATAAAATTATGCAAAAAGAAAAAGAATGTACAGGAGTTAGGCTACCGTTGACATTAATGTGCCTTCGGGTGTAAGGATTACCTTACGAATGCCCATATGGGTGATTATTTACATTTAATATTTACAAGTAACTCACGTCATTTATGACAAGAATTATAAGACTTTTAAAGATACCGCATCGCACTGATTGACGACTGGCCAAGAGAGGTCAGGGGCGTAATGATGATCAGGGTTAACAAGATGCGTGTTTTGCCAATTTGATAACGCCTGAGTACTTGATGTGATAGAATTTACTGATTCCGTCACAGTAAGGCATTTTGGATTTATTCCTAGGAGAAATCTTTCTATTTCTCAGGGCCTGTAGTAGTTCTTCCTTTCTTGAAGTAAAGACGTGCGGGATTATACCCAGCGTGACTTGAGGAACTTCCATGGTGTATAAGATCGTATCAGAGTGACCTTATGTTGGAAAAAGTGAGAACTAGACTCGCAATTGGAAAGAAATTGGGCAGAGATTGACCACTGGGGACGTATTTTTTACAAAAAGTTTTTTGAAAGAAAAAAAAACGTTTTTTTTTTAATAAGTGTTTGGTTTATTTGAAAATTTGGGCAGGGGTTTGCCTTAAAAAACATGATTTTGTGAAAAAATCCAGATGTTTTGGAAATTTGTTGAAAATTTTCCAAGTCCAAAAACGAGAAAAATTTGGGCAGCGGTTTCCCTTAAAAAACGTGATTTTGTGAAAAAATCCAGATGTTTTTGGAAATTTGTTGAAAATTTTCCAAGTCCAAAAACGAGAAAAATTTGGGCAGCGGTTTCCCTTAAAAAATGTGATTTTGTGAAAAAATCCAGATGTTTTGGAAATTTCTTGAAAATTTTCAAAGTCCGGATATGAAAATTTCACAGGCCGGGATTCACCTTAATGGAACACGTTTTTAGAATTTATTCCGATGTTTTTGAAAAAGGTTTGCAAATTTGCAAAAGTCCGGAAAAGAAAAAAGAAAAAATAAAAAAACGGAAACGAGGTTCGCCTCAAACGAACATGTTTTTGAATATTTCCATTAGCTTTCCAAAGGGGAATTCTTAAGAAAGGAAAGAAATATTTTTCTTTTATACGAGTTTTCGTGGAAGTATTTGTTTGAAAATTCAACAATGTCTTGGGGAATAGTTTTTTATTTACGTGGCTAGGCTGTAGCCTGATTTGAGCATCACCAATTATTATTATTATTATTGGTATTTACCCGCCGACTTCCTTTTGTCATAACAAGTTATATGCAGAAATGTGCATACGGATATAATGCCTGACTCGAGGAATCGACGTCAACGCGAACTAGGCATTTTTCGAATTATGTCGTCTGTTTCTTTATGAAAGATGATAGGTGCGCAAGAAAAAGGGAGAAACGGACGACAGAAGTACAAAAAAAAATGCCCAATTGTCAAAAGGTAGAAAGAATTTAATCCACTTGTTTCCCTTAAGCTGCAAAATATGCCGTTATATATACAGGCCAGTACTTTGCGAAATAGTCCCCTACCCGCAGAATATGTCGATATCAAATACAGACCAGCACTCTGCGGAATAAGTTTATTAATAAAAACTGGTTAATTAACTTTCGGGAAACGAAGCGGGTAATTGGTTTATCATATACAGGATTTTAATTGTTGAATAACTTTGTTTTAAATATTTGTGTACATTTCCACTATTAATCTTGTATTTGAAACTAGCAAATTTAGTCGGTCGACACTTGTAAACACTATATTATTCACGACGGCAACTTTCTTGGTTGAGCACTTTACGTAGGAATACCGGTGATAATGTTTTGTCGAGTGACGACTCGAAAATGAAGGAATCGTGCCCGTGATAATTTAAATTGCAATTCGAAGTTACAATCGCGCCGGGGTTCTTGATGGAAATGCTAGACAAATTGGGGATAACGAGACAAAACATTATACATTATAAAGTTTAAACAATTGCTGATTGAAGAACGAGACTGTGGGACCGTGAAGAGGGAGGGAAAAAAATTGCCCCTAAGTTGGAAACCAGTGTTGGCATTGGGGAGGTGAGGAAAAAAAATTGCCGCACGTTGGGCGACAGTGTTAGCATCGGCGCTACTTGCGGCCAACGCCAAACCCAAAACCTGGAAAGGACATGCAATAAACAAGCCGGCGGCTAGCTCTGCACAGCCGGCGCGAGCAAGGTCCCTCTTAAACCCAGGGCGAGTGTTTGTGGTTCGCTTGTAAATTCCTACTCCCCTTCCTTTCCTCAAAATCTCCAGGTCTCCTTCCTCAATCAGAACACAGTTGTTATGCACGAAAAAGGGTTTTATTCATTTAAAGGTGAACAGGGTTCTACAAAAGGCCAGCATCGGCACTGCACACATGAGTATTTGGCTATCTCTAATTAATCCTATCATAACGGGGGAGCTTCTCTCAACTCTCTCTACACGTGTTTAGTGAATTTAAATGTCAGTTCTTAGCACACAGAGGGGTAGCAAGGTTCATTGGTACTCACAAGCAGGAGATAGGCGGTCGGCAGACAGGTACTGAGGAGGCGGGAGCCTCTGGAGCACAATGCACAATTAAAATAAACATCGCGAGCGTTTACGGAGAGCGCAATCACGGGGACACAGTTGTTATGCCGAAGGTCGGCCGAGGAATGAATGCCGGGAGCCGCTCGGCGCTTGGCTACTTGTGTCGAGCGGTGCGGGGAAAGGGGGGCGGAGGGCCTGTGTAAGGGGTCAATTCGCTATTAGCTCGCACGGGAATCAATTCCGTAACGTAACAATTATAATTCTATAATATCTATTTAGGGATATCTTCATGGGATATCTTATATAATTTTAACAACACATTAATCTTCTAACTTCCGATAAATGTAACTCATTCAAATAAATTTGTAAGAAATTCTAGTGACAACTTGGTATTTTCCAGTAGGCCTACCTACGGTAGGTACCTAACTATCTGATACTAGGGTACCTAACCTTATCTAGATCATCTATTTTTTTAATGTATAAAAATTGAAGATAAATAAAGCGAATGAAGAAACAACCAAAAGTTATTAGAACTTAAAAAGACTTGAAAAAAATGTTAATAATTATGTATACAATTCGTATCCAATTGGAGTTTAACGATTATTTCAACAGCTTTATCAAGGTATGATTTGAGATTTTATAAGAGCATTATCAAATTTACAAGACAATGTTAAATGGTACACACTTACAAACCAAACATATTGTCGAATACTGAATATGCAAATAAATGCTAGACCAAAAACCAGAACAAAACTAGAACCATTATAAAACATACGTTTATTGTATAAACTTCCTGTTGCCATATTTACGATAAAATATTTTATGACAGTCGTTCGATATTGACCTAAATCGAATTAAATATCTAGGCATATTGATGGTGGGAAATTATCATGATATAAACATTACTTATCTAATTATTAGACACTAATCGTTAACATTTTGTGGTTGATTGAACATGGCATTAAAAATAGTTTGCCTGATATTAGAGACCAATAATTAGAATTTTATTAATAGGTCCAAAATATTCTTAAAATGGACAAAAATAATGTACCTACAAGTGCACAAAGGTTCCATGACAGTTGGTCCGGCGACAGTTGGTCCGGCGACAGTTGGTCCGGCCGACAGTTCGTCCGGCTGACATTTGGTCCGGCGACAATTGGACCGGCGACAATTGGTCCGGCCGAAAGTTTAGAAGATGTTTTATTCAAGTAAGTATGCAAAGAGGATATACGGCCGTACAAGCAAAGTCGATATACTTATATCTGAAGGCATCTTGAGTAAAAATCCGTGTTTGATGACTATATCTGAATAGCCAGATACATTTTCCACATCTCCTTCCCCTCCCTACTACCTTCAGCATCACACCATACCAAAATTGGGGATGCCATGGTCTCACTGGCTCGAGACGATTGGGAGCAGTTGGGACTCTTGTGTTATATTCAGATACAAAGGTTATTTTATATGCAAGTAGGAATCTTTCGCGTTTTTTTTTTTGCTAAGCCGACTGCACGGATAAGTATGTCGTATTTTGTATTGAAATTATTAGTAAAAATATTTTTACAGCGGATTTTTACTGAAGATGCCTTCAGATAAGTATATCGACTTTGGTTTTACGGCCGTATATCCTCTTTGCATACTTACTTGAAGAAAACATCTTCTAAACTTTCGGCCGGACCAATTGTCGCCGGACCAAATGTCGGCCGGACGAACTGTCGGCCGGACCAACTGTCGCCGGACCAACATATTGTCAAATGATAATTAATATCTTTATTTATTTTTGAGTTTAACGCCCAGTTGGGCTTTTACACGATTGGTTTATTTATGGCTTTTACACTAAATTGTAGAGGTAAGATGTATTTGGGAAAGAGCACGGTACATCGCTTTGTAGGAAATACTGAAATACGGCAACCAATTAGCGCTATTATTATTACCTTGACGGTCCACGATTACGGTACCGTGACGTTCACTGTTTGTCTCATTTTCTACTTCTTCTTATGCCCTGTCCGTTCAATGGACGTTGGCTAAGCGGACTTTGTTTACTGCGGCCCGGAACAGCTCCACGGTAGACTGGTCAAACCACTGTCTCAGGTTTTTCAGCCATGAGGTTCTCCTTCTTCCAGGGCCTCGTCTTCCGGCAATCTTTTCCTGCATTATGAGATGCAAGATCTCATACTTCTCTGGATGTCTCATCACACGTTCAAGATATTGAAGCTTTCGGATTTTTATAGCTTTAATAACTTCTTTTTCTTTATTCATCAGAACCATAACATCTTCATTCGTATCCCTGTCCATCCAGCTTAGTTTAAGTATTCTTCTGTAGATCCACATCTCGAATGCCTCAAGTCGCCTAATTAGTTCTTCAGTAAGCGTCCATGCTTCCATTCCATAAAATAATATCGAAAACACGTAGCATCTGACCATTCGCATTCGTAATCCAAGGTTGAGATCATGACTGCAGAACATCTTTATCAAGCGGATAAAGGTTGCACGAGCTTGCTCAATGCCGCATTTGATTTCAACCAAAGGAACCCATCTAATGTTTACGTTGCAGTCAATATACAATACACTGTACCTTCTCTAGTTTTGTTCCAGCAATATAAAGATTTTCATCCAATGCGTTATTTTTGCTTATGAGCATGCATTTTGTTTTATTTATATTCAGTTCTAGCCCAAAATTCTCAAAAGTCTTCACTACTTGATTCAGCAAAAGTTGTAGATCCTCAATGTTACTTGTTAGAAGTTTCAGTTTATCATTTTCGACCGTTATTATTTAGTGTGTAAGAAAGAACTGCAGTATTATATGTTTAAAAACAAAAGCAAAACCATCAGTGCATTGACGCTTGACGTTTTTGATTTTTTGGAATTCACTCACTCTTCAATATTATCCTTGTAAACTATATTCTATACTTTCATAATTTTTGTCACGGTATTGTGAGAGTCTACGGAGACGTCACGTCAGTCTACGAGAGAGATGCAGCATTATTGTGATAATGAAGGATTTGGAGGAAACAGACCTATGTATCAGACTTGTGTCTTGTGTATCTCGTCTTTTGAAAGAGCTGCAGCATTATTTTCATAAGGAACGTATTTTGGTAAATATGCATTTGGTTCACCTCACGGATAATACGGAAGGTTCGTGTTGTCGAAGTTTGATGCACGGATAATACGGAATATTCATTTTTTAACTCATAGACAATCAAATATGACATTAATTGTCGGAAGTACCAATCTTATAAAATAAATTCTCTAAAATAAACTCGCATTTCATCATAATTTAAAAAAAAAACATTCCAGGTTTTGAATGGTTTGTTTGGCAAAGCAGGGTTTGTCTAGCGGGTTTGTGTAATAATTCTAATAAATTTCTTTCCACGTTCTGAAACTTGTCAATAATGCATTCACTTTGTTTTACATGGCAATAATATTTTTTCTATGATTGGCAGCATTGATTGATTGTCTTTGAAATGTTAAAGAAAAACGATACATATAAAAATGGCGTTACCGCGTAAGTGAATTAATTTAAACAAAATTAAAATGTTGAATGCATATTCTTTGCATGTTTTTTTTGTCTCCCTTAACTTAAATACTCACTTTTCGTGACAATTAAGCCAAATCTAACTGTTTGAATAAGAAATATTGCGTTTAACCACATTTTAAGACGTAAATAATCGTATTATTATTGCCTGTTTGTGCCTTCACGGTACCGCCGGTACCGTATGCGTGAAACGTCACGGTAATAATAAAATCGTTCAACGGCTGCGCAGGCGCTGGAAAGAATTGCACTTTTTGATTTTATAAATTTTGAAAGAACGAACCATTAGCGATTGCAACATTTACGAGAGAAGTTTATTTGAATAAATCGTTTTAATTAGGTAGGTAGGAACCTGCACAATTTATTTTGATTGATTGTAGGTAAGTACCTACCTTAAATCGTATTTATTTCGTATATATCCAAACTGTTTAAAAATAGAACAGGAAAGTTGAATTTTAAAATTCACACGATTACCAACCAATATACGGCAAAAAATGTATTTAAAAAAGGAATTAACGTTTATTTTCCTCCGAGTAATAAATGGCTCGCAAAGGCTGCTTGTTATAGGTATGGCGAAATTGTGGCGTGTTCACTGTTCAGTTTTAGTAGAGTTCTGTTTTATTTTTGTTGGAACTGTAACACGTAGCATATAATATAGATTTGGTGTAAATGATATAGTACACATGTATACATACAACTGGGTTTGTGCAAAGAAAGAACCTCGCCCAAGGCAGGCATGGTCCGGACACTCGGGTGACCAAAAACGAAGTTAATAAATAACATTATTAACTTAAAAATTACAATTCATTTTAAATTACATCACATTGATTATATTAAATAACACTCTTTTTAAGGTGAATTGCATATTAAAAAAAAGGTTAACTTATATGAAGGTATGCTCTTACTCTACGCCACGCTTCATTATACACGGTGACTGGAAACTAGTGGTAAAAGCGGGAAACTGATGATTTTTTTTATTTATTTATATATATGTTTTTTAATAGGGGCTTTATCATCTTTGGGGATGCTGTGTGGAGGGTCTTTTTTAAGAAAGAAAGAAAATTAAGTATGTAGGGTAAGGTGTGAGGGGTGGGTAGGAATCTGGGGGTCAGTGGGTCCAGGAATCCCTCCCTCTGCGGTGCAAGGCGATGTTCCCAAAGAGTTCTGCTTGAGAGGTCACAAGGACTCCCTCAACTAGACTCTCCCGATCCGGTCTTCCACGCAGCTGGTGGGTAGACACATCCGCCGCCAAGACACCCTTGTTAAGGGCCCGCAACCCGTATTTCTACCGATTTCTTACATATTTCCCTTAAAAACGTTTAGTTTTAAAGCTCTTAAAAAATATATATGTTATTCTTGAAGATAATCTGGACATTGCCCGCGCCGAAACGCAAACTACATAAAATTCCCTCGATAGAAAAAAATCGCAAAGTATGCTCCAAAAATTATTATAAACACGTTTGTTTCAGTTATTTTACAAGTTATATGTATGAAAAAATCACAGTGTTTCTTTAAATGCTGTTTAAGATAATGCCCGCGAGGCTTTTGCTCTATTTTAAACGAGTCGTGTTTTATTAAACATTTTTGCAATTTTCGCTTCGATTTTGTCGCTGTAAATGTTAGCGCTCTCGTCTAACATTCGTAATTTCGTATCTCTCCATCTTCTTCTTTTACAGCCCGGTTGCAGAGCCAGAGTCAACAAACGTAGCGAACTACTTAGGATAACTTATGACAGAGGTGTTGGTTATCTTAATAAATGGTTCACAGTGGTTTTGAAACACAGAGAGAATAAACAAATGTTTTTTTTATTTTAGATCAGAGCATTTTGATTTAAAATTTTGGTAGTTTTCTAATAATAAGGAAAAATAAATAAAGGTAACATCTTT
The DNA here is from genome assembly GCA_917880885.1 of Limnephilus marmoratus. Classification (NCBI taxonomy): domain Eukaryota; kingdom Metazoa; phylum Arthropoda; class Insecta; order Trichoptera; family Limnephilidae; genus Limnephilus; species Limnephilus marmoratus. Next base: position 47,943,362 of record OU862922.1, read on the forward strand.
TTTCTTCCTTATTAACTACCCACTGGAATGCGAAATTACATGAAACTTTATCTTATAAAAATTTTGGTGTATTGACTTTTCATACAAGCGACCTTTGCAGAACAGTGTTTCTTTTATATTCCCCGGTTATGAATATCTTGACAATATTTAAAAATTTCCTACTACTACCACATTAAGCGGAAATGTTGCTGAGACAAGCCAGCCAGCCAGCCGAGACTTGAACGCACGACGTCTGATGGGACCCAAACGCGATGCCAACTCAGCCACTGACCGGTCATCATTATTTATTATAAACTATCTGCACAGATAGCTAAAAGAGGAGCTGTGAAACGTACGAGATATTTTAGTAGATCTGTACGGTTTTCAGTAACTTTTATGTGAGAATTTATTTTTGAAATAATAATAATAATAATAATATATCTTTATTCAATTAAATTGGCAACATTACAAGGAGGAGTGTGAAGTTTATTAAAATGTATACACACTAAATAAAACGTAGATTATAAAAAATGTCTCCTTTTCCGAAACAATGGTTACCCGTGCAATAATTCGACCACTAAGGCAGTGCATGATACGGCTAAATCCAACCACTGAGATCTCCGTCGCAACTTCTCTTTCTTGTTTCACGCGTCATTTATGAGAAGAGAGAGAGAGGTTGCAAGGTTCTATCAGCGGTAAGTGTTTACATGCCAAACCTGAAGGTTCTAGCAATCTTACCCAATGGCTGATGTATGTGAAATTAAGTGCCCGCAGGTAACGTATTATCTTTATAATAGATACATTTATTAATAGCATTGGATATTTATAACACACATGTACATTTTTACGTAAAAAATATAAACAATACAAACAGTAGCAGTGTCGAAAATCATTTTGCATAATATATTATGTGGGTGTCTTATTATGAAAATATTCCGGTAGCAAAGATATTAAAATATTAATTTCAATAACAGTAGGCAGTTCACATACTTTTTTTTTGTTAAATATTTATGTATTTTTTACATCAGCTACATTCAGAAGGCCCTGAGGAAAATAATTTCCCTCAGGGCCTTTCTCATCTTTGGGGATGATGTGTGGAGTGTCTTTTTAAGGAAAGGAATGAGAGGAAGTTCTGGGAAAGAAATAGGTATGAGGGGTGGGTAGGAATCTGGGGTTCAGTGTGTCCAAAACATCTGCCGTCACGACCTAGATAAACCTCACCCCATGAACCCGGGCATCCCTGCTAAGTCACCAAACGTAGCGAACATTTTGGAGTGACCTATGGCAGAGGTGTTAGTTTTCCAATAAATGGTCCCGGGGCGGTGGTAGCCTCCTAAAAGGTAAATATTTATTTTTAAAAATACCGTGCCTGTACAGGGTGTCCGGGGTAGAGTTCACAAACTTCGGCAGGTGATTCTACGTGATAGTACAAGTAAAAAAGACACACCTCCTTTTTGTAAATTCCAACGTTTTAATAAACAAAAATTTTAACAAAACAAAAAAAAACTTCAAAAAATGCACTAAAAAGTAAAAAAATAATTTCGTATTCTTCTACAACTTTATAATCAACTTACTTTTTCTATTCATCAATATGTACGTACGATTGTTATTTTTGGAGTCAGTGTCGGCGGGAGAGGAGCTGTCAAGTGAACACGCCGGGCCGCGGGTACCTTGGTTGACACCGACTCCAAAAATAACAATCGTACCTACATATTGATGAGTAGAAAAAGTAAGTTGATTATAAAGTTGTAGAAGAATACGAAATTATTTTTTTACTTTTTAGTGCATTTTTTGAAGTCGTTTTTTTGTTTTGTTAAAATTTTTGTTGATTTTTTGATTTTTAGTGAATCTGAAGTACACTAACTAATTCGATTAAGATTCGGCCGAGTATCGTATATTTGTTCTTCAGAATTGGAGAGTTCCGTTACTTTGTCATGGATCCCATAATCAGAACCTAACCAAACTCCCATCAAACTACCCTTGAAGTACATCATTTCCAATAAAAAAGAATCATCGAAATATTGATATGGCGTGATATTGAGTTCTTCGTCCATTTGTCGCGCACATACTTGATGCAAATTTAAGACTTATATGATTTTCTCATGGATGCCATTGTCAGAACTGGACCAAATTAAAATGAGACCACACGGAAGCACCAGCTTTCAAATAAAAAAAGAATCATCAATATCGGTTCACCCAGTCGAAAGTTCTGAGTTAACAAACATAAAAAAAAAAAAAATACAGTCGAATTGAGAACCTCCTCCTTTTCGAAGTCGTTTAAAAAAGACACACCTCCTTTTTGTAAATTCCAACGTTTTATTTTGATGGAAAAAATAATTTTGTTTTATAAATTTGTTCACGTTATTAACAATGTAAAAAGCAGAGGTTTGGAGCAAAAAGTTCTCCAACGGTGAAATCTGGCGTCATCAAATTTGTACAGTCTTTCTTTCGAAAATTTCTAGTCGAACACAACTATTAATAATTCTCTACTCACTGCGTCATTCCACTGTGAGCTATTGAAAGTTGAAAATTTTCTGTAACTGTAAAGAATGATATGTGTTTGAACTCGAATAGTTAGTAGTAACTATTTGTAATAGAACGTACCTGAAACTATTTTTATTAGTATTTACACTAATTACCTTAGTAGTCCCAGAGAGACATCGTACGTGAGGTCGATTTTTAATCTACATCTAAAGAAGATTTTTCATCTACTTCTTGGGATTACTATAATTAGTTTAAAAAAAATATAACTTTTTTAACTTTATGGGTAAGAGCTTGTTCTGACACAGCTATAATATGCGTGGGATGACACAGCTATAATATTTCGGCATATCGCTCGCCGTACATTCCCAATTGGAATACATGGCCATGGCCAGCGATATACTGAAATACGCTATCCCATGCAGCGTGAACACGCTCTAAAACCTCAAATTGTAATATTTAATTAAATGAAGACAAAACTAACGAAACTCGATCGAAAATCTGGAAACAGAAAAATCAGAAAAGGATATTGGCATCTCTGGGTCGCGAACCCAGGAAGTGCCAATGTGTAAGAAGTGCCAAAAAGTGAGTTAAGAAAATGAAGATAATGTTGGTAGTTCTTAGTCGAAGTATGATACAGTTAAAAGTGATCGAATTAGATATAGACACCTTAGCTCAGTTGGTGGAGCTGTTGCCATGAAAGCAGAAGGTCCTGGGTTCGAGTCCCAGAGGTGCCAATTTTCTGATTTTTCTGTCTCCAGATTTTCGGTTGAGTTTCGCTAGTATTGTCTTCATTTAATTTAATAGTTTTTAAAACCCTTATAATCACAAAAATAAGTTTATTTTTTTACTTAGGGGTTCTAGATAATAAAGTTTCCAGTTAAAATGTTCCTAATCTAACCTAACCAAACCTTTTAATACATTTATAATAATAATTGGATAATTTGTATAGCGCCGTTTTTGTGAAAAATCACCTCAAGGGCGCTTTTATTTATGGATTAATATTGTTTATTTATTGATTGTTTAAAATATTTACACAGTGTAAACAATTATTAAATTAATGAAATTGCCATTGGAATGTGCATAGGTATTAACACTGCAATTAAAAATGTTCACAGCATGCATAAATTAAGGTTTAATTTTTCCAGGTGGAGATGCTACTAGTGAAATAACAGAAAAAAATACGCAAAATAAAATACAAAACAATTTGGGAGGCGGGTATGGGTGCCGCCGCCCAGGGAATCATTTATTGGATAGCCTTCACCACTGCCATAGGTCACCCCAAGTGGTTCGCTAAGTTTAGTGACTTAGCAGGGGTGCTCGGGTTCATGGGGTGAGGTTTGTCTAGGTCTTGGAGGGGAATGACCATCATCATAAACTTCTTCATCTTCTTCTTCGATGGCGCTACAGCCCATATCGAGCTTTGGCCTCCAACTCCTCCTGTCCTCAGGTGAGGTTTGTTCGGGTCTTGGCGGCAGATGTGTCTACCCACCAGTTGCATGGCAGGCCGGATCGGGAGAGAATGGTTGAGGGAGTACCTTTGACTTCTCCAGCCGTACTCTCTCGGAACGTCGCCTTGCACCGCGGTGGGAAGGATGGATTCATACGTTCGTACACACTGCCCCGCAGATTCCTACCCACCCTAAATACCCTTTTCCTTCTCAGAACTTCCTCTCCTTGCTTTCATGGGGTGTGGGTGTGGTATGGGTACCGCCGCCCCGGAAACCTTTATTGGATAACCAACACCTCTGCCATAGGTCACCCCAAGTGGTTCGCTACATTTGGTGATTTAGCAGGGGTGCCCGGGTGCATGGGGTGAGGTTTGTCTAGGTCTTGGAGGCGGATGACCATCATCATAAACTTCTTTATCTTCTTCTTCGATGGCGCTACAGCTCATATCGAGCTTTGGCCTCCTGCAACAGTCGCCTCCAACACCTCCTGTCCTCAGCGGCTGACTTCCAATTTGGTACCTGGAGAAGCTGTGCTGCGTCCCCTCTTACTTCGTCTTCCCACCTCAGTCTGGATCTTCCCACTTTTCTCTTTCCACCTGGGTGTCCAGTCAAAATTCTTTTTGGGACTTTATCATAAACACTTATCATAATTCAAAACCTTCTCCTTCTGAAAAATTCTCTAATGGTCGTTTGGACAATAAGGAACTCCAGTGAAAAATATTCTGGCTTTAAAAAAATATGTTCATATACACCAATAAACGCGGATTCTGAATATATAAGTTTTATGTAATAATATTAAACGCAGAGTTGCTATTTCTAGGGAGAATACTTCGAACAACGGAATTCAAAATGGCGGCAGTAGATCAGTTGATTGCCCGATCCTATTCTAATTTTTCAGGAGTGATGACGTCACACGATTCACCATACATACGGTGGTTTTCGGGGGTCTAGAAAAATTAAAACTTTGACAATTATTTTAACAATTAAAACTAGCTCTAAAAATAAAAAAATGCAGTTATTTAAGTTAGAAGGTTATTGAACGTTATATTATTCATAAAAAAAAATAAAAAAATTGGACTAGAGTTCTCTATTAAGAACTGTAATGGTCCGACACTCCTGGCTTTTGGCACCAATTGTGATGAACCCTACCTAGCTGATTTACTTTTCTAAGCTTCTACCTCGTAGTTTAAATCTCGTAGCTCCTGTCTCGTAGCCACGCTCATAATTTTACCCTTATGTCCTACTGATCACACCACTAGGTATGATGGCCTGACTCAACCCTCCTTTCGGTTTATTTCTACCTCAGGCTCGTGATTTCTAAACCCCTATACCTTATAATCTAGCTAAACCTACCCTATCTTCTTAAAACCCTGCGATTTTCTCACAGTAATCAAGATTTAAGATTTTAGTTCACATTATTTCTATAATCTGCGTTGTGTAATTTTTTTTTGTTTAGATTTTACATCTGTTTGCATACTTAATATGCACACATATGTAGAGAAGATAATGTATTACGTGTGGTAACCCCTAGATTCTTTTAGAGAAAGGGTGAGAATTTTCCGATCAATTTATTTTTATTATTTTAGAATATTTAACCGAGTTTGATAAACTAACCCCGCCTTAACTTTGTATCTATTTGATTTCCGTAGGAATTTAGTGTGTTTATTTAATTCTTCCTATCACCGCGGATACATCGATAACATAAACAACAGTTAATAAATTACATCATTTCAAGAAAGCAAACCTTACCTTACCGGTGTAGGATGATCGAACTCGAAGGTCCAGTTTTCTCAATTGAAGTCCTTGTCTGCAACTTCTCCTAACATAATGTGTTTGTAGTCATAGTTAGTGTTATTGGTTAGTATTCGCAAAATTGTTGAAAGAGCAGGAATGGAGGGATATGGGGAGGGGGATAATATGTTTGCTGAAAACCAAGTGAAAACCGATGAACAACAATTTCAAACCGGATTCTCCCAAGTACGTTTGCTAAGCTTATCCTTAAGTCCGAGTTTTACTCTCTTCGACGAGCGTCTCTTGTTACGAAAGGGGCTCTTTACGCCAGATGGGGGAATACCAAGTCTTCATGCCGTTTTTCTGCCTCACTCCGACTTCCATCTCCGCCGGATTGAATTTAACTCTACTGAGTCTAGAAGGGGTATTTCATGTCTTCCCTTATCATGCCTCTATCCGTTGAATGTGGCGTAAGCTTGTGACGGGCAGATCCTTCCTCCCACGTGACCGACCCAGCGTTACACTCCACCTCTGACTAGCTGACATAAAACTCACCTCGTGAGCCTTATGTTTGCTTTCAGGTTCGACAAGACTCACGGTATGCGAATAACCTGTGGCTTTAATGCCGCGTCAGCGTACTGTCCGCATACGTCCTTCCTCTTTCCCGCATGCCGACCTCGACAATACCGCCACAAGATCAAAGCCGTCCGTTCGAGAAAGGTTGACACTTACATTTCCAGATGGCTCATACCCACATACAGGAGCCTCGAAGCTTACGTTCGTGAAAAGTTAGGATACAGGACTGTATGAGTATTTGAACACCAGTGTTTTTTAAATGAGGTCACTAGCTCCTCGTGTGTTAGGTATTTAGGATAATGGGTATTTATGGGTTCTTGGATACCTACTTCCTATAAGAAAGATTTAAAAATGAGATAAATCAAGTTGTCGTTGAATCAATGACCTCCTGAATAATTGTGATGAGCTCTCTTAGAGTTTGAAGCTAGTCGCAGTACTTTACTTTGCGAAAATTTTGCACGCTAAAACAATGCTACCTATGGGCGATCGCTCTAGTACAGATAAGTCGTTTAAAATTGAGTGAATTTAACGTCAATGTCGTCTTCACATTTTGACCGCAGATTTCATCGCAAGCTATAATTGATAAACTTGTCCCTGACGTTAAGTTTTCTTTGTTTATTCGTTAATGAATTTAGGTGACTGGGTCAATGGATCGCCTTGAACTCAAATCGAAAATTTTGGTGCATTATCGAAGGTCATATAACCATACCCTAATCGTGCTAGTGAAAAGAAGCGATAGGTATTTACTTTGTAAATACGCTAAGATACCAAAATTGATTAAGTGATGCGTTTCTATCTAATTATGTGTTAAGTATTTGTTTAGCAACATTTCATTCTGTATGGGAGGTGTGACATGCGAATGTTAATAAATTGGTTAGTTATTAAATTACCCTTACTTGGCGTTACGTTCATCAGTGTCAGGATATCCACAGGAACCTGTAAAAGCTTAAATATTGTAAGGACTCACCAAAGCTCTAATGTCTTAAATTCAGCTCCATCGGGTAATATCATCGATATGAATTTTATTAGAGCATCCAGACTACCTATGTAACTTATCGCACTTTTATTTCGTTTTCCCACTTTTAACGATTTAACCCTACAAGACCCGGAATTCATTTCCTTCCCTTCCCCTTTTCTTCCATATTTGATTTCAATCTAAAGAAGAGAATCGATTCTTAATAATCGTTCGCTCGAATATTATTTGATATATATAACTATACTTATTTACTCTTTAATAAATTAATTTATTAATTCGAATTTTCTTTAATTTTGTATTATTCCACTTTATAAAATATTTAAGTTTTATTTATTTTTTTTCTCAATTTAAATCATATTTCCTTTTTATAAAACTAAAGATTTTCTTTAAATTTGAATTATTCCACTTAGGGACAAAGTTAAAGTTTTATTTATTCTTTCCAATTTAAATTAGAATCCTTTTATAACGAATAACTAAATATTAGTCTTCACCCAATTTACAACAAAACTGAAAGGACCACTTCCACTTTATTTTATAACACTTTCGTTTAGCAACAATTAATAATTTGGATTATTTATTTAAACTTCGGGATAAGTATTTTCCAGATTTCGGATCAATTATTATTATTGCGTTGTCACCTAACGATAATTAATATCTCGTAATAAAATTTCCAACTTTCGACTTAACGTAAATTTTTATTTAATAAAACTTATTAGACTGTAATTTTCTTTATATAACCTCGGAATAAATAACTTTATTTTAACCTTCATAGAACAAATTTAAATCAATTCAAACACTCTATTAAACTCTCCTTCCGCATTGAATTTTTAATTAATTAATTAATTATTAGATTTTATTGAATCGGAGGCTATTGCAAACACTGATTTTTAGATTTATTATAAGATCATACACTCCGTTAAATTGCACGATTAATTCTATGCGAACACTCCACTCTTTATTTTATCACTGATTTTTTTTTTTTTTTTTATAAGTATAAGCTGACACTATTTTTCCACTGTATTTTTAAAGTATAAAACTGACTACTTTTCCACTGTATTTTTAAAGTATAAAAACTGATTCTAGACTCTATTAATTAATTACCAGGGTAATTCTCACGACATGCGCGACGTTTTAATCAACCTTGCCAGTTGTCGAAGAACTCCCGAATAATCCCAAACACGCTTATTTATACCCATCACAGCTCCAAAAGGGCATATTCGTATTTTTCTTGACGAGGAATTATAATCTGTAATCACTCGAAATTTTTTGAAAACCCCATCTCGTTATCCTTTGTTCCTACATAAGATCTTTCGATTTTTCCTCTTCCTAAATCTCGGTTCGTCCCGCAACTTTGTCTCGCTTCCCTAAGGTTTTTAGTCCCGGACTTAGTAAGCTGCCATCCAGTTTGCCCATTTTCCACATGTCTTCTGTCTTCATAATATGTTTTATAAACATGGTTTTAATCTTGTTTTTTTTTTTTCAATTTGAACATGCCCATAAGTGATCTGCTAAAACTGTATTTTAATTGGCATAAATATTAGGGAAAACGTAGATTCTTCAGTCTCCTAGTTTTAAACGCTAGTTGTCCTGTATAAATTTCCACGAAAATTATTTCTTTTCCCCTAGTCTACGTAAGCAATTATGTCTCAGAACCGTATTTTCATTATTTATGTGGCATATTTAACTTTTCCATTTTCCCACCTAAATTTCCTTCAAGTAACGGTGTTTTAGCAACTATTCTTAAATGATTTTCCCTTCGTTGTTCATAAGGAATCATATCCTGGTTCCGTGTCTACTCTACTTATAACGTTTTGAGTTTTTCCCATTTCCTTATCTGAGTTTTCCGGTTATGTCGGTTTTTTTTTGTTCTCTCCCCCTCCCTAACTCAAGATCCCTTATTGAAATTTGACGTTTGCCTTTTATGTCGTAATTCCATCCCCCGCTAAAACCCTTTTTTCCTTTTTTGATATATTATTTATGGTGTTTTCCGGCCCACTAACTATTCCTATACTGGAATATCTGTCAAGTTAACTACTTCGATCAAATTCCGCCCAATTTTCCATCTCTCTCTTGCTCAAAATCCCATAAACTATAAGCCCTGACGTGTGTATACATTCTAATTTCTACATACCTGGCGATAAATCCATTTTAATGTGTTTATAATTAAATTTTACGGAAATTCTATAATCTAAATACTAGGTAAGAGCAATGTTAATTTTTATGACCCTTTTTAATAGCTAATAGTGTTAATCTAAACAATTTCCATGTTCGAATATTCCTTGTTTATATCAACAATATACACATGGAGTCGACAACCGTTGTAATGTCTCACTTTCCCTCGCAGTCTCGTGTAACTTTATGTTATGATCCCTACTTTAATTACGTAAAATGACTCCTTTTTATGAATTAAATCTATCGCAATGTTTGCAGTATTTCCACCCCCCCCTAGGTATACTATTCCAATTCCTTTCCAAGCACCTGCTACTGCACCAAACCCTTGTTTTGTCCTCTTGTTCAATCCTTAAACTCTAAATTTTTTTGAATTTTCCTTCCCAAATCGCTTTCCTAATCTCTCCGTTCCGTCTAGAATTGATAACAATAATTTTCCATTGTGTTATGTATATTCATTTTCCTTTAGTACGTTTTTCCTCGAATTTGGCCTCTCGGCCGTCATATGTAGTTACTCTATAATTGAGAATCCTCCCGCAAGCATGCCCCCTCGTCCCCGCGTCTTCCACTCAATATATTACTGATAAATTTTTTTATCGTTATCCAAGTGTGTTTTTCCGCAACTAAAACGCTCTAATGCACTCGAAACTAAGGTTTCCCGACCCCTTGAAGGTACCCTTTATTAATAACATTACTTGGGTTCGTTGTACTAAAGACCTTGAATAATTCGATATTTATCTCTTAGTTCATTCAACCCTGATCTCTGTGGGAACGTCTAGACCATAAATTTCTTCACTAATCACTCGGGTCAAAGTCCAATCTTTTGTGTCCAAAATGGGCACGACCCCCTTCTTGCTGATAGGCTGAGTTGATTTTTTATTGCTTTTCCTGCTATTTAATTGGTTGTCTCAACTCTCGCGTTTAAAATCGTCCCTAAACCTGGGGTTCCCGTTAAATATCGATCTCATCACCATCTGTGTGTATTTAAGGCAACTATAACACATCAAACAACTTAAAAAACCTCTATTTTCGAGCAAGTTTTGAATTTGACCATACAGATGTCGTAGTACTGCGCTTTTCATCTTAAAAAAAAATTTCCCGTAGGCTTTCTCGTAAATTGGAAGTTACCATTCATCACAGAACTAATACGACGATAAGTTCAAATAATTCTATTTGCCATGATGTCTGTAAAATTAGCTTTGGTTTTTATGTTATTTATTTGAGTTATTTCCCCTGCATTAACTATTAACTAAGAAATTTTGGCAGGAAACCTTTTGACCGGGAAAATTTTGGTAGGAAACATTTTAAGTGGGGACATTTTTACTGGGAACATTTTGGCAGGTAACCTTGTTGCCAGAAACATTATTACCGGCCACAATCCTTGGGATGTTACGTCAGGTGCCTACAGAAACCCGTGCTAAGATAACACACATTCTAAATAATTTATTGTATTTACTATAATTTATATGCGTGAGTCGGTTATATTATTCATAAAACGATATTATCTTATTCGCTATATTGTTCATCATTGCACAGTAACTAAGTACATAATAATTTGTTCTTCGCAATGCAAGTGTCCGATACCACAATGCGATAGTCCGATACTAGATACCGAGAACTAAGCTATTATTAGATACCATGTTATTTATTCTTTAGATAGTGACCGAACATTATATCTGCGAAGGCATCGATTAATTTTGACCTTTTGTTAGTTAAAGAAACGGTTAATAAAAGCAAAAGCATGCACAAAGGTACTTAGGATTATAAAACTGGAGAGACATCACGTCGAGGGTTCAATATCTGTTAGAAAAGCTCTCCATCAATGCACAAGCAAAATTTTCCCATTGTAATGACGGTAGTAGATGGAATTTAAAATATATCGGTTTTTTTAATGGGAATACCGCACAAGAGTCCCAACTGCTCCCAATAGTCTGGAATCAGTGATACTATAGATTCTAATTATTGGGGCATGTTGTAACGCTGGAGGTAGTGGGGAGGGGACGGAGATGGGGAAGAGGAAGGTAGGAAAGGACCTGGAAATTCAGATCTAGTCACCAAACACGGCTAAAGCCATTACAAACAATATCTCAATTCTATTTTTTTTTTATTTGGAAGCGATATAAAATGTGGTATACAGGATTATAAATGTAGTTTCAACATCCTTCGACAGATGTTGATCGTATAGATAGTTATATGTAGTTTTAGGGAAGGAGATGGAGAAGAGCCTCAACTCCTTCACCTTCCCACTTACCTTAAGCCTCACAACACACCCCAATTGGGGATGCCATAGTCTCACTGGCTCAAGGTGGTCGGGAGCAGTTGGGACTCTTGTGCGGATTTCACATAAAAAAAAAAACAGAATGTGAAATTCAATTCAGACAAGAGAAGAGAGGCTACGAAACACCACACAAAGAGGAGATCGATTCTCTCGCAGGTTATATCCTATAGATGTATTTTTTGTGTGTTTTTAGTGTCGCTATTTTTCATTTCATCGAGTTTCAAATCACAACGGTGCTAAAGAAGTTTTCACATCAAAAATTATTGTCCATATAAATTTCCCCTGCGACTAAAGTGACAACTCCTCTGTAAATGGTTCATGACAAAGCCATTTTAAATCCGTCCATCTCTGTCCGAGTAGGTAAGTACCTACTTCGTGTTGCATCTGTCATGAAGAGGTATTGAGACGGAGATGGAACAACTGTTCTATATTCAAAGAATTCTACATCTAACGCTAATAACCGTTATAAATTACACGTTTGGCGATCCTTACGAAATCGACAATGTGATTTATAAATCCATTAATGCCTGAGATAAAGCACTAAATTGTTTAAATTATTAGTAAGAATTAAAAAAAATGCCGAAGAAAAAATACTTCTTTAAAGTTTTATACGAGAAGCTATAATAGGATTGATTCCAAATAAATTATTACCAACACATTCCAAATAATTGTTCCCACTTCTAAAGTGCATTCATTTTTAAACCTGTTTTTATAGTTTAGTTTTGAAAATCGGTCCAGATTTTAGTTGATTTTTTTTATTTTTGTTTTTATTTTTTAAATTACAGAATACATTTTGTATAAAAAAATTTGAGTAGACCCACAAAGCTGTCATATGGCAGCTTGTCTGCAGGTTTATCACTGATAGGTCACTTGGTTCCGAGGTTAGTATAGTGTCAGTCATTTTTTACTTTAATTCATAAATGTTGTTTCGAAGTGCCTTTTTTTACACAATATTTTTAATATCATCTATATGTTTGATGTAGATTATTTTTTCGTTTGGCATTTTTCGAGTCATTATTTTTCCATCTTTACACCAAACGTAAGAATAGTTTTTTCTTTGGCAGCTTTTTTTGTTTTCCAGAGCAGTTCCCTTTGGTATGGGCTCAATTCTTCTGCAATATAGATTGTTTCAGTAGTGATGTCTTTTATATCTTCATAATTAATATTTTTCCTTTTAGAGATTAGATTGTCCCTAGTCGTTTTTTCAGCAAATTCCACTAGCAGTTTTGGTGGCGCATTGTTTCTTCTATTAGAAGTCCTTTTTACTTCAATTATTTCCTTGTGCTGGATATCCATTCCTGCCGCCGCCGCAACTTTTTTTACGATTTCAATCTGCTGCTCCCCATTTTTTTGGGGAATGCCTGCTATTTCTAGGAAATTAGACCGAGATTTGTACTCAAGGTCTGATATTTTTATTTCAAGTTATTTAATAGTAATAATTTCAAGTTATGTAATATATAAGATATTTCAATATACCTGCCTAATAACAAGATATGTAGGCAGCTATACTAAGATATTCAAAGACACATGGAGTTTTCGTTCATTAACCATAGTTTTATCATTTTAGGACATAGTCTCTCATTTTTTTCAAATTTTATGTTTTTATTGTTTTTATTGAAAATCACTGGCATTATATATTCAAGAGTACGGCTTCCATATTTATTTAATATTCGAGGAGTTTTTAGGCCCTTTCCTACTCTAAATCTTGTGGTAAGTTTGTGTACAAGTAGGTGTTTGTAAGGGCTTTCCCCCATATTATCCATAATAGTAGTGAACCAGCGGAGACCTTTTATTGTAAGTAGGCTCTCTGAGCCATACAGTAGTTTTAAGTTATGTCTCTGTTTGTAAATATTTGTTGTGACAATTTTTTTTATTATGGCAGTGTGTAAATTTTCAATATATTGCTTGCACTACTTACATTAAATACCTACTCACAGCATAAGAGTCCCAGCTTCTCGGAAATAGCAGAAAGATGTAATTGCGATTTTTGTAAGGGTTATTATCAACCTGACCATTCAGATATGGTTATTAAAATGGGAATGTTTTTTTTTACATTACCCCCACACCGAAGGAAAACGATTTCCCTTAGGGCCTCTGACATCTCAGGGGATGCTAAGTGGAGGGCTTTTTTTGTGGAAAGGAAGGAATGAGAGGAAGTTCAGAGAAAGAAAAACGTGATAGGGGTGGGTAGGAATCTGGGGGCCAGTGTGTCCAGGAGTGATGGATGTATGAGTTCATCTCTCTAACTTCGATGCAAGGCGAACGGTAAAAATAGACCTGCTGGAAAGGTCAAATGTCCTTCTTCAACCAGTGTCTCTCGATCCAGCCTGCTTTGCAGTAAGTGGGCAGACAAGTGATCCGAACAAACCTCACCCCATCAACCCGGGCACCCCTTCTAAGTCACCCAACATAGTGAACCACTTGGGGTAACCTATGGCAAAGGTATTGGTTTTCCAATAAAAGATTTCCGGGGCGGCAGTAGATACCCATATCCGCACCCCAATTGGTCTATTACCATAACAACTAACTTATCGTTTATAAAAGATAGTCTCCATTATATTGACAATATAATAACTTTGTTTGAAAATCACTTTATTATATATCTTTAATATATTCATCAGCTGGGGAAGTGCTGCAAATACTTGCCTGGAGCCTTTAGTAAAGATCCAAAAACTAATTTTGAAAGTCATTCTTAAAGTCCCGTTGAGAACTAGCACTGATTTTATTTTTAAGACACTAAATGTTCCTAACCTGCAAAAATTGTATTAAAAAAATATCCTGCTTTATCAATTTAAAAATACACACATGTTTGAAGAACGAATAAGCACTAGAGCCTTAAGAGAGTCAAATGTAAAATCCTTTAACATCCCAGTTTGTCAAACCTCTTATGGGCAAAGAAGTTTTAAATATAATGCAACAAAGCTGTTCAATTCTCTACCTCCTGAAATTAGAAACACGCAATCCAAAAATGCATTTAAAAGTAAAATCATTGATCAATTGATCACCTCAAATAAACATTACCATCACGAGTATTTAATAACATACTTACCTTTATACCTACTGTGTGTATATATATGTAACCATGTAGCTACTGTAATCTTCTATATATATGTAACATACTTGAATTGTATATTTAAAGAAAAAAAAGATTTCATAATATTTTTCAAAATATTACTTAAACAAAATCATAGATAACCACTCTGTAAATTGCCATCTCAACACAGGCGTTTCACACCTAGTGAGATGGGCAATACGTCACTATTATAACCAAATGTAATATGAAAATAATGAAATAAATAAAAAAAAAAAAAAAAATATTAACTGACCGGTTTCGGTTCAATCAGAACCTTCATCAGGGGTATATAAAAGCATATTCTTCCATTATGGAACGAGGTGCAAATACAGGCGGCGAAAAATTTATCACTCGATTTCTTACGGCAGTAACTTTGTAAATAAACAGAATTGGTTTGACACAATTATCCCGCTTTCTTGAGGAGTACAGCGATCCATGAATTGTCAACGCGTATTCTGCTTCTGATTTCTTTACAAATGTCAAAGTCGTGATGACATAAGACGCCATTTGCAAAAATGAGAGTACCTTCCGATACGGCAATGATTTTTTTGCCACCTTGGATAAAACATAACTTAAAAATACTCATTTCTATTTGCTATAAAGAAGAACATAAGAAATTCGATGTATGATCCGGTGTATTTCATGATTCAACATCGGACCATTATTTGCTTAAATTTTAAACACAGATCTGTGTTTCATTATTTATTTGTGTTACAGCCGCTCCGAGAACCATTTATTGAATAACCGACACCCCTGCCATAGGTCACTTAAAGTTATTCGCTACGTTTGCTGACTTAGCAGGGGTTCCTGGGTTCATGGGGTATGGTTTATTTAGATCTTCGCCGTGGATAGGTTTGCCCCTACTGGTTGGCGGGCCAAATCGGGAGGGATGGATGGGAGGGATGGATGCATACGTCCGTCATTCCTGGATACATCAACCTCCAGATTCCTAACCATCCCTCATACCTATTCCTTCCTAGAACTTTATCTCCTTTCCCTTTACACGGCATCTCCAAATGTGACATCTGTGTGGAGCTGATGTAAAAAAAATCGTCACGAAATTTTCTTTTCGATGATATGGGATGGTAATATACGATATCAGGCAAGTGTGAGAGAGACATGAGCTTGAAACTAGAACCAAAAGGTATTAAGTCGGTGGTGACACTGGTAATCATGGAAGGCATTTCTGATGCGTGTTACATATTCAGGACCAAGATTGCCAAGGATTTTACCTCTTTGCAATGGAGGTCGAAGTTACCCTCTCTTTTACGTCCCATCTCCAACGATGTTTAATATATTATATACATACAATATATTTTGACCTCGTCGTTAGAAGTGTACATTTATGAATAATAATTATAACGAATGGTATTATAATTATCCACAGTGTAAGGTATATAAGTGTGCTTCTCTTTTGCCATTACCTACTCGTATGGCTGCAAAGTGGGTACCAGAGATCGAAAGTCTCGACTCTGTTATATTGATGAGTATTTACTTATTGCTAGGTTTAAAAGCACGATATGGAAGGGCAGGCCTTTTAAAACTTTGCAACACTTAATTGCAATTAATATAACGACTTTTAGGCACTGCTGAAAACCAGCTGCATTCTAGGAGAAATCCTGAATTGTGACTGAGCATTGACCTTTTCGTCAATAGAATCAATGACAAAAGAACAAAATATGTAAGTACTATTGTAAAAAAATCTTGCGATGAATAAACGTTTTAATATTATCATTTTAATGCACATTATAACACACACCTAATACCTAATACACATTTTTCAAAATAATTTTTGTAATAATGTGTTTTGAAGTTTCTTCACATGCTCAAGTCCCCGGCGTTGTCCGTGCTTGCGCAGCGTTTTTCGAAATCAGATGTATACCTGATGGATTTTTTTCTGATTTTGAACATCAATCGATGTGCAAAATTTCATCCACATTGTTTAAGCAAAAAATTGCTTTGTTTAAGTAAAACATCCACATTGTTTAAGTTAAAAAAAAAATATTTCAAGAATTTTGTTTAAATACATTACAGATGCTTACATATGCAAGGTTATAAAATAATTCATATTTTATTCTACTACTCCATAAGTTGAGCTCTAGGAGCTCGTGTTTATGAGAGGAGTATTTACATGCAAAAAATAACAATAACGTTCTAATGAAATGTGAAAGAACTTTTGAAATAAATGTCAACATTATTTTAGATAGGTACACAATTTAGAAAAAAATAGTTATAGAAGGACAATAACAATACATATATTTTTATTTTAAATATTACACTTTAAGTAAGGGTAAATTACATTAAGGGTACAATATATCATTATCCAATTTGTTACTAAGACTATGTAAACGTTTTATTGGAGAATGCAAATCATAGTAGAAATGAGATGTACGTATATAAAATGTTAATGTTTGTCTAGTTGTTCGTGTAGGTACATGTAGATTTATTAATTGCTGGAGTTCACAAAAATCGAATTTAGAGTTTAATAATTTTAATAAAAAGGTTAGGTTGTTTATTTTTCGTCTGTTTACTAAAGTTGGAATATTTAATATTCATTAACGACGGGTAATTTATGTGATCTAAAGGGATGTTAAGTTTAAAATTTACCAAACTTTAAGATCAGTTGTTTCACAAAACTTTAACAATCTAATTTCAAATGATACTCTGCAAGCTCTGATAAAGCTCTATTATTCAAGTTATGTGAAACAACTGGCCCTTCACAGAATAATAACAAAACTTGAATAAAACTTTCACAGAACTCAAAATGTTTACAAATATAAATTTCAAATGTAAAAATATATAAGCTCTTCTATATAAGTTCTGTTATTATTCAAGTTCTGTGCATTATCTGGCCCATAATGGGATAATAACAGAACTTGAATAGAATTTTCACATAACTTAAAATGTTTATATAAACAAACTGATAAAGTTCTGTGAAATAACTGGATCACAATGGAATAATAACAGAACTTGAATGGTACTTCCACAGAACTTAGAATGTTTAAAATAAATATAAATTTCAAACGTAAAATTGCGTACTCTGATAAAGTTCTATTCAAATTCTTTTATAGCCAGTAGGTTTACAAACCGATAATTTTTTTTTAACATACATAACAGGATGTGTTGATCGGATTATGTACCAACTCTTGTGATTTTTGGTTTGTTTGTGTATCTGACAAAAGTTTTAATTACCAACAGAAAGGTTCCTCCAACAGCCTCCAAGTTTTAAGATCACAGAGGACAACGCGAGTCCGATGCACTCGCAAGTAGAACAAAGTACACGATTTCGCAACACTTGCAATAGAAGAAAGGTCATTTTAAGTCAATATATATACGGGAACTCTTCCATTCAAAGTGAATCTTCCGCAAATACCAGGATGGCTCTGAAGGTAAATAATAAGTGATAATCAGCAATTAAACTAACTCATGTTTTACTCATACGTTACTTAAACAATTTTATATATTTTCTAATATTTTGTAAAGCTGATTGCATTTTGAAATTCCTTTAAAACTTGGTCTTTTCTTTGCGATTAAATGTTATGTCGTCGTGAATAATTGCTTCATCTATCTAGCTCTAAGAGTCTAAATGAAAGCCATTGTGTTAAAAAAATTAAATCGTGTAATTAGAAGCGAATTCGGGCAAATGATAAGTACTTAATTATAAGAATTATCATTATCAAAATTGTAACTGATTTATCAAGAATTCAGAAAAGCGATAAGGCACCTTCCTACCAGTGGCGGTCCGTGAGTTTTCAGTGAGTTAGAGTGCTAAGATTGAAAAATACGTCATTACTGGTGTTGTTGTAGCTGAAAATGATTTTTTTTTTTTTCAAAATTTCAACTTTTTGTATGAAGATCTTTTAGTATGTGGATGCGGCGCATCCCTTGACCATTTTCAGCTACAATAACGTCATATTTTTCAATCTTAGCGATCTAGCTGACTGAAAACTCACGGACCGCCACTGCTACCTACCTGCAGTGTTAAATTTGAAATGTGTATATTTTCTGTAAAAATTACTTAAGGTTAGATAATCTTTGAAAGCAAAGTCAGATTTCGTGATTTTTAAGGGGTCACCAATTTTTCCATTTTCAATATTTAAGATCTAACTAATTAAATTTAATCAATTACTTAATCTAATTAATAATAACACAATATCCCGTGATTTTTCACGTGTCTTTGCTAGTAGCCCTACTAACTCGCTCAGTAAGATTCCCAACACATTGAGTACCTACCTCTACGATCACTTTAGATTAGGTTCACATTTTTTCGCCTGATTCAACTCTAATGTTTAATACTCGTACTATATCATAATTATCTATATTTACAGATTGTTATATTTGCGTCAATGTTGGCTTTGGCCAGGGCGGGAGTTTTTCCTGGACCTCTGTTTGCTCACGGCCCTTCCTTCGCCCACGGAGGCCCCATAGGACCTGCTTTCGGCATTGCGGGCCCCGTTGCCTTTGCAGCCCCCATTGTCAAACCAGCCCCGGTGGCCTACGCCGTCAAATACGCCCCGGTGCCAAAATTCGCCCCGGTCGAAGAATATGACCCCAGCCCTCACTACAGTTTCGCCTATGACGTCCAAGACGGTCTGACTGGAGACTCCAAAAGCCAACACGAAACAAGAACAGGAGATGTTGTGAAAGGGTCATATTCCTTGGTTGATCCTGATGGGGTTAAGAGGACAGTTGATTACACCGCTGATCCTCACAATGGATTCAATGCTGTGGTAAGCAGAGAGCCCCTGGGGCCTGCTTTGAAGTTTGCTCCAGCTGCTGTGGTGGCCAAGGCTCCTGTCCCATACCCTGGACCAGCCTATGGACTTGCCCCTGTGAAGGCATATGGACCAGGTTTTGGACCAATCTATCATTAAATCACCAAGAACAAGAAACAATAATGGAAATGCTCTAACTAGAAGATTAGAGTAAACATTTTGTAACAAGCGTGATAACATCTGAAGAGAGAAGATTAGTAATTACTAGTACATTGAGTTTGTTATTGTAAATACTGCGTGAGATTTTCAGTTATTTAAGGTAGCTAATAGTTTTGTATCAACTTGTAATCTGCCATATTATATTTCATAGTTTTTTTTTCAAATTCTTCACAATTCACACAAAACAGCGTGTTTTATAAAGGACAAAAACTTTATAATAACCTGTCAAAATCCTTAAAGGAAGCCACAAATCTTGGCACCTTTCTAAGGATATTACCAATTTGGGACTACGTCTTGGCGGCGGGTGCTTTTGCTGGGGGGGGATTTTTTGACCTCTCTGACACTGGGAGGATTTTTCGACCTCTCCAGCCGAACTCTCGACCCCATCGCCTTGCACCGTAGTGGGAGGGATGGATTCATACGTTCGTCACATTGACACATTTCTGAACACATTGACCCCTAGATTCCTACCCATCCCTCGTACGTTTTCCCTTCCCAAAATTTCCTCTCCTTCTTTTCCCTAAAAAGACCCTCCACACAGCTTCCCCAAAGATGACATAGGCCCTGAGGAAATTATTTTCCTCAAGGCCGACTGAGTGGAGCTAATGTAAAAAAAAGGGTTCGTCACTTTTGAACACATTGACCCCAAGATTTCTACCCATCCCTCATACCTTTTCCCTTCCCAGAATTTCCTCTCCTTTCTTTCCCCAAAAAGACCCTCCACATAGTATCCCTAAAGATGAAGTAGGCCCTGAGAGATTTGCTTTTCTGAAGATATTTACCACGATGTTTTAGTTACTTTTATACCAATGTATTTGTATTTCTTAAACCGTCATTTTTTGCAATGTATTTTATGCTTTTTATCCTGCCAGATGTGTGAAAATGATCTTGTATACCTACACCTAAATAAAGATAAAAAACGAATAAAATAATGGTTGGAACAATTTAGTTGCAAGCTAAATACACCAGAAGAATACTATCTTTAAATTCCATTTCGATTCAGTTCGAGGAAATACTAGCTGCGTTTTTCCATACAAACGTATTCCCCGTTTATCTCTCTGGATTTTGACCCTAGAGCAAAATTTTTTTTTAAATAATATAGATATCGACCACTAGCGTGTCGGTACGTTTTGCTTTTTTTGATAATTTACTTCTTATAGAAGTTAGGACCTTCCAAAAATGAATAAAATTGCCTAATTTAAACGCCGTCAAAAAACGTTCAGTATACAAACTAAACAATGTATTTTGAAAAAAAGCAAAACGTACCGACATAGAATATTTTCTTTTAATACAGTTAGTGAAAAAAAAATTTGAAATCGGTCCAGTTTTGGAGAAGAAAAATGGGGAATACAAAACATCGATTTCGAAGATTTTATTTAGGTATTTTCGGCCCGACGTGCAGGTGTCCCTTTCGCTCAGTTCTCCTGGGGGGGCCGGGGAACGAGGGTGTTGACAAATACATATAAAGCGAAGTAGTGATGTAACGAATTTTATCGGTAGACTAGTGTTGTCCTTGCCCGAGTAATCGATATTTTTTATTCGTTTTTTTTTCTGTTCAGTGACTCATCGCGGTATACCAATACTGACCGAGCTTTCATACTAAAATTGTGCAAAATTAAAATTGTTTATGTCAAGTACTATAATAAATTTTTAATTTGGGAGGCGTTATAGGTACCATCGCCCCGGGAACCATTTATTGGATACCAACACCCCCGCCACTTGGTCACCCCAAGTGGTCCGCTATGTTTGGTGACTGAGCATGGGTTCCCGGGTTCACGGGTAAGGTCTGCATGGGTTTTGGTGGCGGATGATTTTGTCCACTTACTGCGTGGCGGGCCGGATTGGGAGAAACTGGAAGTGGGAGATCTTTTGATCTCTACAGCCGGACTCTCTCCACCATCATTTCATACTTTTACCTACCCAGAAATTCCTCTCCTTCCTTTCATTAAAAATATCCTCTACACAGCTTCTCCAATGACTTTGCTATACTATAAGGGTATTTAACTTAAAAATAATTTTTATATTTCATTTTATATGTATAATTGCATTTTGTGATATTTTTAAGTAATTAATCACCTCTCCCTTTAATATTTTGTCTATAATTCTCATATGCCTATACTTGTTTGTCTTTTAATATTAATCTTATCCTGACGAAGAGAATACTCTGTTTTCGAAATATGTTGATAATATTGATTACATAAAGCTGTTTTTACAAAGTTATTTGTTCTCATTTAACTAAAAATGACGCCACAAAGATTGGACCCATTTGCAGCATTTCAAGCTGGGTCGCCATAACCAATTCGTTTGTGCAATTTCAATCAATGCATTTCTGTGTTTCTCGAGAACCCTTCTATGGGCTTACACGTCATTAGTACTTTTACGCCAGTTTTTTAAACATTTGTGGTCAAAAACATCCAAGTAGTGTAGTTTTGTAGCTCTAGCACATATGAAGCTGTATGACTTTTTATTATGGTATAATTATTATTATGCATATATCCAATTGTATATCCGCATATACATTATTTGGCTTAATATAGTAACTATGTTATTTTCCACATCAAGTATATAATAAATAGATGCAAGAATGTTTTTTTTGATAAATTAATAACGTATAAAAAAAAAATATATATATATATTTATTCTCAAAACTCTTGAGAAAATATCGTCGTTGCATTCACAAAATATCCCTTGTGAGGTTTTCGACCAAATTTTTTTTTGTTTACACCATTTGATTCACCACGGTTTCCTAAATAATCTGACATCCTATCTAATAATAATAATCTATAATAATAATAATCTAACATCTAATATCCCATTTTTCAAAAATTCATCTTTTTAATCATTTTAGAGGCAACTCTGACCATTACTTGTAATTAATGGTAATTATTTAAAAAAATATACTACATATACTACAGAAATATAAAAAAATATAAAATTATAAAATTAAATCCCTATATACTACAGAAATATAAAAAAAATATAAAACTATAAAATTAAAATGAGAAAAAAAGTTTTTTGTGTGCAAGAATTCGTATTATTTTTTTAACTCAAATTTGTCGCACATAAATTAAAAATACCCAAAGAAATGTTTTTTTAATAATATACACACAGCATCCCCAAAGATGACCTAGGCCCTCAGAGAAATTATTTTCCTCAGGGCCTCCTGTGTGGAGCTCATATAAAAAAATAATAATAATCTCAACAATCTAAAAAGAGTATACTATGCACTAATCCAGTCATTAATTCAATATTGAATTATTGCATGGGGGGGGGGGGTCATACAACAATATTCTAACCCCGATCAAAGTAATCCAGAAACTAATCATTAAAGTAATCCTAAAGAAACCCTCCACTTATCCAACAGAAACGCTTTTCGCAGATTTCACGGTGCCTCGAGTAGAGAATATCTTCAAGAAAAATGCAATTACCCAAATTTACAAAGATAATATCATCAAAAAATTTTAAACTAAAATCAAAAAGATATGAAGATAACATCAAAATACCAAAATTTAATACCAAACTAATGCAAAACAATTACATCTATTTAGGAATAAAGTTTTTCAACAACCTTCCCATTGAAATAAAAAAAACCAAAGACATCAATAAACTGAAACTCAAACTTCATCAGGAATAATTAACTAAATAATTACCTGTTTTTCTCATTCTTTCTATTTATTATTAATCTATATTCACCTCTATTTTATTTAGATTTTTCGAATTTCTCCCAAGTGCACAATATTTTAGTATGTAACCGTATCCTATGTATGTACACCATATGTAATTTATATAACTCCACTTTACAATTATACATCTATATTAAATATTAAAATATATATATTTTCTTCAATATTAACTCAGTAGGTAAAGCAAAAATATTTTTTTAATATTTCTATTTAACTGTCAAAAAATTACCAAAAAATTAAGTTGCATCCAAAATCATACGAAATTCATTTTTTTAAGACCAATATTTCGTAATTTGAAACAAAAATAAATAAAATAAAATATATTTATCAGCACAAGATATTTTCTCTACCTTTTGCTAAAAAAATACATTTTCAATTTATTTGGGTGTTTTGGTCACAAATCCAAATTTAACCCCCCCCCCCCCCTCGGCTATTTGTTAGCTTTGGGAACAACTCATATCGATCTTGTGTCTCCCTTACTATTATGTTGAGAAATAAGTTTTAAACGGTGTTCGAAAGAGAAAGAGAAAATATCAAACTTTATATTCAAATTCAAAAGTTAACCACAAAATAATGGAATTGTACACCTTTATAAAACCAAAGTTTATGAAACTTATGGAATTTTGTATCTATTAATTATTTTTACATGAAACAATAAAAAAGTGAGGTGACGGAAATGTTAACAATACATTTGTGTAATAAATATCTACGTGTTTTTATTTTTTTCGTTATCAGTAATTTTAGTTAGAAAAAACGTAAGATGTGTCATTTTAAAAAAAATTATGTGTGCGTTCAAAATTTTTATATTCGAAAAGCAAAGGTTTATTTCGGATTTCAAAATTTAAAAGCGTATTTCATCGCCTTTCAAAAACAATTTTTAGTTTTCGGATACTATCAGAAATATTCCATTTATTTGGATTTTATTGCAAAGCGGAAATATTTCGACCTTATGAAAAAATATGCCCGAGGCCTGAGGGATATGGGTCCTATGAGAAAGGTCAAGTTGCCTTTCCTACGTTTGCTACACAAAATATCATATGTGCATAAAAAGTGCGCACAAAAATCCTGAATGCAAAATTTAAGAAAAAATTGTCAGTTTTAATAAAAAAATGTATATTAAGCCCACTTGTTTTCACCCAAACATGGTATCAAAAATAACTCTACAATTAATGAAAATAAATAAAAATATGGGTCCCCAATTTTTTTTTTCGGTTTTTTTTTATTATGTATCCTAATATTCTAAAATACCCACAGGATATTTTGTGCGCGCAACAACGATAAGTAGCTATAATAGCATATTCATAGGACGCTTACAATAGGACGCCCCTGCGAGCGGTCTTGTCTCTACACATTTGCAGATTGGAACATGCGTGGTCGGCAGAAATAATAATTCGACACGGGTGAAGCGCGTAGCCCACACACACAAGGCCTGCATTCACTCACACATCTATAGCGCGATTCTGACTACTGTCAGAGAGTGAAATAAAAGAGATTTTTTAAAATACCTATTCATAAATGTTCGCAGCGACCGGCAGCGCTCTTAAAGTAAAAATATTAATTTGAATCATCAGTTGCTTTAGATTTAGATACTTCATATTTTATCTCAATCTGCAATTTGGCAAAACAAAAAGCTTAATACAGCTATGGTCAGTGTTAAATTATTTGTTTATTATAAATGCACTTTTTATAAAGAACGCTGACCAGAATAGTAAGCAAAGTGACATTTTAACACTCTTTTGAAAAGTCATTAAAAATTATGAAAAAAACTTGGTCACATAGGATAAGTTAGGTTAGGTAATGGCCTATATTTTTTTCATCACTTTGTATTACTTACATAAAAAAAATCGTTGTTTTTGTTTTAATGCGATTTTAACCCTTATGTATAAAGAAGCTGTATGAAAGACAGCCCAAAATCGCTTGCGCCAGTAGCAATCTGGGACCTACTTTTTATTTGATCATTGTAGCTACTCTGAATGCTTTCAAATGAATGTTCTATCTTTTAATTACTTTTCAAAGGTTTGTTGAAATGTCACTTCGTTGAGACCATAAAAAACCATATATATTGTGGCATGAAGTTCACGTGGGATGATTTAATTCTTTACTCGTGACGACATCATTACTATCGCGCCATATCAGATGCATTACAAGGATAATTAAAATGATTAAAAGACTTTCAAAACGGGCCGAGCAATTTTAGTACAGATTTCATTAAAATACAGAGGGCGTCGACAAAATCGTGATCTCGCTGACATTTATGTTTAAACACAACAGTGTGGTGAGCTAACCTTAAATTTTGTAATAATCGTTATAATAATATATCAAGTGATGAAATCATAATCTTACAATTAAATTAATCATGTATTATTATTATTGCGTTTGTGTTTTCTTCAACACGGAAAATAAAATATAAATAAAATTGTACCACCACCTTCTATGCCAGTTTTACTCGTTTATAAATAATTGCTAAGATTTTATTTATTGTTTTTCTGTTGGCAACTTTTAAGTACTATGTATTACAAACTAGGTGTTATTAAAACCAATTTAACTTTAGATGATTGCTGCAGATGGCTGTAGATATTCGCAATACAAGTTTAAGTGAAATTTTATTGTTTATTTCGTGATTCTCTACTGAGATACTGAGAGTAGAAATGCCGAACTCTTGCAATATATTATGTTATATAGATTGTTATTAAATTTGAAGTTGTTTTTAAATTGGCAAACAGATAATTTCATGTTATTTTTTATTAGGAAAACCTATGAGGTAAACTTAACGTGAATTGGTAATCAATTTTTGGATTTGGAAATGATTCGCTAAGTTTAGCAGAAGTGCCCGTGCTGATGGGGTGAGGATTTTCTAAGTCTTGGCGCGAATGCATTTGCCCATCTACTGCATGGCGGACCGGTTTGGGAGAATGGTTGAGGGAGACATTTTTACCTCTTCAGCCGAACTCTCCCGACCCATCGTCTAGCTCCGCAGTGGAAGGATGATTCATATGTCCGTAACCCCCAGATTTGACACACTGACCCCCATCTCCCTTCATACTTTTACCTAACTTACTCTCTTTTCTTTCCCTAAAAAGACCCTCTATACAGCATCCCCAAATGTGGCGTACGCCCTGAGGGAATTCGTTTTCCTGTTATGCGGAGCTAATGTAAAAGAAATTATTAAAAATAAAACACTTATTCTGTTTAAAACCACGAGTTTTAATTAATTTATTTTTATTTTTATTTTATTTTATTTTATTTTTTTTTTGTTAGCGTTATAAACATTCATTACAAGTTCATATATAACAGTGTTAGAGATAGTCATATCATTGACCAATAAAATAACGACATAAAAATTTGAGACCATAATAAAAAGAAAAACAAACAAAACAATATATGTATGTAATATAAACAGTTCTGAAAAAGTGCATCTACTTACTTAAATCTACAAAAAACGTATTTTCAAGGGTAGTATATACTGTAACATTTTTGAAGAGGTTATTTAATGCAAACTGCTGAAATCAAAAAAGAAAATGTAATGAAAATGAAAAAAAATGAAAATGATAAATGAAAAATGAAAAAGAAAGATAAGGAATTAATGAAACATTAAGTTTTCCGTTGGATATTACTTTTAACGAATTTGATGAAGTTAGCAAGGTTTACCGACCGGTTTCGCTTTGCTCAAGCATCATCGTGCAAATTGATACTGAAGTAGTAGTACTTAGTATTAATTCGTACCCTGATGATGCTTGAGCAAAGCGGAACCGGTCGGTAAATAAATTAATTAAAACTCGTGGTTTTACGCAATATAAGTGTTTTATTTTTAATTAATATGTCAAACCACAAAATGATTGCTTTTTACAAAAATACAAAACAAATTAACTCAAAAATTAAATACATGATAAGAGTTTCACCGGGGGGTTACACCACTAGCTAGCATATCCCATGCTAGCTACGCCCATGGGACCTATTACTGTATATAACTTTTGCTGGTTCTAGGTCCGAGGATACCATGAAAACGAAAGCTATGCAGTATTGATCACAAGATAGTGTTAGTCATAATCTCATAACATTTACATATTGGTCATCAAACAGTTTTTTAATAAGAACCACAGAGAGGCCTTTTTCATACAAAGATCAAATTGGGAAAATATCTAATAAGAAAATATTCTGGTTCATTGAATTGTTTTTTATATTATCAAATATAGACCTTTAAAGAACTCAATTTTGCATGAGTTTGTGGAGAAATTTGGCATTTTTTGTGTGTTAAATGTAATTATAAAAAAGTAATCTTGCCCTATCTACTGCGCCAATATTAGGTCCTTACATATGAAATTGGCGTTTTGCCGTACTGGCAACTTTGATCTCAAATATCTTCTCTTTGTTTAGGAATTCCAAATTCAAATGTATACAGCTATTTACTCATGTATTTGTGTTTCGAAAATTATAATTCATTTGTTTTTTTCCTTAATTGTTTTTTTTCTTTGCGTCACTTAATTTACAAAATGTAAAACTTGAAATATCGCGTTATTTACGAGTACGAGTTCCACCGTGGCACCAGTGCTGCAGAAACGGCTCGAAGGATTAATGATGTGTATGGCGACGGTGCCACAAAAGAAAACACAGTGCGTTTTTGGTTCCAACGTTTTCGTTCTGGAAATTTCGACCTGCAGAACAAACCCGAATAATGAAGAATTGAAGGCTATTGCGGAAGCGGATCCATCGCAAACCACGTCCGAGTTAGCTGCAGGCTGCGGTGTTAGTGATAAAACTGTTTTAATCCACTTGAAGCAAATTGGGAAGGTGAAAAAGTTTGAAAGGTGGGTACCTCACGAATTGAGTGAAGCAAATCAACAAACGGTTAGAACGCTAGACCATACACTGCACAATAGACGACTACCAAATTAGAGGAGCTTCAATTGGAACGTCTAAGACATCCACCGTACTCTCCGGACCTTGCCCCTACAGATTACCAAATTTGGATAACTTCTTGCAAGGGAAAAAATTCAACTCCGAGGGGGCAGTCCAAACCGCCTTCAAAGATTTTATTGATTCCCGTTCGAATGGTTTTTTTAGTAAAGGAATCGATGAACTACCTATGAGATGGCAAAAGTGCATAGATAGCAATGGTACATACTTTGATCAAAATAAATATATTATATTAAAAAAAATATCGACTTTATGTTCCTCCCGTACAAAACGCCAATTTCATATGTGAGGACCTAATATAATGAAAAAAAAATAAACATCATAAAAAAGGGTTTTTTTGTTTATAAATTCAAATTTATATTCGACAAATTTGTGTTCCAACATTAAGTCGGTCATTTGTTATTAAAATCCAATCAAAAGATTTTTTTTAATAATTTGTATTTTAATAGTTATCATAAACTCGCAAATAATTGCCAAAGTGGCCTCTAAAATTACGAAAAATATTTATTCACCCTTACGTACATTTTTTTTTTTAATTAGTTTTTTTTGGTATTTTGACCTAAAATTCAAATTTAATTTTATTATGAAAAAGGCCGCACAACCTTTCCCCTTAATAAAAAAACCTACAGTTATAAATAGGTGTGGGCTTGGTTGAAGTAGAATAATGTACCATGCAAATTATTGGTTGTTGTAAGAGTAATTTTGAGGATAGCAAAGAGAAAGGTATGAGAGAATAAATGGTAATAAAAAACCGCACAATTTAAATACGCCACGAAAATATAGGCAGGGGTATGATGCGCCATTTTGTAATTTTGTTACTGCCCACCATTAAATTTGCGATGTAAAAAATAAAATCTACAAATATCGTTTCAATCTTTAATTAAATTAGTGTGGAAATTAATTGGTTGTGGAAACAAATGCAGAAAATTTTGATGAAAAGCTTTTAGATAGCATTTTTTTTAAATGATCCAAATGAACAATAAATACCTTACAATTAGGGAGGCGGGTATGGGTACCGCCGCGCTGCCCCAGAACAATTCATTGGATAACCAACACCTCTGTCATAGACAGTCTAGCGTGTGTCGCTCTCCATAGAGAGAAAAAAAGGCCTTATATTTAAACGCCCGGGGTCTCAAAAGTTTCGTATGATCTGTAGCTATTCGAAAACGTAAAAGTAAATAAAATTATTGTTCACTATTAGCCCGCTAAAATGGCCGGAAGTTTTGAAAAAAAAATAGATTTCGTTTTTTTCTAAACGTATGTGATGTGTTGATTAAAAATATAAAAGGGGAAAATAACACTTTTTCTGGATAAAATCAGAATTCTTGTAGACTTACTTGTATTCGTACACTTGAAATTTTTTTTCATTTTTGTCAGTTATATGCATTTTTTAATAATAAACAAACGTTAAAAGGTTAAATTACTGAATTTTTTTTTAATAAAAATTAAAAAAAAATGGTTTTAGGTTTGTTTACTGATTTTCAATGCATTTTAGCGGGCTAATAACCATTTAAAAAAAAAATTAAATGCAGTTCTCATTTTCTTTGTAAGATGCAACTTTTGAGACCCCGGGCGTTTCTGAATTCAAAAGTTGAAATAATTGATACACCCTAATAGACACCCCAAGAGGGTCGCTTACATCTGGTGACTTAAAAGGGATGCTCGGGTTCACAGGTTTATCCACGTGTAGGTGGCGTATGCGTCTAGCCACCAGCGGGTCGGGCCGGATCGGTTGAGGGAGGCCATTTGAATTCTCCAGCCGTACTCTTTCGACCCATCATCGTGCACCGCAGTGGAGGTAATGAATTCATACGTTCGTCACTTCAGGACACATTGACGCCCAGATTCCTACCCACCCCTCATACTTTTTCCTTCCCACAACTTCCTCTACTTCCTTTCCCTAAAAATTACCCTCAACACTGCACACAGAATCCCCAAACTTCCTTCTTAAGGTAAATTGTTTTCCTCAGGGCCTCCTGGAAATATAAATGTGAGTTTCCTGTCCAGCGATAATGATCTCTGCGGTCGGTTAAACTGGATAGGCAGAGTGGTTGATTTTGGCGTGCAGGACCCGGCTTAATTTTTTCGTGAACAGGACATTATATATGTATAACTCAATGAAATGCTTTGCCCTTCTTTGCGAAGTGGATCAGTTTTACTTTCATTTGTTCCGAATAAACGACATGGTTTCAATAAGGTGTTGTTTAACGCCCCGGGTTGCCGTTGCATAAGAAGAAATTGCACCAGATTATGGGTTTACGAGGTTTAATGCTTGTACCGAACAACCTCTGAGTGCTCTCTGCATTTCGATTGTCCAGTTGATTAGTCAGACATCTCGACATACTGAGTTTTGAGATAATTAAGAAAGCAACATTCGGATGCTCGCTACATATCAAATATATACAATATGTTAAATACGCTATAAAATAACACCGGGAGGCGTAACGGTCCGGTACATTAGAGAAAGTAAATTATAATATAATAGAATCTAAATTTTTCGCACAGTCATTTCCAATTTTGAATATGACAGTTAAATTAAAAACAAATTTGAGTTCATTTAACTAGATTTCACGCAGGGTTACAATTTGGGAGGCGGATATGGGTACCGCCGCGCTGCCCCGAGAACCATTTATTGGATAACAAACACCCCGGCCATAAGTCCCCCCATGGTTTATAACCTTTGCTGATTTAGGAGGGGTTCTAGGGTTCATGGGGTGAGGTTCGAATTGGTCATGGTTGCGAATTCATTTTATCATCCACTGCGTGGCGCGCCGGATCGGTAGAGACATGTTGAGGAAGACCTAGCCCAGACCTCTCCAGCCGGACTCTCTCGACCCCTCGCTTTGCATCGCAGTGGGAGGGATGGATTCATACGTCTAGGGGTAGGGGTTGACCCCTTGATTCTTACCTACACCACATACATTTTCCTCCCCAGAACTTTCTCTTCTTCCTTTCTCTAAAAGAACTCTCAAAACAGCATCTTCAAAGATGACACAGGCTTTGAGAGATTTTTTTTTCTTTAGGGCCTCCTGTGTGGAATTAATCTAAAAAAAAATTAAAAGCGTTGTACGTACGCTACTGTACGTGTAAAATATTGGTTTGATATCTGATAGGAGATTTTTTATGTACACATCTTCTTCCTCTCTTCACTACCTTCAGCCTTAAAACATACCCCAATTGGGGATGCCATAGTCTCACTGTTACGATTCTTGTGTGGTATTAACGTAAAAAAATCCAATTAGAAGATGACTCATGTAAAATTCAAAGCAAATTTGAGTTAATTGAATTAGATTTCAAGTAGCACGTACAACCAATACCAGTATGCTTGATACTGTCAATCGTCAGCTCCTTCTGTGAAGGTACTATCTCCTATGATATAATAAAAAAAACCTAAGTTGGTTGAAATTGCTAAGCGTTTTCAATAAGAACTACCTCGTCCCAACATACACACCTTTCGCAGTCATACGAACCAATAATAATAAAATTATTACTGTCTCTAAGCGAATTCTAACGTAATACTTACAGAAATAAAATTAGTCTACGGTTATAGAGCGTGCGGTTTTAATAATTATTGTCTGATCCCGGCCGCCCTATGAGGTGTGTTTATGACAGTAATAAATGTGGCATATCGAATTTCCGTTTATAATTACCATTTAACGGTTTGTTTCATCACCCTTTTACCTTTTGCAGGGGAAATTAATTTCTCGCGTATAAGACCACCGATAATAAATATAAATTCAGTCGATGCCGCTTAATTGGGACACATTGAGTGTCCAAACATTTTGATCCAATTAAGCGGCATTCCCAAATAAGCGACGTTTAAGGACTCCGTGGTCGAGGAGGAAGGCTCTAGACTAGCAATCTGAAGGTCGCAGGTTAAAATCCCGACGCAAATAAATTTTGTTCGTTCAATGTGTGTTATTTCACAATTAATTAATTAAAATAACTTATATAGTATATTCGCGCCACTTTACAGAGTGGAAGATACTCTAAGAATCGCTCTGGTGTAGGACCAACATTCATATTGAAACATTATTTGAAATGGCTTTAGTCGTGTTTGGTAACCAGATACGAATAGCCAGGTACTTCCCCATCTTCCTCGGACACATCTCCCTTCCTTCTCCGCTGCCTTCAGCCTCACAACATACTCCAACCGGGGATACCATAGTCTCACTTACTCTAGATGGGAGCAGTTAAGACTCTTGTAAAAATGTAAAAAATATATTTATTGACCTTTTTATATGTGAACATTTTATTTATTACATCTTCGTGTTCTATCGAATGTGTTTTTAAACTTTTTGAAATGTATGAAAAAATATTTTTTTAAAAAAAATAATTATGTACTTACCTACTAACTACAGATAAAAATATCGACGCTGGGCGTAAAATACCTCAAATGTGATTTTTTAAATTTGATGTGAGTGTAAAAAACACATTTTTATGCAAGAACATGACAGAAGACTTCCTTTATTTTTATTTGTTATGTAGGTTCATTAATAATCATTATTAATATAAGTAAATATTATTTGGATGTCCACACTCCACTTCTTCTTAAACCTTATTTTATTTCTTTATTTCATTTTTGTTTATTATTGTAACCCAATCCTGAAAAAAATGGAATCCCCTTTCCCACGAGATGCGGCTTCCACGGCCGTGCTTTGTACTAAAATTAATTTAGTTTTATTTTACATCGAATTCTGATCAGAATTAGTCCTAATTAAACGAATTGGTGTCCGTGATATCAGAAGTAAATCAGTATTAGTTACTGGTCCTTGGGTTTAGTACCAAATAATAAATAATAATAGTATTTTATTTCAGAACGTATGCAGGGGTAGTGCATTGCAATACATTCCATATTTTGAAATAACAAAAAAAAAAACAAATAACCGGCTGTCCCGATAAACCGGTGTACCAATTAAGCAGAATAGACTGTATATCATAACCGTAACAAATAACATCGCGTGGCTCCGTCGGCGTCGTAAGCGTTCAAAAAGAAGAAAAGATTATTGAAAATGGTTTGAAAAGGGGATATTAATATATGACGAACACTATCTTTGCCCATCTTAGATGCAAGCCACAGATATTATAATACTATAATGTATTGAAAGAGCTTTTAAGTGATGCCGACAGATGCCAGCAGGGAAAATGCTTCTACCGATTGACAACAGGGGTGCCCGAGTTGGAGGTGGCCGTCGGCGGTGGCCGGCCTACAGCTCAGATTCAATTAGCTGCTAGTATGGATAGGTCGTGTAACTTTTAGTAAAATTATTGTAAATACGTAAACTCATAATAAACCAGTTTGTATCAAGGACCTATCGTTATTGAGAAGTACCCCCACAGAACTAAAAGTGTTTGAATGTGAATAAAACCAAACATTACAATTACCAATAACCAGCACATAAATAATAATATTAGGTCCTTACATATGAAATTGGCGTTTTGCCGTACTGGCAACTTTGATCTCAAATATCGTCTCTTTGGTTAGGAATTCCAAATTCAAATTTATACAGTTATTTACTCATATATTTGTGTTTCGAAAATTATAATTCATTTGTTTTTTCCTTAATTGTTTTTTTCTTTCCGTCACTTAGTTTACAAAATGGAAAACTTGAAATATCGCGTTATTTACGAGTACGAGTTTCACCGTGGCACCAGTGCTGCAGAAACGGCTCGAAGGATTAATGATGCGTATGGCGACAGTGCCGCAAAAGAAAACACAGTGCGTTTTTGGTTCCAACGTTTTCGTTCTGGAAATTTCGGCCTGCAGAAGACGGCCGTGGACCAAAGTTGATAATGAAGAATTGAAGGCTATTGTGGAAGCGGATCCATCGCAAACCACGTTTTAATCCACATAAAGCAAATTGGGAAGGTGCAAAAGCTTGAAAGGTTGGTACCTCACGAATTGAGTGAAGCAAATCAATAAACGCGCGTTAGAACGCTAGACCACACACTGCACAACAGACGGCTACCAAATTAGATGAGCTTCAATTGGAATGTCTAAGACATCCACCGTACTCTCCGGACCTTGCACCAACAGATTACCATTTTTTTCGAAATTTGGATAACTTCTTGCAAGTGAAAAAAAATTCAACTCCGATGGGGCAGTTCAAACCGCCTTCAAAGATTTTATTGATTCCCGTCCGAATGGTTTTTTTAGTAAAGGGATCGATGAAATAATTGAGTGAAGCAAATCAATAAACGCGCGTTAGAACGCTAAACCACACACTGCACAACAGACGGCTACCAAATTAGATGAGCTTCAATTGGAATGTCTAAGACATCCACCGTACTCTCCGGACCTTGCACCAACAGATTACCATTTTTTTCGAAATTTGGATAACTTCTTGCAAGTGAAAAAAAATTCAACTCCGATGGGGCAGTCCAAACCGCCTTCAAAGATTTTATAGATTCACGTCCGAATGGTTTATTTTTAGTAAAGGGATCGATGAACTACCTATGAGATGGCAAAAGTGCATAGATAGCAATGATACATACTTTGATTAAATAAATATATTATATTTAAAAAAATCGACTTTATGTTCCTCCCATACAAAACGCCAATTTCATATGTAAGGACCTAATATCATAATATGGAAAAATGTGAAGTAAATAAATTTATTACCAAAGTCGTCATCGATTCAAACAATGAGCGCACTATTATATGTTTTTAAAATAGCACTGCTAAAAATATAATAAAAATAATTAATTGCATTAAATTGATCTGCAAATAGATTAATAATGCTCATTATAAGTATAATAATAATTATCAAATATTATTCGTTTGGGATTTTTTCTACACTGAATTTGCAATAATTCACCATTTAATTAAATGTTCTGCTTGAGATGATACGAGTTCATTGACTGTAAATTTGTGGGTAATGACTTGATCAGTACAAGGTAATGATGATGAAAGAACTATTGGAAGGGTTATTGTAGGTAATCAATAGAAAGTAGGTACCTGCCAATTTATTATGAACTCTTAATACTTTTATAGCCGTCTAAGAAAAGAAGAAAAGAAAAGCCTACCTGCAAAACGGATTGTAATTTTTTTAGTAATAATAATAACAATATTTGGATGATTTGTACGACACATGAAATCAGAAAAAGGTACGGTCGCATGTAGGAATTGAACTCGGGCCCTGTCTTGTAGGGGCTCTGCTTTTGGCTAATTTATTTTATTTTATTTTTTTTATTATTCATCTTTATTAGTTTTGAGTTACAATTTGTTTTATTCTATGCCTGTCTCACTAGGAGAACCTGTGTTGAGAGCAGGCGCTTAGCATGAGCAGTTTATAATAAGAACACATACAAAGTACAAATAATAACACAATATTACAAGTAACAGTTAATCATCACCGTAAAATTGAAAAAATAAATACTTATAAGTTAGTTTTGATAAAATCTTTGATGTTGGATCTATTTTGGCTGGTAATCCAGGACTTGGTGTCAGATTTATATTTAAGATACATTGTGTTTTGTCTAATTGCCAGTGGAAGTGTATTATATAGTTTTGTTGCAAAGTATCTAAAATTTCTTTGGCCAAAGGTTGTTTTAGCAAAAGGGATAAGTAGGAGATTATGCCCTTTGGTTCTAGTATCGCGAGCAGTTTGGACATTTTTAAGGTAGTTCTGTGTTTGAAGAGGTATGCTAATATGTTTTTGGCATAAATTTGCCTAATGTCCAAGACACAGATTCTCCTAAAGATTTCATCCGAACTGCTTGTGATCGGTAGTTCGATTCTAATCACCGTTAAGGGCCCGCAACCAGGCTCAAAAAGAAGAAGATGGAGAGATATGAAATTACGAATGTTAGAGGAGAGCGCTAACATTTAAAGAGTCAAAATCGATGCGAAAATTGCGAAACGACTCGTTTAAAACAGAGCAAAAATCTCGTGGGAGTATCATTTAAAGAAACATTGTGAATTTTTTCGCAAATATAATTTATAAGATAATAGAAATAGACTTGTTTTTAATAATTTTTGGAGCATACTTTGCGATTTTTTTTCTATCGAGGAAATTTCAAATAATTTGCGTTTCGGCGTGGGCATCTAGATATTATCTTCAAAAATAACATATATTTTGAAGATAATGTCTAGATGTAAGAAATCGGTAGAAATGCGGGTAGCGGCTCCTTAAACTGTATCATACTTTGACTAAGAACTGCCAACATTCATTTTTTGTTGGCTGGTGTATACAATTTTATGTACTATTGCAAGATTCTTACCATTTTTTTGACCCGCTTTACTCATCAAGTTATTTCAAACATAAAAAATAGACCTGCAGAAAAGTCAACAAATATCGCACATTAAAATAAAAATGGATATATTTATCCAAGACACTACCTTGATTGCATTTTATTCGGGAAGATGCAAATATCTTTCAGCAAATATGCGTCAAGAAAATGTAGGCATCGTTGGTAGTTCTTAGTCGAAGTAGTTGGTAGTGGTTCAATTAAATACGACATAAGGGGGGGTGGTATCGAAATAGCTCAGAGGTTGGAGCAAAACTCCGGCAAGATCAAGAATGGGTTCAATTCCTAGATGCGACAGTATCTTTTAATGATTTTTCCGTTTCATTTTTTTTCGTTTGAGAAATACTAATGTCATCTCAATGAACAAAAACAATACTTTTTATTATTAGAGCTCGGAATAACGAATAATCTATGTGGGTACTAAAGCTTCAATTACATTGAGCGAGTTTACAAGCTACTATCTACTAAGTTTAAAAGCGGGTGAATCAGCGAGTGAGATTGTCATGAAGCTCGTAGCTCGTAGGTCGCTGCTATAGCGTCTGTAGCGCCAGTAGCGAGAATATCGACGCCTGGGTGAACTAATTCTGTCAGATGTTTGCCAGTCGAAATCAGTTGTTTATTGGCCGCCATATTGAAAACATAAATAAACCAATCAAGAGTAAGCGGGTAGCAAGTAAAGTTGACGACCTTTCAACTTTTTCGTATATAGTCAACAATCTGCTAGTTAGCAATTAATACGATTACACTGAGCGAGTTTACTAACAGATAGTGAATTTCCTATATTTCCGATAGTAGCTTGTAAACTCGCCCAATGTAATTGAGGCTTAAGACTAGTAAACCAACACACTGGACTGTCATTTTATACATATGCAGGACACGATTTTAAATTAAAATTTAAAAAATATCTAATTAAATGAAGACAATATAAGTGAAACTCAATCGAAAATCTGAAAACAGAAAAATCAGTAAAAGATATTGACACATCTGGGACACGAACCCAGGATCATATATATATATATCAACATATATATATATATCATCATATATATATCAACATCGTGTCCCAGATGTGTCAATATCTTTTTCTGATTTTTCTGTTTTCAGATTTTCGATTGAGTTTCGCTTATATTGTCTTCATTTAATTAAATATTACAATTTGAGGTTTTACTCATAAAGTTAAAATAAAAATAAAAAAAATTAAAAAATATCATTCCTCTACCTCTGTCACAGCTATAAAATCATTCGTATTATATAATATCTATTATATCTTACAACGATACTAGCTAAACGTGCTTCTTTAAAAAAATCCGTCACGTTTGACGCGTCACTGATCTTGAAAACTTTCAGTGTCAGACTGCATCATGAGTCACGATTATAGAAGATTAAAAATCATCGCAGTGAAGCGTCTTGTAATGTCATGGGTGCACCTACACAATATTGATATCTGGTTTACTCGCCTAAAGGAAGGAGATCAAGGAGAGATAATGAATTATCCTGAAGAGGAAGACGCAAGCCAAAACTAAATGTATTCGTAGTATGCCTTACATTGCCTGGAATTTAGGTAATAGGCGTAAAGATCGCTTGGAAAACGAAGGCTAGAGGTCACGATTTCAAGCACAAAAGTGGTATTTATTTATTGAAGTGAAATCCATGAAACGAAAAATAGCGACACTAAAATGTTTTTGGACCACCATGGGACACCCATGTCAGAGACATCTATTCAGTTTCCGGTATTCTTTCAATCACAGTCCTTCCTAAACATGAAATCACAAGCACCACCCTACAAATTACTCAATAATCAACTCACACTAACATCAAGCCACTTTACAATCAAAACATCTACACTCACAAAACTTGAAATAGCAATAAAATCCGCATACCTCAAACACACACTACAAAATATGGGATAAAATCTCTGAACTATGTTGCCTATACACTATATAATACGCTTCCAGATATGTACAAGGGAATCCAGCAAAATAAAAAAATTCAGAGTAAAGCTTTAAAGGAATATTTTTAAATACGTTTACGAGTAAGTATGAAACTACGTAATTTTCTTGTCATGTTCAATTGTCTTGTTTCTTTTTCTCTTCTTTTCTTTTCCATTTAGTTTTAATCATCCATATTTGCATAACCTTGTTCCTTTTTTCTTTAATTTTTTTCTATTGATATTTGTTCTACTCAACTTTTCTTTTATTTTTCGTCTGTATTGTATGCAGGGCTGGGCAAAATACATGCTTTGCTGTAATTGAAATACAGATTACAAAATACTTTTTCGCATGTATTTAAAATATGAAATACAAAATACTTTCAAGTCGTGTATTTGAAATACAAAATACAAAATTCAGTATTTTAACGATTTTTTAATTTCAAATACAAAATACAAATTACAAAATACAAAATACATTTGGTTTTGGTAGAACCTTTAGTTGCAAAAAATTGTCGTAAATGCCCATATCTAAGGGTGCGTTTCCATAGAAGCAAAGCTGAGTAGAATGAAACAGAGACGTGCTAAATTTGACTAATCATATTGCTCAGGAGACACATCTCGTCTCCGCTCCCTTGTAAAGTTTTGTGGTATGGGACTTAGGTGTTAGATTATAATAATTATTATTATAATAACACTTGCTGGTTCCCGGCATGCGTTGCAATGCCATATTCAAAGAAATAAATTGTTTCTCCTTGCATGTCCTTTCCCGTGCGTCCCCGTTCTCCTACTGTATCCCTTTCCCCTCTTGCATTCCCCTTTCACCTTCCCTGCCTACCCACTCCCTTTTCCCGCTCCCCCATCCCGCCAACCCCTCGCGCGTTCCATATATTTAGTCAAAGTACATTCAGTTTTCAAACAACTCGCATGCCAGCTATTACAATTTTTTTAATTAAAATTTTCATTTTTCACATATTACAAATATTCATTTTTCTATATTATAAGAACAATCAATCAAATCTGGTACCTGACATAGGTATCTATTTAAAATATCTATAATTTAAAAAAATCATAGACAATTCTTTTGTTACAAAAGAAACAGCTGCCTGCTAAATTCAATTTCATCAAACGCGCGAACTGTCAAATGTGCGAAGTTAAAATAGTCGTTATGTTTTCTGAAATTATCCAATTTTCTGCATAATTTTCTTATTTTTTCTTTCTGTAAGATCCTTCTATAAAGTATTAGAAAACTTAAAAAAAAAAAATGAAATAGGTTAAGTCATTCTGAAGTTATGGCGTGACCAAGGGAAACAAGAATTCATTTTTATATATAAATGGATGACATTTGTATATAGCAGTTTTGTGTTATTTCACTTCAAGTGCGCTCTACAGTAATTAACTTAAAAATAATCTAGTAATCAGTCAAATTATTCCTATAGTGCTTGATCTAATACTATGATACAAAAATGTATAATACAAAGCAATGACAAGTAGGTATAATATAATAAGATACAAAATGTACAATTACAGTGCTATTATAGCACAGGACAATAATAATAACTAGAATGACGTAAAAAAAATGTACAATATGTAAAGCACTGATAAGGGGTAGTTTTCCTTCCAAACTAGACTCCCCCCGCCCCTTGGTGAGATAAATTTGGCCCACTTCGTTTATTATTTTCAAGTAACGTGAGATATTGCTGGACCCCCCCCTCCTTTTTGAGCTAACTTAATTAATGTATCCCCCTAAGAGAACTACAAATAATCATTAGTAAGAGTGCTATAGCAATGGACAATAGTACAGAATTCTAACGTTTTTAGTCTATGTTTTATCTATGTGTGTTTATTTTTCATTATCATTATAAAGATTGCTAAATGTATTTTGAAGCCATAAGTATTTGAAATACAAATTACAAAATACATCAGCACCACGTAATTGAAATACCAATTACAAAATACATTTTTAGGAAGTAATTGAAATACAAATACAAAATACGTATTTGTATTTCAAATACGTATTTCAATTACAAGTATTTCAAATACTGCCCAGCCCTGATTGTATGTGAAACTTATATTTTTAATACCTAAATTCCTATGTAAAATTGTAACTATTTCCTCCCACCCATGAATTGTATGTTCCTCCTGTCCTAAAATGAGTTAACTCATCGGAATTGCTCTGGTAAGAAATAAAAACAATAAAAAAAAGGTTTAGCTTGCAAGAAAATGAGATATAAAATAATTGGTCTCCTCTTTGTGGGGAGTTTCTTAGCCTATCGGTCTTCTGTTTGTGCGGTGCCTTGTAGGTTCCCAACTATTGTCTACTATAGTTTTTAAAAGAATCGAAATCCATCTCTGGATCTCTCTAATTGTCTCCTTTTCTCTCTGTCAATCTTTCCCCCCAAAACGGAGTGGGGAATAACAATAGAATCCACTTTGAAGATGTTTCGTTACTCGTTAATTACCACAAGGGCGCTTGTCATAGGAATTTCTCAGCTATAATGGGAAAAGTCATAACTGCCGTATAAAAATGGTTTTACTATTAAATGGCCTTCATAGTCGAGGAGTATGGCTCTCAACTAACGATCCGGAAGTCGCGGGTACCGGCGAGCGCAAGTAAATTTTATTTGGTTGATTTGTGTTATTTTACAATTTATTCATTTAAAATAATATTTTGCATATTTGTGGCACGTTTCAGAGTTGAAAATACTCTGTATTTTTTGGTGTACGACCACCATTTATAATTGAAACATTTCTTGAAATGGCTTTAGCTGTGACTATATCTGAATCCAAGTACTTTCCCACCGTCCTCTTCCCCATCTCTTTTCTCTCCCTACTACCTTTAGCCTTACAACATATCCCAATTGGGAATGCCATAGACTCACTGCCTACAAACGGTTTTCAATTCAATTTAGAACATTACAAAATTGTTCATTTAATGGCGTTTTTAAATACTTTTGATTGGTAGAAGTTGGGACTTTTGTGCGACATTAACATAAAAAAATAGTAAAATATAACCATAATAAGCTATAGCATATTTGTGGCACTTCCAGGGTGCACGACCATCATTCAGAATTGAAACTTTTCTTGAAATGGCTTTAGCCGATATTCTCCCCCACCTTCCATTTCCCCATCTCCTTCCCCTCCCCACTACCTTCAGCTTCACATCATACCCCAATTGGGAATACCATAATCTCACAGGCTCCAGACGGAGCAATTGTAACCCTTGTGCGGTATTCACGTTAAAAAATAAAACGAGTGTGCTTTAGACTTCAGATCACACGAGTGAAGTAAAACTACAAGACAAACCTCGCCCAATGAACCGAGATATCCCTGCCAAGTTACCAAACGTAATGAACGGGGTGACCTATGACCTAGAGGTTACATATGACATTGGAGTGAAATATGACCATGGAGTGACCTACGACCTTGGGGTGACCAACGACCTTGGGGTGACCTACGACCTTGGGGTGACCATCCTTATCCTTATCCTTATCCTTATCCTTATCCTTATCCTTATCCTTATCCTTATCCTTATCCTTATCCTTATCCTTATCCTTATCCTCATCCTCATCCTCATCCTCATCCTCATCCTCATCCTCATCCTCATCCTTATCCTTATCCCTATCCCTATCCCTATCCCTATCCCTATCCCTATCCCTATCCCTATCCCTATCCCTATCCCTATCCCTATCCCTATCCCTATCCCTATCCCTATCCCTATCCCTATCCCTATCCCTATCCCTATCCCTATCCCTATCCCTATCCCTATCCCTATCCCTATCCCTATCCCTATCCCTATCCCTATCCCTATCCCTATCCCTATCCCTATCCCTATCCCTATCCCTATCCCTATCCCTATCCCTATCCCTATCCCTATCCCTATCCCTATCCCTATCCCTATCCCTATCCCTATCCCTATCCCTATCCCTATCCCTATCCCTATCCCTATCCCTATCCCTATCCCTATCCCTATCCCTATCCCTATCCCTATCCCTATCCCTATCCCTATCCCTATCCCTATCCCTATCCCTATCCCTATCCCTATCCCTATCCCTATCCCTATCCCTATCCCAATCCCTATCCCTATCCCTATCCCTATCCCTATCCCTATCCCTATCCCTATCCCTATCCCTATCCCTATCCCTATCCCTATCCCTATCCCTATCCCTATCCCTATCCCTATCCCTATCCCTATCCCTATCCCTATCCCTATCCCTATCCCTATCCCTATCCCTATCCCTATCCCTATCCCTATCCCTATCCCTATCCCTATCCCTATCCCTATCCCTATCCCTATCCCTATCCCTATCCCTATCCCTATCCCTATCCCTATCCCTATCCCTATCCCTATCCCTATCCCTATCCCTATCCCTATCCCTATCCCTATCCCTATCCCTATCCCTATCCCTATCCCTATCCCTATCCCTATCCCTATCCCTATCCCTATCCCTATCCCTATCCCTATCCCTATCCCTATCCCTATCCCTATCCCTATCCCTATCCCTATCCCTATCCCTATCCCTATCCCTATCCCTATCCCTATCCCTATCCCTATCCCTATCCCTATCCCTATCCCTATCCCTATCCCTATCCCTATCCCTATCCTTATCCTTATCCTTATCCTTATCCTTATCCTTATCCTTATCCTTATCCTTATCCTTATCCTTATCCTTATCCTTATCCTTATCCTTATCACTCCCCAAGTCAAGCATGCCTAAAGGCCCGACCGTTCGCCTAGCAATCGATCACCGTTCGCATCGATTACCGTTCGCATGACATTTTCGTGACAATCACCAGTTTTTGTAACGCATTCACCAGCTTACCGTAAATTTCAAATTTTTTTATTTTTGAAAATTTTTAAAGCAAATTACATTTACGAATATCATGCAAGGTTAATGGTAATCATTATTTTCTAAAAAAGTACTTAATTTAAGAGTAAGGTGCAAATTACGGCGTTTAAATTACCCGTTTGGCAGATGCATAATAATTCAGAAAGAAAACCTATCATTAAAATATTCAGGTCAGTTATCAAGTTATTCGATAACAAGAACACTACTTGGTTGTGAACCGCCGAAAATTATGTTTGACGGACAAACGCATTTGCCGAATTTTTAAAGCATGGCCAAAACTAAAATTATGGTCTTGGATTTATATTCTTCATTGTAATAAATTGTATTATGCATCTATGTATTTCCCAAGTACACAGATGTGAAGGTTGTATCTAAGTTAATTTTGATAGACTGTTAACCTTCTTGATTCTAGACGCGGGTTCAATCAACTAGACAACGCTTTTAAAATAATAAAAGTTAACTCTGAAATGATTACTTGCAATATAAATGTGTTTAACACTTACCACGAAATCAATTAATATGGAATCAACGAATTATAAACAACTGTAGAGGTTGCTTTGTAACAATGAAAGTTAGTGTGCAAATAAATGAAATATTTTCAATGTTAAATGTATTTTAAAATATGTCTACTTTTTAAAATTCCTTTTTTTTCTTGGTTGAATGAATGCATGCCGCGGTACTTTTGATGTGGAAAATAATTCCTTTCCGATATCCGGTTGAGCTGAAACTTGTCAGACAGACTCGTTGTCGATGACGATGCATTCATCTTTGGTGGCAATCACACGCACACACGTGGACAAACGCATTTTTCTAAAATTCGAAGAAAGGCAACAGATATCGGTGTTACTGG
This sequence comes from Limnephilus marmoratus, assembly GCA_917880885.1. Lineage (NCBI taxonomy): Eukaryota > Metazoa > Arthropoda > Insecta > Trichoptera > Limnephilidae > Limnephilus > Limnephilus marmoratus. The sequence continues at coordinate 47,987,484 of OU862922.1, forward strand.
ATAGGAAAATTCAAATCTTAGTCAAACCAATTTTTTATTTTTTTTATGGACATTTGAAATCAGATTTATTATAGTAAAAAACTTTGTTATTAAAAACATTCAGGAATTTCAATTACAAATTTGATTTCTTGATTGAATGAATTCCGCGGATTCTTGGCAGTAGTGGAAGTTAATCCTCTTCCGGACATCAGATCAATGGACTAGTTGTCGACAACAATGCATTGTATCAACTTTTGGTGGCAAACACGCACACGCATTTTTCTGAATTCGACGAAATTAATGCACTTAATACAAATTAAAGCACTATTACAATAGCTTTAAGAATTCGTTTTAACTTCAATAATACACTCAATGCAGCGTTTTTCACAAACGTCAGTCGTTCAGAAGAAAAAAAATAATAGCCTGTTTGAAAGGAATTCTTTATTTTATACAGATTATTATTCATTTATCTTCTACAGATCATTCCAAATTACGTTAAAATGTACTATATATTTGTAGATATATCTCAACCTGACGCTGTTTTTATTTTTAAATTGTTATATAGAAATATTGGGAGTCAACGATTTACGATAAGTGAACAACGTGCGATTGCAAAACGGCTGGCATTTGATAATATTTAAATTGATTGTCAAGTCATTGAATGACCCGATATTAATATACGGTAAATTGATTCGCCGTGCGGTAAGGGTGATCGCTTTTAAAATATGGATTGTGCAGGAGATAAGCTCATTGTGTCATAATTTTTTAATTCTCTGTGCTGGGCGTTTTTACTTGGTTACTTTTTTCATTGGATATTTGATTGATTGAATCAGTAAATCTCTTGAAAGTTGAGCCTTTGCTTTAACAATATGTTTTGAAATGTCAATTTGATTACGAAAAAGTTAGACGTATTATGAAACAATGTATTTATTTTAATAAATGGCTGATTAGTGGTTAAAATTTTCGAGTGTTAAAACCTCTCCCATAGGCACCCCAAGAGGTTCGTTACTTTTGTTCGCTAAGCAGAGGTGCCCGGGTTTCTGCGTTGAGGCTTATTCATGTCCTGGTGGCGGATGCGTCTGCCCACCATTTATGTGGCGGGCTGGATCGGAAGAGTTCGGATGAGGGAGACCTTTTGACATCTCCAGCCGAACTCTCTCGACTTCATCGCCCTGCATCGCAATGGGAAGGATGGATTAATACGTCACTCCTGGACACACCTACTCCCAGCCTTTCTATCCACCTCTCATGCCTTTTTCCTTTCCAGGACTTCATTACCCTCCACACAGCATTGCCAAAGATGACACAGGCCCTGAGGGGAATTAGTTTCTTCAAGGCCTCCTGTGTGGAGTTAAAAAAAATGTTACGGACGTTATCGATCATCCCCCTCTTTCTCAAGCGTCTTGTTTGAAAATGAAAAGACAAAAGATACTAGAACGATCACGTCACGCACGATCTTACGCTGGGACTAATACAGAGGTTCCCAAACTTTTTTTCTCGTAGACCACTTTCAAAATTTTACTGGTTTCGGTGGACCTCCTGCTATATTTCTATAATATTCCCAAAATTTGTAAAAAAATGTGAAGATTAGATCTAACGGTGGAAATTTGCGTCGTGGCTGAGTTCCAACCCTAAATTCGTAGTGGATAAAAAGAAAATTAGTATATTTTCTTGTGTTCCATTTATTAAAATAAAATGATTAGAAACTTTATTTTTTCAGGCACGTTGACTAAAATAAAGCAAAAAAATTGTAAAGTTATTTTTTTGCGCTTTCTGTTAGGATTGCATGAACTTCATTGACTTCAATATTTTTTTCTAAAAATCTGAAAATAAGAATTTTTAAGCTTCAAAATGCTTTTTTTAAAGTCTCAATACGACCATTTTTCACCGAAATACAACCTGTCAAAAATTTGTTAATTTTTTGCTCACTTACTTTTTTTGAGTAGTACATTATTATCTGCCTACATTGGTAGGTAAAGCTGAGCCAACATTTTTGTTCTTTACTATCGAAACCAAATAAATTTTCGTGGACCCCCACTTTTGAACCCCCATTTTTTTGTCACGCAGACCCCCATCGAGTCTCCCGTGGACCCCTAGGGGCCCACCTGGACTACTTTGGGAATCACTGGACTAACATATAAACTCGAAGCAAATGTGGTTTATGATATCTAAGGAATTAAAGACCTATAAACCATTTCTTTAAAATTAATAACAATTACAAAACTTTGCGAATTGCCCAACTGAAGCAGAAACAGTGTGATACTAGTTTTACGGCGTAATAGAAATGTGATGCAATTATTGTTTTGTCTTGTTTTAAAATATTTGTCCGAATGTATGTAGGCCAAGTCAAGAGCGGACACGAATAAAATATTCACTATAGATGTTACAGAGCTGGACCATTCTTTTTCGGACAACAAATAATACTTTTTTGAACTATAATACAAAGGTACGTATGAAACTCCAGGCCCAAAAGTGTCACTGACAAATTTATTTTTTATTTATTATTATTAATTCAACATTACTAATTACATTACATTGGTGATGTACCGTGTCTGTCTCACTAGGAATTTCTGGGTCGAGAGCTGACGCAGTTTATCATAAGTACATCAGAGTAAATAAATAATTACACAGTATTAGATTTAAGGCTAACTACGCACTATGCGGTTAGCCGGAATGCGGTCAGCCGTCCGGTTAACCGCAGTCAAAAATATGTATGAAAAATTAGTTTTTATGCGCACTATCATGCGGCTGCCGCTATACCGTTGCGGTCGCTCTTAGGGCAGGTACGCACTGACCGGTTTGCCGCAACGCGGCTGCACGTCCGGCTAGCCGCAGGACGCGTTTTGCAACTGCGGCCAGCAGAACTTTGAAGAACTTTTAATCATTTTAAGAACCAGTATAACCAAACATGATAAAAAAAAAAAAACAAAAAAAAAACGCAAACTACTAGCAACCGTGTAGTGTGTATAGCAACCGTCCGGATGGCCGTCACTCGGGCCGCAGCGTTGCGAGCGACCGCAACGGTATAGCGGCAGCCGCATGACAGTGCGCACAAAAATTAATTTTTCATACATACTTTTGACTGCGGTTAACCGGACGGCTGACCGCATTCCGGCTAACCGCATAGTGCGTAGTTAGCCTAAGAGCGACCGCAACGGTATAGCGGCAGCCGCATCATAGTGCGCATAAAAACTAATTTTTCATACATATTTTTGACTGCGGTTAACCTGACGGCTGACCGAATTCCGGCTAACCGCATAGTGCGTAGTTAGGGCTATAGCGCACTAGCGACCTGGCAGCGCGGCCATGACGCGCGGCCTGGCCGCAGGGGTTGCGATTTGCAACGCGGCCAAAACCGCGGCTACGATCGTCAGTTGCATATACAGCGCGCTTCAAAATGGACGTTGAGGAAATAGAAGTGCTTTTGTATCTTATAAGTAAGAAGCGGAAAAAGAAAGACACGTTGTATATTCCCCCGACTATTGAAGGAATACCTCCCTGCCAGCCTTCAAGAGGAAATAGAACATCTACACAAAACAGAGATCTATTTGCTGACTACTTCGTGGGTGAAGGACAACTCCCGTGGCAAAATCGAGTAGCTCTGAGAGCACAATAAAATAAACATTACTTACGGAGTTCGTTTTTTTCTGTTATTGTTAATTTTTCATTACCAAATATTTCTATGATCTCTTCCCACATCATCCTTTTTAAGTCTCGGTTGGCGTTGTCTTCACAGGACATGTCCCGCAACGCCCACCTTGTCTCAATCTCGGTTATAAATCTTTCCGTGTCGAAAGACATCGCGATGAACACAAATCACGCTGTAACTCCACAATACGTGCGGCCGCCGCGGCTAGTGCGCGCACATTGTTGATTTAACTACAATGCAATAGATCTCAGTGGCCGCAGCGGCCAGCGACTGAACACGGGCCGCAAATGCGTCGCTTCGATCTCGCTGGCCGCCGCGGCTTGGTGTGGCCGCTGGCCGCGTGTGGCCAGGTGCGCGTGCTCTATGGCGATTTCATATTAATGTATCTATCTCGATGGCCGCCGCGACCTGGCCGCTGCGGCCTAGCCGCTAGTGCGCTATAGCCCTTAGCCTTAGCGCTGCGGCCCGAGAGACGGCCATCCGGACGGTTGCTATACACACTACGTGGTTGCTAGTAGTTGGCGGTTTTTTTTTGTTTTTTTTTTTTTTTTTATCATGTTTTGTTATACTGGTTCTAAAAATGCTTAAAAGTTCTTCAAATGATTTCTGACTCATTCTAGTGTATCCAAAAAACTTGTCATCATGCTTTTTGAGCTCTCCAAAAAATATTTCAAAATGTTTAGTATCATTTCGTGTTTGCAAATAAGGATGCACCCAGTACATTTTTCTTTGTTTCTTTTGCTTTATATAGCGTAAGTAAATATAATAAATAGCTGCGACTTCTTCAACGTCCATCTTGAGAATGGGCCAATCAATCGCGAAACCGAAGCGTTTTCATCCGCACTTTCCGGTTGCGACTACGGCTAACCGCCATCCGGCTGGCCGCAGTTGCAAACCGCGTCCTGCGGCTAGCCGGACGTGCAGCCGCGTTGCGGCAAACCGGTCAGTGCGTACCTGCCCTAAAAGAAGAGACAATCAGCATAGTACCTTTAGAAATATATAAACAGATTGTAATAAAATCGTTGGTATTTGATCTGTCTTGGCTGATGATCCAAGATTTGGTCGCAACCAAAGATATTCTAATAAAGAAGAGATATGCTATGGTATCCGCGCAACTGTCGCCGGACTACGCGCTAATTAGCGTAGTTTTCATACAAAAAGAATTTGTTCATTTCGTTGATTTTTTGAAAATGTGCATTAATATTGGTTAACAATATATTTTGAATAAGGAAAGAATTCGTACATTTAGTTAAACGTTCGTTTGGTTTATTCGTTAATTATTTGTTCTTTTAGTTTATTTGTTAATTGGTAAACAATATCGGCGACACCCGGAAGCGCAGACCCACATAGTAAAAACAGCAGATAGCACATCTACGCAACTGAGACAAGAACCCAGAACCTCTCCTCTATCCGGGACGTGCGTTTACCAATTCCGCCAGGACCATTATCTTTTTCTGTTTTTCTGTGTCTTTTTCTCTTTCATATTTTCGTTTAGATTATTATTATTATCTTCTTCTTCAATGATATATTACATTGATGGGAATAACTTTCAAAAGTTATAAAAAAAGAGTTTTTCTTATAAAAAAAATGATAATTTTTTATGGTAAAATCATGCTAATCGGATATCTAAACACAAAATAATTTGAAATGTCTGTAGATGTATACCAATTAATAATAAAGCATAGTAAAATAACGCTTTATCTTAAAGATTATTATCGAACTTAATTTGAACGCGAGCTATTCCCGCCCGAAGCTACGCAAACATTATAATGATTCAGTATTTTGTCATGAGGGTATTCATTGGATTGTTCTAACGGTATTTGAAATTCACTTACGAGAAAAGCAAAGAATGAACCAAAATGTCTAAAGTGACTACTCGGATAGTCAATAGAAAAGGACTCTTTTTAAAACTACTATTATATGGTTCGTTCGCTGGTGCGCTGTCCACTGTCCACTGGTCAGCCTGGGTGATCGCCGGGTCGCGTTAAGATCATTCGAAATGTAATTTTTTGGATTTTATTTCTGGAAATGTTAATTTCTTTTATGTTTAAAGAATTCAATCATTTTGGTGAAGACAAAGCATCGACTGTTATTTCCCTTAGTAGGTTTCGGGTGTAACTGGTGGGGACTGTCCCCACTGTCCCCCTGTGAAAAACCGCCACTGCATATCTCCATATGTGTCTATTATTTATCGACTGCCTTATAATTGTTGGCTGGAAACAAGAGCCAACTACCGTTTCCAAGTATTTTCACTATTAAATGTTTTGTTAAAGTTTCGCTTCTACCGCGTGCTAACTGCTTTTCATTATTTTACTTAAACTAGATGTCGAACCATTAGGCAATCTGATGTGTATTTGTCTTTTTTTACATTAGCTCCACACTTCAGGGCTTTCTGGCCCTGAGGAAATCAATTTCCCTTGGGGCCTATATCATCTTTGAGGATGCTCCATGGAGGTTTTTTTACGGAAAAGAAGGAGAGGAAGTTCTAGGAAGGAAAAAGATATGAAGGGTGTGTAGGAATCTAGGAATCAGTGTTACAAGGAGTGTCGGACGTATGAATCCATCTCCCCAACTGCGATGCAAGGCGATTGGTCAAAAGGCCTCCCTCTACCAGTCCCTCTCGATCGCAGTGGGTGGGCAGACGCATCCGCCGCCAAGATCTAGACAAACCTAACCCCATGAACCCGCCTCCCCTGCTAAGTCACCAACAGTAAAGTTAAACGCAGCAAACCACATGGCATGACCTATTTCAGAGGGCATCCTTGACAATAAATGGTTCCCCGGACAGTGGTACCTATAAATTCCTATTGAAATTCCTCCCAAATTAAATTATCATGAATACGCATAAATTTTATTACGCACAGGGTCATGCATGCAGGGATAATGGAGGGTCTAGAATCGTTTAAATTATTGCTTCCTTTAAAAAAAAATGGATTCTTAACTTTAATTTGTAAAAGAATTTTAAATCTCTCGACTCGGTCCTGCCCCGAACAGCTTCAGTGCGCACCACATCTCATGATTTATTTCAATAGACTTACTCGAATGCTCATTTTTAAAAAGATAAAATCTTGAATCGCCATGCCCAAACATGATTCGACACGGCAGAAAGCAACGATATATTAACTAAGTACGTGTATCGGCTAGGAGCTCGTGTCCCTAAATATCAATAATTTTCAGACGGATTGTAATGACCTCTGTGGCTGAGTGGTTAAATCCTTGACTTCGGGTTCGAAGATCTCCGATTCAAGATTTGGCCTAGCAAAATGAAAGAACAAAACCATATTGATAGTCAGAAGTTTGTCCGGTATTATAAAATAATTGTAAAAAACACCGCTGTGAATTATCATACCGTACACCACCTACACCACATATATATGATTGAGTTATGTTTTAATATAGTGAATATCGCACAAAATGAACCGCTTATTTCGTAGAATCCGAACAATTCATTTTTTTGTTTATTAGGTTTTATTTTTTTTCATAATTTTTTTTTGATATTTGTTTTTTTTTTTAAGGAAAGACAAACATTCCAGGGTTACGAATAACCTGACAACTTTTGAAAATCTTCGACTACCAATACCGTAGGCGGAAAATGATGCTTGGGTCGTGATGGAGGACTTGACCAGCCGAGGATTCGAACACGCGAAGCCTGGGTGGGAGCCAAACGTTCAATTCAGCCACTGAGCAGTCTATTCGTAATAAATAATTTTCTGAAAAGTTCTGTGAAAGTTTTATCCGAGTTCTGCTTTTATTTCGTTCTGTTGAACAACTTTCTCCACCCTTTGTGTCAAGTCTTATATTTTTTGTAACCTATGTCTTGTTTCAATTATTTTATGTTTTCTGTATTTTTTCAACTCCATACTTTCATTGTACCTAATTTAAAAAAATATGTCTTGCATTATACGCGTTAGCTATGCCCGTTTATTATGCCCTATGGGCGTTTAAATAAAAAAGATAATGATAACAGAACTTGAGTAGAAATTTCACAGAACTTGAAAATTAACTTTGATATTTGATGACTTGTTCAAATTCTGTGAAACAACTGATCCTAAAATTTCTGTATTACATACTGCACTTGGAATAATTCAACAATGTAAGTTGAATTAAAAATAAACTCTTCAAATATTTATTTGTTTAATTATTAACGCCCTTTTTAGGGGAATTTACAGAGGATTTTTAATTAAAATGTATAATTTTTTTATTGTAAAAATTATACACTGTTATACATAACTGAACTGCCTCAGAAACAATCTCTTGAAATTATTTAATGATGAATAAGATGTCCACTGACTCGGAATAATTATTTTCCTCCATTTATTCTGGGAAATGAGAAATAAATATGATTGTTACTCCAAGAATTTCTGCACTGAAATAAACCCCGACCTCTAGTGGAATCCGAAAGTATAATAAGCTCTCTACCAGAAATATTTCCGTTAGTAACTAATCACCAGTAAACTAAATCATATTAATGTGTTCAATTAATTACCGGGTATTGTTAATCCAAGGAAGTCATTGATATTATTATATTAACATTATGACTTTATTGCATTCCATAAATGCCATGCGAAATTACTGATAACCTTAATTTTAATGATTTAACTTTTTTAAGTACTTCTATTCTTTGAAACTACGGCCTTCATGACGCACCTATAGATATAAAGGATGTTGATTCGCTTAATGATACTGGTTGCTTTTTTCAGAGACGAGAACCAAAATTTAGTTCTTTTTTTTTTTTTAAAGAAAGACAAACATTCCCGGGTTACGAATAACCCAACAATGTTTGAAAATCTCCTACTACCACCACAGAAAGCCGAAAATGTCGCTTGTGTTGTGATGGAGGACTTAGCCAGCCGAGGAACCGAACACGCGACGCTCGAGTGGGACCCAAGCACTATGCCCACTCAACTACTGACAGGTCTTTGAGTTCCAGTTTTACTTACAGTTCATGGAAAATACCACCCGACAATACCACATGATGACCGGCGTGGTCTAGAGGTACCTAAGTCTCTTGACTCGCAATCCGAAGGTCGCGGAACCGAATCCAGGCGTGGGAAAATAAATTTTATTTGATTAATTTGTTTTATTTGACAATAAATTCAATTTAGTATATTTGTAGCACGTTCCAGAGTGGAAGATACCTACTCTCAGTTTCGCCCTGGTGTAAGACCACCATTCAGAATTGAAACGTTGCTTGAAATGGCATTATCGGTGTTTGGTAACCAGATCTGAATAGCCAGGTACTTCCCCACCTTCCTTTTCCTCATCGCCTTCCTCTCCCTACTATCTTCAGCCTCACAACATACCCCTATTGGGGATGCCTTACTCTCATTGCTTTCAGATGAGAGCAGGGACTCTTGTGAGGTATTCACATAGAAAAAAAACACAATATTATTTTCCCGGAAAGTCGTAAGAAAAATTATAAGTTTTTGTTTATTTATTGGTTTAATAGATATACAAGTTAGTTTTTTTTAACGTGAATACCGCACAAGAGTCCCTACTGCTTTCAACCGCCGACATCGCCAATTGGGGTATATTGTAAGGCTGAAGATAATGGGGGAGGGGAAGGGACGGGAAAGAGGAAAGTAGGGAAGTACCTGGCTATTTAGATCTGATCAACAAACAGGGCTAAAGCCAATTCAAGCAAGTTTCAATTTTTAATGGTGTTCTTCCACTAAATATCTATTCCCTACTCATAATAAAGGGGTAAGACAGCTCTTTATAAATATTCAAAGTTTTCCATTTCACATAGTTGTGTCAACTTTTCAAAAAGGAAAAGAGTGTGACATCACGATAATTTCTATTGCTACGCAATGATGAACATTTTACCAATATAAGTTTTGGTTACTTTGAAAGCTCGCAACTTCGACTTTGATGTATCGAAAACCAATTTTTCGAACTTATAGTTAACTACTGTAGTTGTTTTGTTACGCTTTTTTATTACGTCTTTTCTTTCTTTCTTTCTTCTATTCATCTCTGCTACATACGTTCTATGTTTTTTTTAATTTTATTTTGCTTATTACTATTTCTGTTATTTCACTATTACTACTCCACCAAGTAAGAACTAAACCTTAATTTAAGCATGCTGTGAACTTTTTTAAATGAAGGGTATCTAAGCATGTCCCATTGGAAATTTCATTAATATAATAATTGTTAACACCCTGTAAATGTTTCAAACAATCAAAAATAAACAGTTCTACTGTCCTTTAATGCACAACGCTGTTATTAAAATGAAAGGTCTCTTCAAGACCCATGTTCACTCCTTCTTTTCCTCAAAAAGACCCTCCACACAGCATCTTCAAAGATGACTTAGGCCCAGAGGGAAATTATTTTCCTCAGGGCCTCATGTGGGAGGCGTCTACTAATATCTACAGGTATTCCAAAACCTGAAAAAATCGAACTAATATCTATGAGAACCAAAGTGTTGACGAATATCTACAGCTCAAACTGTTGACTAATATCTATGAGAACCAAAGTGTTGACGAATATTTACAGCTCAAACTGCTGACTAATATCTATGAGAACCAAAGTGTTGACGAATATCTACAGCTCAAACTGTTGACTAATATCTATGAGAACCAACGTGTTGACGAATATCTACAGCTCAAACTGTTGACTAATATCTATGAGAACCAAAGTGTTGACGAATATCTACAGCTCAAACTGTTGACTAATATCTATGAGAACCAAAGTGTTGACGAATATCAACAGCTCAAACTGTTGACTAATATCTATGAGAACCAAAGTGTTAACGAATATCTACAGCTCAAACTGTTGACTAATATCTATGAAAACCAAAGTGTTGACGAATATCTACAGCTCAAACTGTTGACTAATATCTATGAGAACCACAGTGTTGACGAATATCTACAGCACTGGCAGAGGTTGGATTTGCAATTATGTATAGCATATTGGAATAACGTAATATTGCGTATGCAGTTTAAAAAACTTAATTTATGTAAGTATGTATGTAAAAATCCCTAATATCGGACTATTGGACACATTTAGCTGATTAGTCCAACCTACGCTCTGTAGATATTAGTTCAACCTACGCTCTGTAGATATTAGTCAACACTGGGACCGTCATAGATATTCGTCCGACCTTAGCTCTTAGACATTAGTCAACACTCTGAAGTTCGTACATATTAGTTCAACATATGAGCTGTAGATATTCGTCCGACATACAGGCTGTAGATATTAGTATCTGGAGTCCTCCTGTGTGGGGTTAATATAAAAAAGAACTAAAAATAAAAATCACAAGGAGATTTCACTGCGGTAATAATTTTAGAATTACGTTACAATTCCAAGAAGTGCGCTGTATTAGTTTTAGCACAGGTCAGTGCATTAAAAAGGGCATGCAATACTTACTACGACATGTTGTGGAGGTGTAATCAAAGGTTTGGGTGGGTACGAGAGACAGCGAGGCGCCTGGGGCTGATAAACCTGTTTACAATGGGAGTACCCACACATATAATAGCATATTAAGTCTTGAGCTTACTGCAACGTTTGTAAACTCTCGTTTTCTTCGAGAATATTTTAGTTTAAGGCCCATTGAACCAGCGGCCGAGAATACAAATTTCGTTATTAGATTATTATTTTTATTTTTATAGTGATACCTCACAAGAGTCTCAGCTGCTCCCGTCTGGAGCCAGTGAGACTATGACATCCCCAATTGGGGTATGTTGTGAGGCTGAAGGGAGTGGGGAGGGGAAGGAGATAGGGAAGAGGAAGGTGGGGAAGTACCTGGCTATTCAGATCTGGTCACCAAACACGGCTAATGCTATTTCAAGTAACGTTTCAATTCTGAATGGTGGTCTTACACCAGGGCGATACTGAGAGTATCTTCCACTCTGGAACGTGCCGCAAATATACTATATATTATTTTAAATGAATAAATTGTGAAATAACACAAATTAATCAAATAAAATTTATTTGCCACGCCGGGAATGCTAGTCAAGAGCGTTACCGCTGGACTACGCCGGCCGTCAAACTAGATACTAAATAGATGGACTTGAGAAAGATTGATTATTCTCCGTGACAGCATTTTAAATAATAACTCAATATCGATTTTCTTTAATTCGTTTTCAATTTCAAATTGCTTTAATAATAAAATATCTACAAGTTAGCAATAAAAACGCTCGAACGCCATTCAAAATTGTTACCTCCTCAGATCATCACTTTCACTAAGAATCCAAAATCTCAGTCGGTTCGGCCCAATAATGTCCCAAGATAAAGGCTTTCAAAGTCAGAGCACAAGCCTTGCATTACGCTGAAGAGTTACAATTACGAAGAATTACAATGAAGAGTTTTCCACAAAAAATACTTTTTTAGGAATTTGTTATTGTTACCTCTTCAGACCAACACTTTTACTAAGAATTCAAAATTTCAGTCGGTTCGGCCCAATGGAACAATGTAGCCCCGAGATAAAAGCTTTTAAAGTCAGAGCACAAGTCTTGCATTACGCAGAAGAGTTACAATTACGAAGAATTACAATGAAGAGTTTTCCACAAATAATACTTTTTTGGGAATTTGTTATTGTTACCTCTTCAGACCAACACTTTTACTAAGAATCCAAAATTTCAGTCGGTTCGGCCCAAAGATATTCTAATATTCCAATATCTTTGGTTCGGCCCAATACCACCCAAAATAATGGATTTCAAAGTCCGAACCCAAGTCTTGCTTTATGCCCACCAAAATGAATAATTTTCAAAAAATAATAATACTTACTGGAGCATTTGTTATTTAGTGCGAGCCCAAGCCTCACATTATGCCCATGAAAATGATGATTTTCAAACATGCTTGTTTTCGGAGAATTTGTTATTGTTACCTCCTCAGACCATCACTTTGAATAAGCTTCCACAATGTAGAAAGAGGCATTTACGAGCTCTAAGCCTTGCATGGGAATATCCCATAAAATTATGATCTTTCAACAAATGCTCCTTTTTGCAGATCACCTCCAAAAGTCTCAAGGGGGGGGGGGGGGGGCAGTAAAATCTCAAGTTACTTAAAAAGAATATACGAGGTGGCCCAAATTTATGTCACCATGGGGGGAGCGGTCTAGATTGGAAGAAAAACTGCTCACGTAATTAATGTATGCCCCCCAATGTGGTCACAGCTTTATCTATGACACCGTTTCATCATCAATAAAGAAATCTTAGACACGAAATAATTTTACAGCATTCATAAAAAAAACTTATAATAATATAATAAATTATCGAAATTCGTTATAAAAGGGTATATATATATTCGCATGAGGGGTTTTTTCCTTATGAATGTAGCTCTGTAAACTGTAGAGTGTAGACCTCGCTTCCGAAAAGCATATTTAAAATTTTCTCTTGTTTAATAAATAAAAATCAAAATTTCTCTGAAATCATAAGATATGTAAGTGGATACTTTAACACCTTGAAAGGATAATTTTCAGGCGCATCTTCGATGTTACAACAATGAGCTCTATACTTTGTTTAAGGAGCTAAATGTCGCAAAATTTATAAAACTGGGAAGACTTCGGTGGCTGGATCATGTGGAGAGAATGACCAAGCATCAAGTACCAAAGTTCCTGCTGAACTCAAGACTAATAGGGCGAAGGAGCCTGGGAAGACCAAGATTAAGATGGAGCGACAACGTCCTCAAAGACATATAAAACCGAGATGAGTGGAGGAAGACTCTTGAGGAGGCCAAGACCCACCAGGGGTTGTAGAGCCAATAGTTATGATGATGACTTTAACACCTACCTACTTAATTATAAACCATAAATATTTTACGTAACATTTTTAAAATGTCAAATAAAGAAATATACAAATTGTTATACAAATTATACGAATACAAATTATACGAATTATACAAATTGCATTTTGCAAATAACGATCTCAAAAATAATGATTTTTTCAAACTTTTTTCAGGCAAGTACATACCATAATATTGATTATTCCGATTTGACAGTAGGAACCACGATCATGCGAACTCTGGTGGGATAAAGGTTAAACCCAAAACGCCGACCAACTTGAAACGGAACCGGAACGTAACAAACAAATTTACAGACAGATGAAATGTCAAACGGTCGAGTTAAAATAGAACTTCCCTACGCTCAGTCTATGTCAAGTCAAAAGTTTAAAACAAATTTCCAATATTAAAGGACAAATATTTTTTACAGTAAAAAAAAACAAGTGGAATATTTAATCTATGTACCTATGTTCTTGTACATGTATGTACATTTATCTACAAGTGTATATACGTGCGTACGTGCAAGGACGTTAACACATTGTCCTAACCCACTCAGGTAATAAAAAATACACCTTGTAAAATGACCATAATAAATCTTTCGTGTCTTGTCGTTTTTTATTCCAAGACCGACCGGTTTTGGATTCCGCATTCGCGTTGAACATAATGGACGTGTCCAGGAAAGTGGAGCATTTCTTTATGCGAGATCACATTCTGAGCGGTGTCGCTGTGCCGGCTACGCCCGACGGTGACATTAGAATGTCACTTTATCACCTACATGCGACCTCTGACTGTTAAAAATATTATAAGTAAACAATGTCATTTTAAAATTAAATTCGTCAATTAATCCATATTTTTGTGAACACCAAGTTAACAGCTTATTTTATAGCATCTCCAGAATAAGGAGCTCCAGTGAAAAATATTATGGCTTTAAAAAAATATGTTCATATAGACCAGAGGTTCCCAAACTTATTTTTCTCGTAGACCCCTTTCATAATTTTACTGATTTCGGTGGACCCCCTGCTGCTACATTTCTACCATATTCCCAAAACTTATCAAAAATGTGAAGATTAGATCTAACGAAGGAAATTTGCGTCGCGGCTGAGTACCAACCCTAAATTTGGACGGTATAGATAAAAAGAAAAATAGTATATTTTCTTGTGTTCTATTTATTAAAATAATATGATTACAGGCTTAGGGGGGAAATACATGTAGATGACTCAAAAAATTATTTATTTAATTGTTAGTTTAACTATTTTAAGAATATGTTTCCAAAGTTTTAAATAAAAATTTCAATTCGTTCGGTATTATGAAGGTGTTTGTGCCGCATTGCGTTGTAAACTTAAAACGCATTTTTCTCGAACGACTTTTTTGGAATTTGGGTGCACTCTAGCTCAGAAAGTTTTTAACCAAACATTTCAAAATATGCAGATACCTTATTTATATAATTACGCTCTATGTGAACTGAAATTCGTAGTAATATTATTGTGAAAAGTATTTTTTAATTGCAAAAAAATGCTAGAAAATGGCAAAAAATCACGGTTTCCTGTTTACACACCTGTAAAAAAAATTATTTCCATGTTTTTGGGAAAAGTAAAATTTACACAGAAGAGACACATGTTCTTAAATAAAATTCAAAACCCTGTTGATTTAAGTTGAAAACTATGGCCTCCAAAATGCACACAAAAGCTACGTCTGATGGTGATGGGTCTGATAATTTTCATATTTTCCCAGGAAATACTTCGAAAAATTCACAATATTTTTTTAAATAGATGTATAAAATGACCACAAAGTTTCATTAAATTATACACATTTCTTCCATGCCAAAAAAATTCATGAAAATCATTTAAAAAAACCTAGTCCTGTATTTTCCACCTTAATAGAATTAAATATCGAATAATCAAGTTTTTACAGTCGCTGACCTTCTTAAATTTCACTACTCAAAAAAATTAAGGTAGGTTTTAAACAAAGGCAATTATTGCTAAATATTAAGGCTATCTGATTCATAGGCCGGCCTAACTGAAAAAAAATTCAAGCCTGAGTTCAAAAAAATTGCAAAAAATTAGAATTGCTTGAGAACCGTAGCTCCTAAAAAAAATTGGCCAAAATATGTAAATTATAATCTTAAAGCTTCAAAATGCTTATTTTAAAGTCTCAATACGACCATTTTTCACCGAAATACAACCTGTCAAAAATCACCGAAAAATTTCGATTTTTTTTTGCTCCTTAATTTTTTTGAGTAGTGTATTATCTGCCTACATTGATGGGTAAAGCCAAGCCAACATTTTTGTTCTTTACTATCGAAACCAGATAAATTTTCGTGTACCCCCGCATACAACTTGTGGACCCCCATTTTTTTATCACGCCAACGTAGACCCCCGTCGAGTCTCCCGTGGATCCCTGGGGGTCCACCTGGACCACTTTGGGAATCACTGATATAGACCAATAAACGATGATTCTGAAAACATAATTTTTATTGATTAATATTAAACGCAGAGTTTTTAAAAAATATATTAAAAAGTTCATTTTTAATCGGGTCGTAAAAACACACCGTCAAGTTGGCATTATTGAAATTTTAGTGGTGACGTCACTGTTCGACGTGTCGTGATGTCTCCGTAAAGTCATTGTATGGGAATGTATGATATGACACATTAATTTTGTCGTTTATTTACATACAGTTTATAGAGATTTAGTTGTTGTGTTTATTGAAACATTATTTAGGCCTAAATAATTCAGTTTCAAAAATAAAGGTATCTCTTATTAGTTATCTCTATTATTGAAAATATTCAAAAACCACTGCACAAAAAAAATAGTAATGCTACTTCTAGGGAGAATACTTCGAACAACGGAATTCAAAATGGCGGCAGTTGATCAGCTGATTTCCAGATCCTATAGTAATTTTTCAGGAGTGATGACGTTGCACCATACATACGGTGATTTTCGGGGATCTTGAAAAATTAAAACTTTGACAATTATTTTAACTATTAAAACTAACTCTAAAAATAAAAATAAATATGCAGTTATTTAAATTAGAAGGTAATTATTCATAAAATAAAAAAATGGACTGGAGTTCTCTATTTTAACTTGATTTTTACAACTGAATATCTGGATACTGGACACTAGTGAAAAATTAAGCAGGGAGTTGACCAAATCCATGAAATATGAATAAAGTAAATATTTGATTTCATTTCATCTATTTATAATTTATGTCAACGATATTTTTAAACTACCACTTAACGCAGACATAATATCATATGCCGATGACACAGCTATCATAGTGAATGGGATCGACTGGAATAGAGTAAACGAACAAGCAAATAATATCATGAACATCTTAAAACATTGGTTTGATACAAATCTTCTCTCATTGAACACTAACAAAACATACTACATACACTTCTCAATCAACAATCTAAAAACACTCCCCAACACTAAAATAATTATCCACAATAACAAATGTAATAAAATCACATGTATCCAAGACTGTTCAACATTGCAATCAGTATCAGAAATTAAATATCTCGGAGTGATAATAGAACAACATATGAAGTGGAAGAGCCATATTTGTGAATTGGTTACGCGTATCAGAAAGTGTATATTATATATATTCATAAGATTAAGAAATATTTTAAAACTCAACAATCTAAAAAGAGTATACTATGCACTAACCCAGTCATTAATTCAATATGGAATTATTGGATGGGGGGGGGGGGGGGGGGGGTCATACAACAATGTACTAACCCCAATCAAAGTGATCCAGAAACTAACCATTAAAGCAATCCTAAAGAAACCCTCCACTTATCCAACAGAAACGCTTTTCGCAGATTTCACGGTGCCTCGAGTAGAGAATATCTTCAAGAAAAATGCAATTATCCAAATTTACAAAGATAATATTATCATGAAAAAATTTGAAACTCACCAATCGAAAAGATATGAAAACAACATCAAAATACCAAAATTAAATACCAAACTAATGCAAAACAATTATGTCTATTTAGGAATAAAGTTTTTCAACAACCTTCCCACTGAAATAAAAAAAAACCAAAGACATCAATATACTGAATCTTAAACTGAAGCTACACTTCATCAGCAATAATCAACTAAATAATTACCTGTTTTTCTCTTTCTTTCTAATCTCTATTTTATTTAGATTTTTCGAATTTCTCCTAAGTGCACAATATTTTAGTATGAAAACGTATCCTATGTATGTACACCTACACATATAGATGATCCAGAAGTCTCAATTGATCCTATTATATATTTTCCTATTGCATAATGTTATACTATTTCAGTTATAATTAGTGTAACTCGCTCATCAAGCACAAGAACTAGCTTCTTCTTTGGTGAGATTGCAATTTTTAAATAATTTCTGTACCGATATTTTGTAATTTATATAACTCCACTGTACAATTATATATCTATATATTAAATAAATAAATTAAAATTGTTTTTTTTTCATCATTGTACTCGTATGTAGCTAGTGAGAAAAACATTTTGACATATAAGTAGAGTGCTTATTATTATTACATAGTATAAAATGTAGTCGCTCAAAATGTATGTGCGCGTTAATCTTTTAAACTACGCAACGGATATTCATACGGTTTTCACCAATAGATAGAGTGATTGAAGAGGAATGTTTATATGTATAATACATGCTTATTATAGTAGAGAAAAGCCGAGAAATTCAAATATTCAATGCAGGCAGCGGGCAGCTGGCAAGCGGGTGGTGTGGATTTTATAAAGGTTAGGTAATGGCGTTGTGTTTCGTTAGCCACAGCAACGTGTGGCCGGCTCTGCTAGTGAATTATAATTTTGTTTCAACGAGCAGAGTTTTGATAACAAAATAATGGTTTGCTCTCCATAAATCAAATATTAGTCTGTGTTGTACTTATTAAATATGATATAAAATAAAACCGGGAAGCATAACTGTACTTTGGTATGACATTTTGAAATTTTCTACTAGTAACCAAGAAAATATAATTTTTTTGTTTATTGATATGATGGTGTTTATTAGCAATCTGAGTATTGTACCAGATACAGGGTACACTTCACGTATAACTGCATTCTCCAAAAAAATTTCAATTTTTCAGAGATGTCCGACTAATCAACTGGACGATCGATATTTTGGGAAATCATTCGATTGATTTGCTTACGGATAACTTAAGGATTTTTCACTTTTAATGAATAAATTTTAAACTAATTTGCTGTTGCCTTTAGAATGATCTTAAACCCGAGACATTAAAAAAATACAATTAAAAAGTAAATATTTCACTAAATTATATTATTATTAATAGGTATATTTTTTTTATGTGAGCTCCACACAGGAGGCCCCGAGGAAAATAATTTCCCTAAGGGCCTATGTCATCTTTGGGGATACTGTGTGGAGGGTTTTTTTAAAAGGAAAGGAAGGAGGGGAGAGTTCTGGGAAGGAAGAGGGTTAAAGTGGTGGGTAGGAATCTGGGGTTCAGTGTGTCCTGGTCATCCGCCTCCAAGACCTAGACAAACCTCACCCTATGAACCCGGGCACCCCTGCTAAATCACCAAACGTAGCGAACCACTTGGGGTGACCTATGGCAGAGGTGTTGGTTATCCAATAAAGGTTCCCGGGGCGGCGGTACCCATTTCCGCCTCCCAAATTGATAAATATAATCTTAAAGTTGCTTTAAATGGCTAAGTTGAAAATTATATAATAAATCAGCCAAGTTTCACATTTTGAAGCTGTTAGAAATACGATTTTTATTAGACCTTGTTAAAATCTGACGTTTAATTTTTTAAAGTAATTTATTTGCATTAAATTGCCATCAATTTTGTCAACCCAGTCGGAAACAGTCTCATATTGTGACATTTTCCATGCAAGGCCCTCATCAAACCACACCTATTCATTTGTGGGTGTCTAAATATATTATATCCACCTCCAGCCATTGTAAAAAATTCTCTTTTAATTTATCTTCACGTAAATAATATATTCTTGGCAGCATTTGAAGGAAACTACTTTCGATTTCTTCGAACTTTGTTGATTAAAATGTTGGTAAATACTCTGTAAGTAGGTTGATTTTCACGGCCAAAAGTATTTTCGTCATTTGTTTTTGGGGTGTTATGTCGTATTGCGCTACCACCTTCTTTAGCCAACGTTTCGGACAACGTTGGATAAAGAAGGAGGTAGCGCAACACGGCATAACACCCCAAAAACAAATAACGAAAAAAAAACTATGTAAGTATTTCGTTCAGTAACTATAAAATTGTTTTGATCAACCGATACTTTTAATGATAACTAAGAACACTTTTTTTCTTTTGAACCTTTATTAATTCAGATAGAAATGAGAGGCGTTCGATGAAGAAAAAAACAATTAACCATAAAAAATTAAAAATAAACAATTTTTTTTTCTTTCTTAAATTAACTCCCACGGTCCGAGTTATCTTTGAGATGCTACGTACAGTGGCGTAGCGAGGGGGGGACCGCCCCGGGTGCCACCAGAAGGGTGGTGCCACTCGACTAAGATATTGCATACACGTTAGAGGTGGGTAAGTTCTGCATTTTTCCGGAAGCCTCCGAGACTTGCTTCATTTTAAAAGTACACGAGTTCTAGGAGCAGGTCCCGGGTCCGAGTTCTTAGGTGCGGACTGGGCACTGGGTATTGTTGCGGCGCACCGAAACGGGACGCACGGGTTCAAAGAACTCGGAACCAGGACCTACTCGTAGAACCCACACGAGAACTCAGAACCCCGGAGTCGGACAAGACCCGTACGAGAACAAGGACCCGTCACCCGTGCAATGTAGGTACATTCAATGTATCTACACTGCACGGTCTTTTATTGAGAATTTAAATAAGTAAATTAATAAGCTGTAATGCTTTACTATAAACTATTATTTTATAATGCACGTCACCCGTTGATTAACGATACCAGATAAGACGCTCTAATTAAAAACTACTTTTCTAGCTGAAGCGGTCACGCGCGTGTGTGTCGATCAACGAACAGCGATCGAATGAACGCCCAGCGCCCAGCAGTGTCATAGTTGGCCGGCCGCGGGTAGCGGGGAGTGTCGGGAACTCACCGAGACCCGCGACTCATGAGTGGAATGGTGAGTGACGCCGGACCGTGGATCGCGGAGCAAGCCGGCGGCCACGGGGTGAGTCAGGAATGTATGTTCGCGGCGTTCGCGCGAGTCCGGGAGTGGGCGGAATGAATGGATTGTGTCGCGATTCACGTAGCTTGGAACAAGGCGCTTGGGTTTAAAGGAACCCGGGACTTGTATTCGAGTGCGGTTTTCGCGCTTCGGCGTTGAGTTGCTCGGACCGCCGGATTACCGCCGGATTTATTTGGATGCGGAGAGTACTGGGACTGGGCCGGGTTCTCTGGGAGTAGTCGATTTGAAAAAGGAGTGGGAGTAGGAACCGCTTCCCGCAAAGGAGCGGATCACATGAGCCCATTCCAGCTGAACTGACACATCGCTAATACACGTCACCAAGATATTGCATCGAACACGATCTGTTATTTATGTTTTCGTAACTCGGAGCCTATATTCTGAAATTCCCCAGGATGGACCAATTTTATGAAATTGAAATTAGCGTTTTGAATTTCTCAAGTCAACTTTAATGGGGGAGGGGGGGGGGGGGTGACACCACTCCCTGGTGGGTGACATCCGCCCCGGGTGCCACCTATGCTAGCTACGCCACTGGCTATGTGGAGGGTCTTTTTGTGGAAAGAAAGGATTGAACTTGTAACTTGTGTTTTAAATCCGATGAAGTTCCATATGTACTTTCCAGCAATAAACCATGGTAACAATAATTATAATTTAGTATTCGCCGGACTGAAACACGAACAACTATACAATATACTCCATACTTACTGCACAGTTGTACAATGTAATTCGCCGGATTTGAAGACATGTGCTTACCATTATAGTACTCACTTTGATTTTATACTCGTAACTCTTTTAAATTAAATTCTTTTGTACTATTTTGTATTCTATAATATTCTTTAATATTATATTATTTTATGTATATATTTTCTTAATACTCTCACACGTTCATTATATTGCATATATTGATTTACTGTATAAAAAATCGACCACCACAACACGGGCATGTGCCTAGCATGGTGGTCAAAAAATCCCCAACTTTTGTAAAAAAAAAAAAATCTTCATTGAATAAAGAAACTTAAAAAAAAAAAAAAAAAAAACTGCTGTAGGAGGGAGGAAACACAGAAGTCAGCAAATCGTTCCACAGCCGAGCTGTTATGCCGTAGAAACGTGCCGAAGTAATAGATGCTAATTCCTCGTAGTAACTTTCATTGAAATACCAGTAGAACAAGGACAGCATTTCGCCTACGCCTATTTGTTAAGATCTATCGGACGGACTTCGATTGATTCCCTCGGCATACTAGCATAAATATAAAAAATGTACCTATAATTCTCGGAAATATTTCGTAGCTCATCCGACAAAACCTAACATATTGAGAGGGACACAGATGAAAAATTTTTTTAGACATTTTGTTTTTTGAAGAGTTTTATTAAATGTACATTTGTTACTTAAATTTAAAGCTCGTGAATGATACGGTTGTATCGTAACCGGTCGCGGAAAAATTAAATTTAAGTAACAAATGTACATTTAATAAAACTCTTCAAAAAACAAAATGACTATTTGCCAAATTAACTTTTGTGTCACAGATTTTATAGTAAAAATAAATTAACCACTAAAACTTTTTGAAGTGAAAACTTCTTTAGCACCATTTTAATATGAAACTCGATGAAACGGAAACGAGCGACACCAAAAAGAGATAAACACATACATCTATGAGATAAAGAATAATCGGTCTCCTCTTTATGCGGTGCTTCGTAGCCTCCCCACTCTTGTCTACTTTAGTTTTCCGAAGGTTTCACTTTTACCGCGCGTGAACTTCACACAATTTTATTTTTAATTTTTGTAAAATCAATATCCAATCTTCAAACCACTCCAAAATGAATAGCCAAAAGAAAACCCAAAAGAAAGCGACACCTAGCGACTCCGAAAAAGAAAACACAAATATAGAGTGTCCCAAAATTAACGCAAGATTTGAATTAAATAGAAAACCCTGTTTTTAGTCTTTAGATTATAATTTTTTATTGAATCATAAAGTACATAGGATAGGGTTATTTACAGAATAACACATAGAGCGTAGCATAGCGAATAACACATAGGGCGTAGCATCGGAATAGCACATATTTATGGAATAACACATGGGCAAATGGCTTCCACGGCTTTGCTTGCACACATGTGGATGAATTTCGTTAGTACAGCATTTAATTTCCTACTCTAATGCATAGGTGGTTGTGGGTTTGTTTACATAGCCCTTTTACTTCAAATAATCCCATAAAAAGAAATATATTGGTGTTAAAACACATGGTCTAGGGGGCAAATTCTGAGTACCTACACGACCAGAAAATGTCGAATGCAGAAATTGAATTGTTTCACTGGCTATATGGCATGTGGCACCGTCTTGTTGAAACCATATATTGGCCACATCAATATCATCCAATTTCGGCAGATAGAACTGTGTTATCATTTCGTGATATCGAGCAGCAGTAATTCTTGACCAGCTTGTCACTGCTTGACCAGTCTCATTTTTGAGATATTTTTCAATAATGAAAACACGTCGTTGTATCGCGTGACGCTCCATTTTACTAACACTAAACTCTTAACTGTCAAATTTGTTTTTTTTTTCTTGGCAGTGTTGCTAATAATTTACTGCACAAATGGTGACAAATTCAAATCTTGCGTTAATTTTGAGACATAGGAAAAGGTGCAATGGAATTCGACCACAAAAATATGGATAAAATCATCCTTCACATTGATAAAAAAAAGTGCTTCGTAGTCTCCCAACTCTTGTCTACTTTAGTTTTATAAAGGTTTCACTTTTACCGCGTGTGAATTGCACATGTGTTTTTTTTATGGATGAAGAGGTCTCGTAAACCATTATTATGTATGTCACCCATTAATGATTAACCTTTCATTCCAGTAACGTCTGTTAATTACTTTTTTTAAATTCATGGGCCGTCCGCCCTGCGACAGAGAAATGGGTCACTGAAACAATGGACTTGCGAAATAAAAGAAGTTAAATACTGAGGAATTATTAATATGCGAGTCACATCGACGCCATTTGTGTATTATTACCATAGTTTTTGTCAAGTTTCTCACACATCTCTCTGTTTTTGGTAACAGGTAATCGGTTGGTATTTAGGTGATTTGCGAGGCGTGACGTAATGCCATGTTTCAAAACGAGTGCGCTGAAAACAATGGTTGACAAGATATGAGATATTACAGCAGAAGAAGTGGTAAATAATTGTTTACAAGTAATGTATGTATAGGTTTATAAGAAACGTGTAATTTATGTTTGAGATGTTTTCTGGATAAGATCGCACCTGTCCACGAAGTGTTATTATTTTGTAGTTGGCGTGAGAAAAAACGAGTTCGACCTTTTGACCTATTTTAAAAATAGGTTAGTAGGCGGGTATCCCACTGCATTCAAACGAATTTAAGAGGCCTGGGTTTAAAACAAGTAAAAAAAAGGAAAATTTCTAACAAACATTTAATTGTACCTACGAATCGAGGACTTCAGGGTCAAATATGAATAATTCGAGGGCTCAAAGTCCAACAACGTTATTACCAAAAATTGTATTGTTATGATTTTTGTAGATAACGTTGTTTGACTTTAAGTCATCAAATTATTGGTATTTTTTTTTAGATAACATAATTTGACTTCCATTGGATAAATTTTATTTTCGATTTACGATTAATATTTTTATTTGATTCATTTGTGCTATTTCTCAATTAATTCATTTAAAAATAACATATAGTGTATTTGCGGCACGTTCTAGATTGAAAGAGTCTTTCAGTATCGCCCTGGTGTAAGACCAAATTCAAAATTGAAACGTTGCTTATAATGGCTTCAGCCGTATTTGGTGATCAGATCTGAAAATCTAGGTATTTCCCCACCTTTCTCTTCCCCATCTCCTTCCCTTCCCCACTATCTTCAGCCTCACAACAACCCCAATTGTGGATGCCATAGTCTCACTGGCTCCAGATGGGAGCAGCTGCGACTTTTTTTTTTTTACATTAGCTCCACACAGGAGGCCCTGAGGAAAATAACTTCCATTAGGACCTATGTTATCTTTTTGGATGCTGTGTGGAACGTTTTGATTTAAGGAAAGGAAGGAGAGGAGAGTTCTGGGAAGGAAAGGGGTTTAAGGGGTGGATAGGAATCTGGGGTTCAGTGTGTCATGGTCATCCGCCTCCTAGACCTAGACAAACCTCACCCCATGAACCCGGGCACCCCTGCTAAATCACCAAACGTAGCGAACCACTTGGGGTGACCTATGGCGGAGGTGTTGGTTATCCAATAAAGGTTCCCGGGGATGGCGGTACCCATTTCCCAAATTGAGCTCTCTTGTAAGTATATAAAAAAACGAGTGTGCTTTAGACCACACGACTAAAGTAAAACTTCTTTAGCTCCATCTATATCAGGGTTTCCCAACCAGTGGTATGCGGACCACTAGTGGTCCGCGAGAGGCTGAAGATGGTCCGCGAGTCAATAAGGCTGAAGTCACACGGTTCACTCGGATGAAGGTTTACTCGATGAAATGTTCCATTCTCATTTTACCGCGTGTTCAGACGGTTCCTTCGAAAGAAGAGTTCACTCGACATTCTCGCTACGAAGTCGTCGAGCGTAGTCGCGGCGCGCATTGGAATTCGTTTGGAAGTCGTCGAAATAAATGGAATATTTATTAACGTATCCAAAAACTGTTTTGGAAAGGTGATGAAATATGCTTCCAAAATTTATTATTAGAAATAACCACGTAATTTTTTAAATAGAATAATTTTTAATGTAAACTTTTAAAAGTAAAAAAAATGACTCTCCTTGCGTTTATTCTAACTAAAATTACTGACAAAAAAAAAAAAAAAACACTCACTTAATTTGTTAGACAAATAAATTATAAACGTTTCTGTCACTTCCCTTTTTTGTCCTTTCATATAAAAATAATTCATAAAATATTCACGATGTTTCATAATTTTTTTTACAAATTCGATCAGAAACTTTGGTTCCATAAAAGTATACATTTGTATTATTTTGTGGTTAATTATTATATTGAATATATAGAGCATTAATTTTTCTTTCCAATACCGCTTAGATCATATTTTTCACTATGATAGTAAGGGAGAAACAACGATTTCTACGAGACGTGTAGGAGTTATTTCGAAAAGCGAACTAAACGGAGCATTTTGACGTCTAAGCCAGAACATTCTCGGCTGACTAATTCGCGAGTGAAAGACTGTTCGCTGAGAACAGTGCCGAAGGAAGCATTCCAACATTGTTGGTTCATTTCGAGGGAAAGAGGCGGAATGAAATCACGAAATGAAAGATAAATGAACCGTGTGACTTAGCTTTAAGCGAGCCAGCGCGCGGGCGGTCCCTAAAAAAATCAGAAAAATATTCAGTTTATCATTATTGTACCTTGTGGTCAGTGACCATTACGGTATTCCGTTTCGCCCCACCCCATCCTACCCCGTTCTACCCCATCCGTTGTGGTAAATATTCTGCTAGAACCCGTCCCACCCTATCCCATTATGCCCCTCCGGTTGTGGTATACGTCCCGGGTGCCACCCAGGCTAGCCAACGTGGTGTCACCCCCCTCCCCCCAATAAAGTTGACAAACACAAATTTCGATTTCATAAAAAATTGGTCCGTCCTAGAGAATTGTGCTCTTGGAAGGTGAAACTCTGTCGGGTGGCACCCGGGGAGCCGCCCCCCTCGCTATGCCACTGCTTGTGGTCCGTGTCGAAAAAATAAACGTACAAGTGGTCCCGGGTCAGAAAAAGGTTGGGAACCACTGATCTATATGATCGGAAGAAAGAAAGAAAATGTGCGCGCGCACTGCTCTCTCTCGCTCTTACTGTGTGATACAGACAATAGGCCTGCACGGTGTCTTACATAGTAATACGAAACGTAACTGACTATGAGAGAAGGGGAAAAAGAAAATGTGTGCTCGAACCGCTCTCTCTTGCCCCTACAGTAATACACGAAACATAACTCTCTCTCTTTCTGCCTTCACTAACTTATATCTCCCTCTCAACTACCGTTCGCCTCGCTTTTCGTAACGCTCTCGTCACGCATTCACCAGCTAACTTCCCAAGTCAAGCGTGCGTAAAGAAGTTTTACTTCAAAAAAAGATATGTGATGCTATTGCTAGGCAATCAAGAGGATGGGGAAGTAATCCGTAAGATCCAAAATTATTAAGTTGTTTGGTGGATAACGTTGTTTGATTTTAATACCACTTAGAGAGGATATTGCTCTAGTCCTTATGAAATAAATAAAGTTACAAAATAAATTATAGTAAGTGGTGCATAAAAGTAATTTGTTTTGATTCAAACTGACTTTGAAATAAAACTAAGAACTTCTTCTTCCTTGCACTGTCCCAACTCATAGCCTAGGTAGGCTGTTGGGGTCGGCTCTTCTCGTTCTCAGGTTGTAATTTCTTCTGTTCTGAGTATCGCCTTCATCCAGGCCGTTTCTCTTAGGAATTTTGGAGCATTGAGTCATCCAGGAATTCTTCGGTCTTCCTCTGGATGACTGTCGATGAAGCTCCACAGACATTGCCTGCTTCACTATGTTGTCTGATGATCTCCGTCTTATGTGCCCATACCATCTTAACTGTCGTTCCTCCGGCTTACTGTTTATGTCTGTGACACCCAGGCTACCACGAATGCGTGAACTTTTAATCTTATATTTTAGTGATAATGTTACCTGGGATGAGGTGGCAACAATGTAAATTATTGTAAAAAAAGTAGATTATTATGAGCAATGAGGACTCAACATGCCAAATACAAGGATTAGGTTCTAGTACGAAAACAAGGTATTCGGAATAAAAAAAGTATATTGTGAATTAAAAAGGACATCCTAATTCTAAAACTGTCTGGCATAAAGGGCTTGCTTAGATAATAGGTTGATGGTGATACCGTGATAAGTCGTAGTGTGGCTGAAGCGTGGCTTGTTGAAAACTCCTCGTTTTGTGTAAAGAATCTCACATCGTGAGAATGGTAGGGCTGAAAATCCTTGGTTATAAGCCAAAAAAAGGACCATCCAGAAGCAGGACAGGCTGATGACTTCAGAGGCTAATCATCCTCCCAGGATGATGTAAAGTCGTCTTCCAAGATGGCGAGAGTAACTTCCCACATGTATGATCTTAAATGGTAGCGATTTATACTCGATTCGTCGTGCTTCGGTCCAGAGGATCGCCCAATGCTCTGGGCTGTAGTACCAAGAATGAATCAGCTCTCTTTTCAAATCTCCTGATTTCAATTTGTCCAGGATCAGCAACTGTTGCATTCAAAAATATTGCAGGGCTCGCAATATTACCAATGCCCAAATGTCAATGGGCAAGCACTAGAGGTGCCACACACCGAAACCATAAATAAAGTGTGTGTAAGAGGGTGCACACATCTTGTTACAGATACTTCTATGTAACAATAAAACTAAGAACAAATGCGGTTAAAACGATTTCTTGGAAAATGGTGATTCAATTGGCATAGTAACCGAACTATGAATAATAATTTATGGGTAACGATCAAGACAAGAAATGTGTCCAACGTGTTCATAACGCCGCTGTGTAAAGTTTAATCATTCCTTGGCAATGTTTAATATGAAAATTCGTATACTGACTAAATAGTGAGCATAGAAATATCCAATATGTTTTATGCGGTCATTAAGAAGTAAACGAATCTGATATAAAAACGGTGTGTAAATGTCCGAACATTACAATAATAATTTATGGGATCTATAACTTTGCTCGGAGGCGGTGCAGGGGCGTATTGGAGATGGGAATGGACCATTAATTAAGGTGTTGAAATTTCAAAGGTTGATGAAATTTTGTATGGTTGCTATCCTGCTTGGCCGCTCGCAGAAGTCTACACAAATACATCGAAAAGAGATGATAGATGTTTTGTTAGGCAGAAATGCGACACTTTTTATTAATTGCTATTTTTGTCTCGAATCGATCTGGGATGTATACAGGATGTTAAAGGACGTAGTTAATTTACTTTAACCAGTGATTCTTGACATTATTTGGAGTAAAAAATGTTAAAGAAATTTTTGCCTCCAGTGAGTTTATTGAGTTTTTCTTTTTACAAAATAATACAAAAAAATCTTCGCTGTGTGTGGTCGCTGGTCACTAAGCCGAGTAACAGCCCAACCCCTCACCCCGACCCTAACTGTAGAATACCTTCTGATTTTTATGGTTTGTGGTTGAAAAATTACAAAAAAAACATCGATAATATCACCGAAGACCAAACTTTCATTTACATTTTTTACTCTAAATAATGCCAGGAATCACTGGTTACACTAATTCAAGTAGGTCTCTTAACACACTTTTGACACTACTATACGGTTTGACAGATCACGTGATAAGCGCTCAGTCTCGTCTGTTACCGTGCTGCTGGAATGAGATGGAGAGCGTAGCACGTGACCCACCAGACGTTTGCAACTACCCAGTGCTGCAGATATAGGTGTGTGGAAAATATGTTTTATTGTTTTTAATTTTAGTATAGCTGGGGTACCCGGCTTCGCTCAGGGAGTTTATATGATATTGAACTGACGTTCGAACCCACGACGGATCTTACTTTATATACCCCTACCAATGGGTAGTCCCACTCATACAAAAAAGGCTTCGAATAGTCCACAATATTCCAGAACATTTCACAATATTCGAAATTGTTCTGGAATGTTCCACAATGATGTTCCCGATTATCTCTTACCGATCATCCTCAACATTCCAGAATGTTCCGGGATGTTGTGAAATTCTCTCGAATACGATCGAATGTTCTGGACTATTCTAGAAATTTCTAGAGGGCGAAACTTCCAGCCCTTGTATCTTCAAAAGCACGCCCTTAAGGTAAGAACGGGAATCTTCTTGGAATCTTCTTCATCTTCATGGATGGGGTATAGAGGGCTACCACACAATATAATTCCCTTGATCGTCCCGGGACTCATTTCTGAATTTCAGCGAGACGCACACTCTTTTTCATTATTGTTTAAAAAAATTTAATTTTTTTAAATTTTTTAATTTATTTATTTATTTCAAGATTTTTTTTAACATTACAAATTATAACATTATGCAAAGTTATTCAATAATTAATTATTATTCTACTATTCCATAAGTTGAGCTCTAGGAGCTCGTATTTATGGGAGGAGTATTTACATGCAAAAAGAATAATGTTTTTATGAAATGTGTTAACAATAATCAAAGAACTTATGAAATAAATACAAATATTATTTGACATAGGTATACGAGTACAATTTAGCAAAAATTAGTTATTGAAAGACAATATCAATATATTTTTTTAATATTAAATATTACAGATTAAGTAAGGGTAAATTAAGAGTACAATACATCATTATCCAATTTCAGAGACTTAATTTGCTTTTTGAATTGTTCATATTTCAATGTTTCGGTTATACTAATTTGGTTTTTGGATAATAATATATTATACCATCTCTTATCATACTTTTGTACACTCTCTATATCATACTTTTGTATCTCTCTATATTGATTATGAATGTTTTAGACTCTTTTTTGATTTAGTTGACTAATTCACTCCTGTCTTGTTGCAGTTGCAAGCTGAGACATAATAAACGAATTGAAGTCATGCAACCACCGATCACATACGAGATAAAGTTGGCATAATGCAAGGGCGGTGCCCATTTACTCCTTCGGCGGGTGACCTTATTCAAAGAATAGCAGCCGATATACTCGTGGTGGAGCTGAATGCAATATGTAAACTGCTATTTCATACCTTAAGTGCATTCAAATGTTGCTAAATTTAACGACCCGGTAAGCTGTAATTTCGTTCCAATAAAATACACATAATGGGCACGTAAATACCATTGTCAGTAAGAGTAAAAATATGTCTTTGTTGCGAAAGTGCATTAAAATGTGGTATGCTAATTTTGTCTCCCATTGATGTAGATCTAAAGTTGCATGCCAGTTAAATGTTCGGCTTCTAAAAGTTTTGGTGTAGGAGGTGACCCATGGTCGTTTAACTGGATATTATTTTTTGTTACAAGTGCATTGTCAGTCTTTTGTTAGTTTGACATTTACAGTTTATTTAGGTATGTAGTTTTCGTTGAGCGGAGAGACACAACTGTGACGTCATCTGTTTTTAAATAATATTATGCTCTTAACACTTCAATTTGGACCCGTTTTCCCGAGGTCAAAAAATGCTTTGAAAACGCACTATAAATAATAAAGTCTTAATTACATTGGGCGAGTTTACAAGCTACAATCTGGGAAATTCACTATCTGTTAGTAAACTCGCTCAGTGTAATCGTGTTACTTGCTAACTAGCAGATTGTGGACAATCTACGAAAAAAGTTGAAAGGTCGTCAACTTTACTTACTCCTGATTGGTTTATTTATGTTTTCGGTATGGCGGCCAATAAACAGCTGATTTCGACTGTCAATCTGACAGAATTAGTTCACGCAGGGACGTTATTCTCGCTACTGGCGCTAGCAGCCACCTACGAGCTAAGTTTCCTACGCTACTGAGCGAGTAGACAGTTTTGTGTGTCATCATGACAATCTCACTCGCCGATTCACCCGCTTTTAAACTTAGTAGATAGTAGCTTGTAAACTCGCTCAATGTAATTGCGGTTTAAGATAATATAAAACGCTGGTAATTAAGTTAGACTGCGCTAGATTCCATGATTGACAATATCGTAAAATATATCACTTAGTTGGTAGGATATTCAGCTAAAATGATTTTTTTAATTAAATTAGTAATTTTTTTTTTTCTTCTTTTTATTGCAAGCATAGAAAGGGAAGCAGAGGAAGTTCTGGAAAGAAAAAAGGTATGAGGAGGTAGGAATCTGGAGGTCAGCGAGTCCGGGAGTGACGAACTTATCATTCCACCCCTCCCACTACGATGCGAGGCAATGGGTCGAGAGAGTTCTGCTGGAGGGGTTAATAGGTCTCACTCAACCAGTCTCTCCCGGACGCTGCCCGCTACGTAGTAGGTGGGCAGCATTGAAAGATCACCATTTAAGAAATGATATTCTGCCGCGGAGAGCGTAATCACAATCATTTTCTTCCCCTTGTCTAATTCAGGTCGGGAATCCATCGCTCCGACCAGGCTCTTCCAGGCTGTCCTCAGCTACGTCAGCAGTCTACATCCATTGCAAGCAATGCAAGCCAGACTTCTCCTCGGCAGCCTCTGAAGTTGCTTTCCTAATGCTGAAGTCACATGATTCACTCGGATGAAGGTTTACTCGATGAAATGTTCCATTCTCGTTTCACCGCGTGTTCAGACGGTTCCTTCGAAGGAAGAGTTCACTCGACATTCTCGCTACGAAGTCGTCGAGCGTAGTCGCGGCGCGCATTGGAATTCGTCCGGCGCTGACGGCTAAGTTCGGGAATATTTACGATTTCAATTGACATTTCCGATAACGTCGAACTAAATTACGAGAAATTGGCGATTCTTGTAAACAGTAAATAAATTTCAGCACCATAAAATGAACATATGGTTAAATAATAACCTGAAAACTGATATCTACCAGTATTTTTGCACCATGAAATTTTTTTTATTCCAAAATAGGCCTCGGCTTGCAATAAAATCCATATAAATGGAATATTTATTAACGTATCCAAAAACTAAAAACTGTTTTGGAAAGGTGATAAAATATGCTTCCAAAATTTATTATTAGAAATAACCACGTAATTTTTTAAATAGAATAATTTTTAATGTAAACTTTTGAAAGTTAAAAAAATGGCTCACCTTGCTATTATTCTAACTAAAATTACTGGTAACAAAAAAATATATTAAAACACACACTTATTTTGTTAGAAAAATAAATTATAAACGTTTCTGTCACCTCACTTTTTTGTCGTTTCATATAAAAATAATTCATAAAAAATTCACAATGTTTCATAATTTTTTTTTCAAATTCGATCAGAAACTTTGGTTCCATAGAAGTGAACATTCGTATTCTTTTGTGGTTAATTGTTATATTGAATATATAAAGCATTATTTTCTCTTTCTAATACCGTTGAGATCATATTTTTCACTATGATAGTAAGGGAGAAACAACGATTTCTATGAGACGTGTAGGAGTTATTTCGAAAAGCGAACTAAACGGAGCATTTTGACGTTTAAGCCGCTCCGGCTACACGTCCTCACGCCAGAACATTTCGGCCGACTAATTTGCGAGTGAAAGACTGTTCACTTGAGTGTTCACACACATCATTCGCGTCACGTGATGTTAAATTCCGGTTGCGAGTGAACAGTGCCGAAGGAAGCATTCCAACATTGTTGGAATGCTTCATTCGGAACTGTCTCTCTTCACTTTCGTGTTCACACGGTTCATTTCGAGGGAAAGAGGCGGAATGAAATCACGAAATGAACGATAAATGAATCATGTGAATGGGCTATTAGCATCGTTTAAGACTGCCAATTGCATCTCTTATCTTTTGGCTTATTTATTTGACAAGGTATAAAATCTCTGTATTTTTCTGTGCTTAAAGGAGTGAATAAATGTGTAGAAAATTATAAGACAGGAATGTTTAGAGTATGTTAGAATATATCACCTCAACTCGCAATAATTATAAACACGTAAATTTACCCTAACCGTAGGGCCTAAGGCAAAAACAAGGTGTTACTCGTGACTCCATTACAGCTGATCCACGGCAGTTGGCCCCTAGCATAGTTATATATATATATATATATATATTATGCAGTCAGTTTTGGGAAAATACGGTGTGCCTACTTACATAAAATATAACTAAGTGTCCCCGAAGGCTGTGCAGAAACTAATAAAATTATAAAACATAGTTTCATTAAAATTCATCACGGATAAAACTACTTATCTTTATACACTATATACTCGTACAGCGTGAGCGTATAAGTAAAAAAAATCAACCCTCTAAATAAACTCCTTTGTTATCCATACCAACTTATTATTAAAGGTGTTTTCGAATAAGTTTTTGGTTTTGAATCCGGTAAATAATGTGCAAGAAATTATAATTTTTATAATTTCGGTAACTGTCGGAGAATTAACTGTCTGGTCACCGATACTCGAATGCAAATATTTGTTTTACCTGTTTTATTATCTGGAATATTATGATACATCAATACAGCGCAAGCATTTACACATATTATTTACTGGTGTAAGCATATTATAAACTGTAATTGTAAAAGTAACTATATAAAATATGTACAGGGTGTAATACTGCCAAAGACATACACCGGGGTTGATTGAAAATGTTTTCAAAACGTACCTGTTGTTTGAGTAGCCTATAATAGTTATACCTTTATTTATTTATTTTTTATTTATTTTATTTTGAAAACATTACACATTACATCGCTATAATGATCTTTGGCTGTCCAACTAGGCAATTTGGCCGTTTTAGAACAGTCAAAATGAACAGATTTTTTACATGTAATTAGTGTGTTGACTATAATATTGTCTTATACTTAAATATAACAATTGATAAGGTTTATTATTTATATTAAGGTGTGATGGTAGATACGAGAAGTTACTTATACGTGAAAATTATATATTTAACAATAAAAAATTAAAATTAAAATATAGAGAAGAGAAATAAAAAGAACATTCCAAAAGAAAACCTAAGTATTGATAGTTGCGTTTCCTAGATCAGTAAATACTGTATTTTTTATGTGAACGCACAAGAGTCCCAACTGCTCCTAACCGCCTGAAACCAGGGGAATTATGGCATCTGAAATTGGGATATGCTGTGAGGCTGAACGTAGTGGGCAGTATAATGAACAATCTTTAAGAGGGCATTACCAGAGATAACCAGAAATATGTCATTTTCAAATCAGATTTCAGACGTATTGACTCTTTTCCACAAAAAATTATAAATGGATTTCGAAAGATTGTTCTTTTATCTAGCATTCGCATGTAATAAATTTTGAGAAATTTTTTTAATTTTTAGTATAATAAGGTTATTCCGTAGGTCGTTGGCAGATTTGTTAAATTTTCAAAAAAGATTTTGTATTATACCACACCCATTTCAAAATCAATACATTATCTAGCAAACGCATGTTTTAGAATTTTAATTTTAGTTTCAAGAAAATCATTAAAAAATATGTACGTACATGTGTTTCTTGACGAAAATAGGTCCATTTGTGTATTTATTTGCGCAGTTACAAACTAATATATTTCAGATTTTTTAACATTCTTATTAAATTTAGACATTATTGAAAAATGATAAATACTTATAATCAAAAAATAACTACAAAAAGTACATTATTTTAATAGTTTTATCATCACGCCTTTCAGCATTTTTGGATGAAGGTATAAATTAAAGCTAATTTGAATTGAAATAAATTCGATATTGAGTTATAATTTAAAAAAGCTGGTACGTAGAATAATTAATCTTTCTAGACGAAATGATGATTTTCGTCCGCTGGCTGGTTAAACGCTCTTAAGTGTTTTTAAACTGGTTTTCATTAATAAAAAACTAATTTAATGTATGTACTTTAAATGTGATCTTTATTAATTTTCACGTAAACCGCATAGTTTAGGAGATATTGAACATAATATTTAAGTCGTATCTCGGAAATTGACATGCCTGTATAGCTCATCTTGTGCTCAAATTGCAGAAAATTTACTCTACTTTTAAAAACTCTTAAACAATGTTTTCGACAGAAGGCCATTATTTAAAATATATGGCATAAACTGAAAAAGGTGCTTAAATTTTGATGTTTTTGCCGGGTAAAGCTGGGCGCGGAAGTTTGCCGAGATCGAAAACTTGGATTTAACATCACAGTGACAACTTAAACGATATATCAAAAATTCAAAACTACCCGACGTGCTGCAAGGATTTGCCATTTTTTGTACTATTTTGACTGGATTAATATCTTTTATAGCGTTACACCCTGTTATTAAATAAGGTATGGATATTAAATACGTATGACTACAATTATAATTTATTTTCCTTCTAAGCAGGTTAATGCCATTTACTAATCGCACGGAGTCGACAAATTGACATTTGACATAATAATTTTATACACATGCTATATTTAATATTGGAAATGTTAGATTACATTTTGTTGAACCCATTAGCCAAGTTATTTGCATAAAATGTGTCAGGCTGAATAATTTGAAATCAGATTTATATTGCCATGGATATAAGGATATTTAATGCTCTTATTTTGAATGCTCATGCTCACATTTATAACTAACTATCACGCCGTTTCCGCAGGGGTAGGCAGAGAGGACGGATCGCCAAACAACTCGGTCTTGGCACACAGCCTTTGCCTCACTCACATTCATACATCGTCGCATACATACTCTTCTGTTGTTCTGACTTTTAACATGGCCTGACTCAAGTATCTGATTCACTTGATCGTGCCATGTCTTCCTCGGGCGTCCCCGACTTCTTCTTCCATTCAAATTTGGGTAATATATTCTTCTCACACTATTTTCTTCTTTCATTCGCTCTACGTGCCCAAATCATCTGAGGGACCCTTTCTTAATCTTATTCATTATGCTTACATCAGCCTTACATTCTTTGCGGATATCCACATTTCTCATTCGTTTCAGGGATCTCATTTCAACAGCATTCATTTTACTTTCATCCTTCCTCTGCCAGTTCCATATCTCACTGCCATCAGGGTAAGTACCCGGACTCCATTGTGAACTGCTAGTTATTAGCGCCAACGGCATTCAGTCCTCCATTAATGGAGTTACCTGCTTTTACCCTTCTTTCAATATCTCTATCGGCCTTCCCATCTCTCTTAACATTTATTGGTAGATAAGGGCGGCTGGTTGAACAGTGTGTTTGTGTGCAGCACTGGTAAATTATATCGTCTAAAATTACTTTATAATATCTTACCGAAAAATATAAAATCTATGAATTTCATTAAAAATATCACCTACCAATATAATGCATAATATAATATGAATCAGGGAGAGCAAATTCACGAAGTTCCGCGCGAAGTTACCCTGTCCGGTGTGCAGGCCGATTGCAAGCGGAACGAATTATGTTTTTGTATCGAATATCCCAAACATCACCAGCGCGCAACGCCGTCCATATATACGAAAAATTAAGCTATATTGGTGTGCCACCCGGCGGCCTTTCTCATACAAACTTAAATTTGGATTTAAGGCAAAAATACTTAACCAAACTGAATAATTCTTTTTTTAATCAAAAGGTACAGCAAATACCTAAATTTTACATATATTTGCTTTTTTATTGATTGGTGTTTTAAATTATAAAACGCTGATCATTAAGGAATACAATTTTTTTATAGGTAACTTTGACAATTTTGCCCTCGTGCTGTTTATACATTGTTTACAAATACTGTTTGTATCCTGTTTAAAATGAAATATAAAACTAACTAACCAACCATTACGCCGTTTCCCCACAGGGGTAGACAGAGAGGACGGACCGCCAAATAACTCGGTCTTGGCACACACTCTTTGCCTCACTCACATTCATACATCGTTTCATACATTCTCTTATATTATTCCGACTTTTGACATGGCCCGACTCTAGTATCTGATTCACTTGCTCGTGCCATGTCTTCCTCGGGCGTCCCCGACTTCTTCTACCATTCACATTTGCGTCGTATATTCTTCTTACACTACTTTCAAATTTATTTTATTTTATGAAATATAAAATAAAATTAATTAAACTTTGTAAAAAAAAAAAAAATTTTTTGGGTTGAACTTTGAGATTTATTTACGAAAAAAGAGTATTGTGTTTTTATTTTCTTAGTACCGAAAAATAAAATTTTTAATTAAAAAGCGATATGTAGAAGTTTTCGCACTTCGAAAATAGCTTAAAATAGATCTCCTCTCCAAATAAGATTAGTGGGATCATTTTTATCTAATGTTGCTTAGTAATCGTTATCTCATAGTTACGGATTATCAGTGAATCACCACGTTTTCAGGGCAGCGGCCGCCACTGTGGTAGATTAAATGTATTACCTACATCGTGGGTGACCGGACAACTCAGAATCATGTAACTTCAACATCTTCTTTGAAAAGTTATTAAAAGTGATGAAAAAAGGTTAAATAGGTTAAGTTAGGTTATGGGCTGTTTTTGATGTTTTTTTCATGACTTTTAACGACTTTTCAAAGGGTTGTTGAAATACCACTTTGTTGAGTTGAACCACATCATTGTATGTTTTCTGATATTTTCAAATGTCCTTCGAATTAATCAAATTCTCTTCTAATTTTCAAATAAAATGACAGCATTGTGATAAAATACCTTCCCGAAAAACGATCTTGAATAAACGAAAGTATAAAAATGTGAATAATACCGACTATGCGAAACTAAAGGGTCTGGAATAAGTACGGGATTAGATTCTAGAAATTAAATCCAACCAATTTTGCTTTTCTGGTGTCGAAAGATTTCACATACCGACTGCAAACACTTAAAAGTCAAGAAGATACAAGAAAAGCCACGAAGAGCCAACAAGAGCCGAGGAGAGACGGAAGATTCAAGAAGTGGCAAGAAGAGACAAAACGAACCAAGCAGAGGCGAGAAGAACCAAAAAGATACGTGAAGATACAAGAAGAGTCAAAACGAGACGATAAGATCCCAGAAGAGATGAGAAGAAGCAAGAAGAGACAAGAAAAGCCGAGAAGAGGCAAGAAAAAGGAAGGCATAAAGAAAAGGAAAAGAAAAAGAGAAAAAAATCTTAACGCTCAAGAAGAGTAAAGGAGAACAAGATATAAGGAAAGTCAAGAACAGATGAAAAGATCCAAGAAGGGGCAAAAATAGCCAAGAACAGCCAGAAATAGTCAGGAATATCCAAGAAGAGCCGAGGAGAGGCAAGAAAAAGGAAAGCGTAAAGAATAAAAAAAAAATAACGCTCAATCCATTCCTTTGTTCCTGCCCATCCTAAATTCCAATATTGGCTTATTAGGTTGCCATGTATACATTGTATACCGGTCGATTAAACTCCAATCTTCTTCCTATCCTCAGAGCACGTGTTCCTAGTCCTAACAAATCAGTGCCCCCTGGTGTACCGGTCTCACCGGGACAGGAGTGCTCAACGCTGGGGTGGTACAATCGTATCGTATCGTCTCTTGAAACATATTACTAAAAGGAATGAAATTAATGATGAGGAAAGTACAAAAACAGATGTAGATGTGAATAGTAATCAGATATAGCACAGTAACAAGGATCCAGATCAATTAGTCTACGGGTACGATCAGGTACAAAGCGGGTTTCGGTTTTCAGATTAACGGCGTTCAGTGCCCTGTTCCACCGGCGGCAGTTGACGCCGAGATGTGGACAAACAGAACGCGGATAAAACTTGCGCTACCTGCGCGGTAGCCTGACAGCAGCTGTCAGTTTTTACGAAATGTCGAGTTCGTAGACGACGATTATTTACTCTTGGAGAATCCTTTCTTAAAATTAAGGAATAAAACAATGGTATTTGGTAATTGGTATCTTTAAATATGAAAAAAAACCTCAAGAGAACATGATAATATGTTAAGTACGTGCCTGAAAGAAATTCACTTGTGACATTTGAGGTTATTTCATAATTTTATCTTTTTGATTTCATTCCATCACTTGTCAACAACATTTCTGGTGGTATGGAAAGTATTTCTTTTATCCCAGATTGGCGATTGATTGAAAATAGCGGCAATTAACAGGTCGCTCATTTTGATATCAGATTCTGACCGGCGTCACCGGCGAGCAGGAATTAAGAATTCATTCCGGTAAAGCTTATCGGCGCCGCCTCGCGCGGACATCAATCTGAACCTGCCTTCACTATGTTCGGCCTGATACGTTGACATACAAACATTCTTGTCAGCACGCCTGCGCCAGTCGGCCGCCCATGCGCCGACTAATCAGAAAACCAAAACCCGCTTTGTACCTGATCGTACCCTATGCCAGGTAAGAAGTTGGCTGAAAGCGTCGAACTTGAGAATAATGGCTAGGGACGGAAACTGATAGAGAAAAATTATTAAACGAGGTCAAATTCCAACCTGGAATGTGGTGCTTCGAGGAAAAAGACAATTCAACAGCAATTTGTGGAAGAAGACTGGAGAAATTTCGGAAGCGAAGAGTGGGCTATGGACAGAAAATGGCGACAATCACTTAAATAAGACGCCAACTTCAGATTTGAGATATTTTTATGTCTTGAAGAAGATAAGTTAGTCACATTTGTAGAAGAAAAATGTGGAAACTGAGGATTAGAAGACTCGGGCTTGTGGGAATAGTTATAGGAATAGGAGCTTGTGCTGAGAAGTCATAGAAGAAGCCAAATCCCACTCTGGAATATAGCGCCCCCTTGAAGATGTTTATACGAGTTGGATTGTAATCTTCCTAAGAATCCTACCGGCTGCGCCAATAATATTCCAATACTCCTTTTGGAATATTAATAGTATTTGTAACCGTTTAAATTTTAAATGAAAGAGGGACACTTTCTTATGTATTAAAAATGTAATTTATTATTGGAACACGCAAATGTAAAGAAACGCATACTGCTAACTTCGTCTTAACTAACGTCTTAACGTCCTTAACTAACTACGTCTTAAAATTTCAAGAGCGGGTGAGTGAGACCACGCTAAATATGGATAAATAGTATCAAATCTAATTGTCGCAAGAGGTCAAAGACGTGACTTTTTCTAACCTCACAGTATATAAGAAAATGATATGTACCTATCTACCAGATATACATTTTTTGGTTTTATAGAATATCTCCTTAATAATTTGTCTGTGCCAAAGGTATAATAGAATGTGTGAAGAATTTTTAGTACCTTTGTAACTATTCGTAGTACTATTCTACTATTGCAAAGTAATGTATTGATTCATATCTTCCATAATTTTCTCGGAAAGAGCTGATTGTTCTTAGTTATTGAATGCACCGTTTCACAATGTTGAAAATAGACAGTTGTGTCATTTAAAATCAGGGCTTGGCGTTAAGGAGACAATCATTTCAGATTGACATTTATGTAATTAGAGTCATTATGATTTTGTTCACAATCTCAATACAATGTGTTTTGTCACATTTCACAGAATAATCAATTATTATCCGTGTAATTTGCAGTATGATTTTGGTTAATTGGTACTTTGACTGCGCGGCAAAGGGTGCAATAAACTTAATGATAAGAACGAGTGACAGGAAACCTGAAGAGTTGAAGATCTTTCACAATCCATTAATAAGGCATCAAGGAGTCGGAGACCTTTGATAGCCGTGAGGTTGTTATTTCATGCATTTTTTTTGATCAGGTAGTTTCTTAAATTACGTATTTAGTCAATTACATAATAGCTAAGTATTCTCACCATTCCTAGGTATTATCATACAGTTATTACATATAAAATGAAGTCGCTCAAAATGTATTTATTTATTTATTTATTTATTGTTTCTTTACACTGTAGGTAAAAATGTTTACAATACAATTTGTTACCTCACTAGGACAAGCCTGTGTTGAGGTTAACAATAATTATACAAGTTAACAAAATAACACAAAATTATACAGATTTTGAAAGAACAATATTGTTGTATTTCTTACAGATTGAGATTATGGGTACCCAGTACCCACTAAACTGATGGCGCTAGGTAGTACATTAATGTACACTTTTAGGGTGACCATAGTTTTGAGATCTGATTCAAAATAAAATAAAGTATTTTTTTGTTTATGTGCGCATAGATCTAACATAGATTAAACTGCGGAACGGATTTTCATGCGGTTTTCGCCAATAGATAGAGTGATTCAAGAGAAAGGTTTATATGTATAACACATGCTCATGAGTGTAGATAAAAGCCGAGAAATTCAAATATTCAATTCAGGCAGCGGGCAGCTGGCAAGCGGGTGGTGTGGATTTTATAAAGGTTAGGTAATGGCGTTGTGTTTCATTAGCCACAGCAATGTGTGGCCGGGTGTGCTAGTTTAACAATAAATTCCAATAATCTGGCGGATCTGATTAGTAAAAGCAACATTTTAAAAGATTAAAATAGTATATTAAAATATAAGTGGATAAACAGGTCTTTAAAACACGCGCGATTTTTCGAGCACGACGGCGTAGACGAGTGCTCGAAATAAAGCAAGTGTTTTAAAGACCAGTTATCCACGAATACTTTATGCTATTTTTTTTTATTGGTACACTTTGAAAACATAAATATTGATATTATTATTAAAAATTTGGAAATAAGAACTATTAATGAATTCGTGATGTGACATCACAATATCTTGTTGTCATGGAAATGAAAAACACAAACATTAATTTGCAATCTGTCACATAAGATTAATAGTTGACATCACAGTTTTTACTAGTTATTGTGTGTTGTAAAATGAGTTCTAACATTGATAATTTAAATACCAAAGCAGAATCGCGGTTAATACCTGAAAAATCCAAAGACGTTTATAAAAAAGAATATGAAAGGTTCATAACATGGATGGAGGAGCAAAACGTAGTAGATGTAGATGAACAAGTTGTGCTTTGTTGATGTTGCCATGGTAACTTTAAAAAACGCGCGTTCCATAAGGTGCGATTTAAACACGCTAGAGCGTACTTTAAATGAGTAAAAAAGGGCACCAATAAAAAAAAACAATTTTATGTATTTTTGAAATATTACAACATGGGTAATGTACTGAACGGTGCCTGTCTCGCTAGGAAATCCCGTGTTAAATTATTATTATTTCATTTTTATGGTTATCAAGATCTGGTCACCATAGACGGCTAAAGTCATATAAACAACTATTCAAATCTGAATGGTGGTCTATCACCATAGCGATATTGGAAGTATCTTTCAACATACTTTCATAATGTGTTCAATTATTAGTATGTTACCTATAACAGAAGTTTTTAAAATTATTCACAGTCCTCCTCGCTAGGTATTCTTGTTCCGAAGCGGACTGTGGGCTATTGTTATTCTTATGTGTTATTCTTATGCTGTCTTCTTCACTTAGCCATACTGTTTACCTTCGTGGTATTTTTATACTTATCATACTGTCTAGATGATTTTTATAATTTCCTCATCTTCGTGTTTACTTAGCCATATTGTTTATCTTCATGGTATTTTTGTACTTATCCTATCATCATATTTTTTTAAATTTCCTCATCTTTATATTCACTTAGCCATATTATAATCTTCATGATATTCTGTACTTATGCTGCCTTCACTTTTTTTTAATGATTTTCTCATCTTCGTGTTCACTTTGCCATATTTTTTATTCTCATGGTATTTTTGTACTTATCCTGTCTTCATGATTACTTCATGTCTTCTTACTTAGCCTTACTTTGGTGTACTGTTAAAACTTATCCATCTTCGTGGTATTTTAAAAATAAATTTAGAGTTCATAAAACATATAACAACAATTAATGTATTATGAGATTAAAAACAACAACTATAAAGCATCTTTATTGCGTGATAGGACAACGTTGGAATGTACGGTATTCATTAGCAAACCAAAGAATCAAATAACTCCTAGCCACCTATAAATTAGCCACTCTGTGTACAGAGACAGAGTGCAGAGGTAACAGTCCCAAGAGATGACTGAACTATGGCGTGAGAGCGTGAGAAATTCGCAGCATGAATGGAGTAGGTACTTAAAGTACCGCCACTGCATGAATAATTGTACCGAGTAATGTTAGTTAATCGAGCGATAAACTATTGAATCGGTCATTAATTCTCTCAGTGACATCACCGGGGGGTTTTATGTACCACGTTGTCCTTGAGATTTAAGTCATAAAGTGGATCGATTGTGTAAAATCCATTAATCTAAATATAGTAGAGTCACACTATGCGAAATTGTCTAAATCTTCAGCATCAATTTACTCAAATTATATTATTGAAATTTTAGGATAACCACCACCTCTGCCGTAGGTCATTCCAAGTGTTTTTATTTATTTATTTATTTTATACATTTTACAAATATAAGACAAAAAGTCCCGATAAACTACTTTTTAGCAGTTTGTCTAACGGGTTCTTTACATTAAAGATCTTATTATAGAGATTTAATAGTTACATTTTTACAGTTAAAGATATAAAATTAAATTAAATTTTTTACAGAAATATACTTAGATACATTTTTACAATTATAGACATAAGATAAAATTAATTTTTTTACAGAAATATACTTATATAATTTTTTTTTAATGAAAACATGAATAACAATTTTAAAGTCTTTAGAATAAGTAATATGTTATTTAAGCTAATACAAATTAACTCTTTCCGTAAGCCAAGTCTTCAGTAAGTTCACCAATTGTTTGTTTTGGACACAGTCTTTAATTTCAGCTGGAAGCATATTTAAACAACTGGGAATCATGTAATTTAACGTTCTTTGTCCATATTTATTTGTATGTTTAGGTACAATTAGTCCTTCATTAAAGTTAAAACGAGTATTATGGTTGTGTTCCAGCCTGTTTATATATAAAGGGTTATTTATGTGCTGAAATATAATTTTGTACCACATAATTGCTCTCACTGAAAGAAATTTGAGACTGATAAAAGTATGGAATATTATGCCTTTCTTTGTATAATTTTTTTTCAGCTAATAATTTAACCAATGAATTTTGCACTGATTGAACATGGTCTATATTTGTTTTACAAGAAAATCCCCAAGCTGTTATTCCATACCTTATAACAGATTCAGCTAGAGATAAATAAATTATTCGAAGTGTGCAGATAGGAACAAAAAAAAAGTTCGCTACGTTTAGTGGTTTTGTCCGGGTCTTGGCGGCGGATGCGTCTGCCCACCAGCTGTATAGCAGGCCAGCTTGGGAGAGAATTGTTGAGGGAGTCACTTTGACTTCTCCAGCTGTATTCACTCGGATCATCATCCTGCACCGCAGTGGGAGGGATGGATTCATAAGTCCGTCACTCCTGAACACACTGACCCCCAGATTCGTAACCACTTCTAATAACATTTTCCTTCCCAGAACTTCCTCTTCTTCCTTTCCTAAAAAAACCCTCCACACAGCGTCCCCAAAGATGACTCCCAGGGTCTCCCAAACCGCCCCTCGACGCAGCTGCTGGGCCGGCGCATCCGCCGCCACGTCCACCTCACCTGATGAACCCGGGAACCCCTATCTCTAAGTCGCCAAACGTAGCAAACTACTTGGGGTGACCTGTGAGAGAGGTGTTGGTTATTCAATAAATGGTTCCCGGGTACCCACACCCGTCGCCCAAATTGAATAAAGCGGTCTACACACGACACTGCATGTAGTGACTGCGGCAGTGACTGCAGAGAGCGTGGAGTTGAGCGAACTAGCGCTGTCTCGTTTGTTAAAGGGCCGCTAGAACGAGACAGCGCTAGTACGCTCAAACCCACACTCTCTGCAGTCACTGCCGCAGTCACTACATGCAGTATCGTATGTAGGCCGCTTAAAGTAAATGAAAATTAAATTGAAATTAATATGCCTTTTGGGCTAATCTGGTTTTGAAATGGGGTACTGCATACACAATCTGCCATATCTTTGACCAGGACTAGAGTGTTATGAATCTTTTGTAAAAAATGTTTGAACGAATGTAAATGAATTTTAGCCACAAGGTTTGTCTTAGGTCCAAAATATCACTTTTTTAGAAGAATTGTTTGGAGGGGTATGTTTTGATTTTATTATACCTAATCTTGATAATTAATTTTAGTTCAATTTCCAGGGTTTTTGTGTAGTTATCTTCCAACGAATTATTCCACAGG
This sequence comes from Limnephilus marmoratus, assembly GCA_917880885.1. Lineage (NCBI taxonomy): Eukaryota > Metazoa > Arthropoda > Insecta > Trichoptera > Limnephilidae > Limnephilus > Limnephilus marmoratus. Next base: position 48,032,478 of record OU862922.1, read on the forward strand.
AAATGGATAATTTCTCACAGTTTTTATTACAGTTATTTACAGTTCTTTCTAAATCCCATTACTTATTTATTTTATTTTATTTACCATAGATAGATACAAAAGAAAGTACAAATAACATATTAGGAAGCTTTGCCTGTCCAACTAGGAAAGTTTCCCGTTCCAGGACAGACATATTGACAGGTTTAGTTCATATTATACATTACATAATTACATAACAAAAAAATAGAAAAAGAACCTGGTAACATATAACAAGTTGGAGGAATTACAATAAGATTTACAATATAAAGAGATGAAGTTATGCGTTAGGTTATATAATACACAGTATACTTATAATTGAAACTACACCAAAATTTACAATATATACATATGTTGTTTTTTTTATTATTTATTTATGAGCTGTAACTACAATGTGTAAACAATTATGCGAAAACATGATTATTTTTACTGATTTTAAAACATGTTTTCAGTACCTACATTTTATCTTATACGACAATACGAATATACACCGCTCTCATGTCTTGAACTACTTCTGCTAAAATATGAAAATAATAACTATAAATTACTAGTGCTACTTTGTTAAAGGTATAGTGAAATTGGTGCATTATTTCGTACGTCATACAAGTTGTGTTACGTATTATTATTATTATTTTTTTTACAGTTTTTTAGAAAAAATGTGTCCTTACTGGGGTACCCCGTTCTAAGGACACATTGTACAAGTTTTATTATTTGAATTATAAGTAAATACCTAATCTATGTTAGAATATTGCCAAGGAAAATTATGAAGTTAGATCTAAAAGAAAGTACAAAACAAGCATTATTCTTTGTTGGGTTGCAAAATTGAATCTAT